>JACDOX010000207.1:1014806-1087672 GCA_014549065.1 Cardinalis cardinalis | reverse complement strand
CTTCAATTTGCAGAGGCTGAGCAGGTCAATCCATTGTCCTTGCTGGCGGCCCCAGATGCTGCTGGGCTGCTGCACAATAGGCAGCCTTTGGGGGTCAGAGCCTGCATGAGGCTGATAACAGAGCTGCTCCAGGCTGGAAAACACCATGATTWGCCAGCTTCACTCTGCCTCAGCGTGGGGCTGGAGCCCAGTGGCAAATCCTAAAGATGCCACATTCTGGGATCTCTCCYGCCTCATCTTTTTCTTGTAAGGATGGAGGCGGCAAACTGAGAAGTCAGAACAGTGCTGATTGGATTTTAATATTTTAAAAAATTATTCTTCTTGAAATCCATGATAAATAAGATTGAAAGCTGTAATAAATAACAGCGTGTGTTTGTGTGAAGGGCAGATTTCAGATTTGCTGCCTCATTTTGCAGGTGCAGCAACTGCACAGTTCTGCTGTCTCTGACATGTAGGAGCTTCCTGATTTCCATCCACACCAACCCGCCTCCCTCTCCCCATCCCTGGGATGGACCAAGCCCTTGGCAGGGCCTGACTGGGCAGTGGGAAAGGTGGGAAGAACCCTGGGGGTTGGGACAAGGAGCTGGACCTGAGGCCACAGCGTGTCCTGGCACTGCAGGTCCTACAGCAGGTCCCTCTTGGGCAGGAGGGTGAACAAAACCAAGAAATGAGCTTGGGTGTGAAGGAACAGCTTTTCCTCATGAGAACAGCTGGATGCTGGTGTGGATTATGCAGAGAGTTTGTCCTGTCTTCATCCTTGGTGGTTTTCTCCTTGTCCTGTCTCCCTCCCTGGTGGTTTTCRCCTTGTCCTGTCTCCATCCCTGGTGGTTTTCGCCTTGTCCTGTCTCCATCCTTGGTGGTTTTCGCCTTGTCCTGTCTCCATCCTCAGTGGTTTTCTCCCCATCCTGTCTCCATCCCTGGTGGTTTTCGCCTTGTCCTGTCTCCATCCCTGGTGGTTTTCTCCCCATCCTGTCTCCATCCTCAGTGGTTTTCTCCCCATCCTGTCTCCATCCCTGGTGGTTTTCGCCTTGTCCTGTCTCCATCCCTGGTGGTTTTCTCCCCATCCTGTCTCCATCCTCAGTGGTTTTCTCCTTGGCCTCTCTCCATCCTTGGTGGATTTCAAGTCCCAGCTGGATCAATGTGTCTCAGAGCTAGTCTTGTTTTGAGCATGAGGTTGGACTGGAGATCCCTGTTCCTCATCTTTTTTCCCTTTAAATATTATGAGAATTGTATTTGAAAATATGATTTTTGAAATCTTTAAACACTATAATATTTAAATATAAATTAAATACTAGTACTAAATACTACGGAATACTACTACTAAATAATATGAAAATAGTTTTGAAAATAATCACCTTGAGACTAACTGGCATTAGAAGCAAAGAAAAAAAAWCTGGCAAAATTCTAAGTCATGTGGGGAAAAAAAAATATTTCTGCAGATTTAAAAGAGAGTTTCCAGTGCTCAGATTATGTACAAAGAAGTTGTGGATGGCCCTGGATCCCTGGAAGTGCCCAARGCCAGGTTGGACACTGGGGCTTGGAGCACCTGGGATAGTGGAAGGTGTCCCTGCCATGGCAGGGGTGAAACAAGATGATCTTCAAGGTTCATTCCAGTCCAAATCACTCTGTGATTAAATGAATGAGTATAAGGAGCATTTCTGATGTARTATAAAGAAAGAAAATATTAGAGTAGCCTCAAATACTGCAGTTTGGTCATTTGTGTTACTACAAAGGCAAAAAAAAATTTAAAAACCCCCAAAAATTCACCAAGTAACTTTATAAAGTTCTGTTGTGAAAACAAAAGATAAAGCAGGCAAGAAATAAAGATGAGTGATGAAAACAAAACAGAAAGGGGGTTTTCTTATATGGTGAAAAAAAGGAGTAGAGATGATCAGTTTTTTACTGGTGGGGAAAAAAGATCAAAAGAAAAAAGATCAAAGAAAAATCACCATATTCTAGAAACCTACAAATACAGAAGTATATCCTACAGAATAAGAATCAATCACTTCATATGAGCAAGTATGCCAGAGGAAAAATAAAGATTAAACTGAAAATAGTTTCATTAATAAATGAAAAAGGTAAAATACTGTTGGTTTTAGATGTTTTAGCTAATTAAGCACTTCAAGAAGTATCTTCATGTGGAATGATAATGAATACATACAAGAATGAATTCAGTGTTTTAGTCAAAGCTGATGCAAAGCAGAAAAAGTGTCTCTATTTTTTGGTATTGTCGCTTTTTGATTCTCTTCTCCACTAGCCAGATAAGGGGAGATAACCCAATTTCTCTGCAGGAATGCATTCCCAAATTCTTTGTTATTTTGACAAAACCAACAGTGTTCCTACTTCATCACCAGAGAGTTAAAACTGGCCACACTGTCAAATAAGCAGGGGGGAAAATTCATGTTTGCTGGGTTATTACTGCTGGGTGCACTGTAATTTTAAGATGCAAGTACCTTTTCCTTGTGTTATATGCTCAATAAAGCTCCTCCAACATAAATTACAGAAAAAAAAAGAGGCAGGATTACTTCAGATTCCTCAGATGGAGGAGAGGTAGACAGGACACAGYATATAAAATGTTGGAAATGCTGAGAGCTGCTTAACAACAAATAGAGCTGTAAAAGCAGAATTAAAAGATATTTGCTTCACAGAACTCCTGCTTTATTAAACCCTTTGGTACACTTATTGAATAAATTAATCTTAGGGGAATTAAATCAGAATTTAACAGTTGATATTCTCACAGGAGCAATGTACACATGAATCCCTGGAGTTCTTTGTTTTTTAAACAGTCTGTTTTCTTTTGATATTTCTTATRATGTTTCATTTTCAAAAATACTGATGAGATACAGTTTGGTATTTTTTGAAGTCGGTAAAAGGACAAGTAAATTTGTTTAGTTGCTCTCATCCAATTTTTTATTTATTTAAATGAATGCTGGATTATAGAACGTTACCTCAGCCCTTTTATATACAAATAGACCTTTTGTCTGACTGACTTAGTTTTATACCTTTACCATTGGGCAGAAATAAACCAAAAATTGTACTTCAGTGTCCTCTTCAATCTAGTTTATTTTATCTTTAAATTAATAGATCCTTACAGTTACTGACAGGGTTATTTTCCATCTTGAAGAGCAAATCCATTAGAAGTTCACCTGAAGTTTTGCACCTCTGATTTCTTGTCCAGTTTCAGCTTCCTGGTTGGATTCCATCAGCTTCCTTTGTGTTGTCTGTCCAGAATCAGAAAAGAATGAAAATCCAGTTTTATACACGTCCCCACTATATTCCACATTTTCATGTTACTATTTGGATTTCCAAAGCAAAATATCTGCTGAAGGGAGAAAAGTCAAGTTATATAGGAGGAATAGGAATCTTTTTAGATGGCCTTTTGGGAATTTTCAAGTTTTCCAAGGAATCAACAAGTCAAAACCACTCACCCTGTGAGGGGCTATTTACTGGAGAAAGAAGGAAAATGTATAATCATATTAATATTCAATTAAAGTAKCATTTAAATAAACAGAAATAGCAGTATTTAGGTAAGGAAATAAGAGTTAAATGATATCTAAATTCCTAGAAATAAAGTCTAGGAGGGAAAGAGCAGTAGCACAGGAAGAAAGCATAATACCTCCTATTGGAGCAGAAGGTGCCTGATTATCTATGATGAGGAATTTTACTGAACTAAATTGGATTTGTTATAAAAAATCTGGAGAAAACAAATGGTGACATGGCTTTTTTTTTTTTTAATGAGAGCAGGAAAAAAAGCAGTCAAGAARTGTTTTCTTGATTGTGTCTAAATAAAATCAGCACAAAATCTGTTCCAAGACCTCAACTGAATAATTATGGTATGAATTTTTGGGTTCAAAAACCTCAGGTCTAATAGCAGGAGAACATAAGGCAAAGACCAGCTGGCACAATTTTGTTCTCCCTGGCACATTTCCTTTCACACTGGACTAATTTCATTTATTTCTTTGGAGCTATTTGCAAACAGCAACAATGAGAAGACAAGGAAGCCCATAAACCAAAAAAATACTGTCAGATGCCTGTTAGGTCAAAACCTCTCTGCTTCTCCTATAACACATTTCATGTGCAATTGTGGAGGGCAGATTGTGCAGCTCTGACACAGACAATGCTCTCAAGTGAAATCTTAGCACTGCTGAGACTGTAGGAGACATTTGGGGGTGTAGATGCCTTGACCACTGTGGTATTTCCAGAAATGTTTGCATCTTATTTAACTGCATCTTTGGTATCTCAACAACAAATATGGTACCTTGTTCTGCTTCCCTCTGTCCCCAGTGGTTTCCTAAGCACAGACTCTGAGTTTTCAGGCAGACAAAATTTTTCTTTTTAAATTTCTGTTTCCTTTTGTGAAGTCCTTCAGATGTTTAGAGAAAGGTGAAAAACATCTCAGTGGGAAAGAAAAGCACTCATTGGTAGGGCTATGAAACAGCTGCAGCTGCTCTAATGTTCTCAGAMTATATCTCCAGTTTGTTGTTCTTGTCTTCAGTAAATGTTTAGGTTCATCTTACACTTCAAATTTCCCCCAAGTCAGACTCCACCTGATACAATTTCTTGTGAACAGCTGGGTGCTTTAGAAAAGGAAGTTATTTGTTATGTGGTGAAAGGCTGCTCAACAAAAACTGGYAATAAAGCAAGAGCAGAGAAGATCCAGGTCCCACAGATGAGCAAATGCCAATCCTGCCACCATGGCAGCTGAACAGTTTTGGAGATTGTTTCTCTTGTATGATTGATAAGACATGAATAAGGAAATTACTTCCTGAAGTATCTGGAGCTCTATATCCAGGCTGGGTTTATTCTCTTACCTGATCAATCCTCTCATTTACAGGAAGATATGGTCAGCTCTGTTGTGTGATCAGCTTTTCATGRTGAGACTCTGAACGTAAAATTTTTCCTTTTAAGCAGTAATAAAAAAGAGTTGATTTGGAATTATTTTTCTTTGGGATGTGACTGTCACTGTTCTTCCAAGTTCTTCTAAGCCTYCTGATGTTTAYATTCTTGTAATGGAGTTTCTCACACACTTTTATGTAAATAATTGTTGTTTTTACATTCCTCTCTGAAGGAGGAGAAAWTTGATGGGCTGTTGGTTTGTCCAGTGCCATTGGAGAGGTGGCACTTTCATCCTCCAATCCACTGTCMCTTTTGAAAKTCTATAAATGTTGGAGTCAGGAAAYAAACTTTCCTTTCTCTTCTTACCTTGGAGCTCCAATGTCCGCATYGTTTWATTTCRTGTCCTATTGTGACTTGTGACAATAGAATTCTTCATAGACATGARGAATTCTTCATAGGCAGGGAGAGCATAAGACCATTTGATGGGGAGGGTTTAGTAAACTGGATCTACCAACAGAGGAACTGGAAGGTAGAAATGGCATTTGATAAGTGTGGGAGGGAGTGGTAACAACATTTTAAGCTTCCAGGTAATTTCTTTTTTCTCCCTTATTGCTGATGAGATTGTGCTTTTCCTTAAAATTTCCCCAAATTCCTTCTCTCTGTGAAAGTTCTTTTCTGGTGAGTCTACATTGTTATTTTCCTCTCAATTTCCCTTATATTCCTCTCTATTCTTCACAATATTATTATAAAAGAATCACAGGAAAATCCCTGTGGTTTGTTCACACAGCAACATGCACAAGACCTGTAATAGTTAAAAGAGTTATTTTAGGATGTGTCCACCAGGTTCTGATKAATCACACCACACCTTTAGGGCAGCAGCAAGGCATTTTAATTACCACAAGCACACATTTTGAAAGAAAATATCAGCTATCTTTATTAACAGCTGCACTAATGACACCTTTGGGACTACCTTGATTAGAAATGTGACGGAAGGAAAGTCATCAAGAAAACTCCTGTGACTCTGAGTTATTTTTGACTCTTACCTACAGCACCTAAGTAGGCTTCARTGTTTGTTTTACAGAAAATATTTTYGTCAAGTCTGCCTTTTTTATGAAACATGAAAACTGAATACCCATTGTGTTTAAGCTATCCCTTAAATTCTCATGTCAGTCAAAGTGAAAACCTCCACAAAAGTCACTAAAATCAAGCCCCAAACTGCAGGCTTTCTTCTCTTGTCTAAGGTGTTGGATTGGTTGTCATCTTGAGAAATGCARTTGTCCTTTAATCCAACCACCATTTTATGCACATAATAAAAGTGATTTCTAMCCAGTAGTCACATCCAGCCATTGCTTCATAAATTCTCACCAACCCCATCTTGTTGTCCCTGATGAAGGACGTGCCTTCACTGGAAGCCAAGAGCAATCAGGTATTAAAATTGCTTCCAGCAGGCACTCACGTGGTGAATTATGAAACAAACAACTGCAGGCACCAGAATTAACAGAGAAGAACTGACTAGAACAGYTAAACCACAGCAGAGTTAGCAGCCAAGACTTTATCTTGCTGTGATGTCCTCTGAAATAAAACATAAAGCCCCTGTGTGTGTGCATCCTATATAAATAAATGTGTGTGCACATGAAAGAGCAATGCTTCTCAAAATATTTTAGGAAATAATTTCCCTGTGAAAGACAGATGAAAGTCTTTTGGCAACTGAATTCATCAGGGAATGATGAATGACCTCAGCCATTACTAAACCAAAGGTGAAATCAGGTGATAGTAAATAATAATAATCATACCGCAGGCTGATTACCAGACAACTATTCAATAAACTTGGTTTATTGCAGCAGAGAAACCACTTTCCTGGAGCAGTTATGACTGCTGCTAAATCAGATTTCCACGTAATGTGTCAATTCAGATTCCATAAAACCATATTGCTCCGACTCTGAACACTGTGTTTTCTAAGGACTCAGTTAAAACATGGCCAGGCAGGGCTGCCGCTCCTTCCAAGTTCTTGGAGGGTTCTCAGCAGTTTAAACTGAGCTCAGAGGGTCCTCACTGCCATTACCTGAAGGTTTAATCTGTAAAAAAAATGTATAAAGTCCTTTTAATGCTTTCTACAGCATGTTTTTTCTATCTTGGAAAACCAATTTCTGCTTTTCTTGGAAATATTGGAAGGAAGGAGTGCTTGCTGTACTGGGGTAGTGGGACAGGGAAGGAAGTGGCAGCCTGTCCATCATGGAAAGGCTCCATCTTCTCCAAAAAGAGCTGTGTTGGTCTCCTCTCAGATAACCTATAGAAATATGCGAATAATTTCACCTCCCTGATCAAARGCATATTCCTTGGAAAAGCATAACACTCTTCTGGAAAGGTCCTTCTCCTTCCATTGATTAGATGGTGCCCACCTGATCACCTGAAAAAGCTGGATGAGGTGGATCTCACCCTAGATTCCCCATGTTTTTGAGGTGGATCTCTGATGTAACTAYAGTTGGGAGACTTTGGTTTGAACCCCTTTGCAGGTGTTTTCTGTGTCTGCAGTGTGGTCCCAGACAGGTGTTATGGGGCAACCATTCCACAGGGATTTTGGCCTTCCTTCAGGACATTGAGTTGGYCCAGCTCCTGATATCATTTTTTGGCTGCCCTTGGTCTACTATCAGAGAAAATAGAGAAAGGTCTGTGCCCTGGTGTTCCTTGGTCCTSTTATTTGGGCTGGCTGTGCTTCCATTTTGGAAAGAAACGTTATCAACCCCTTTGGTTCCACAAATTCCCCCTGTGGGTGGATGGAAAGGAATGGGGAGGAACAGCCATTCCTCTTTTCCCCACCTCCATAATGAGCAACTCCTGAGGGCAACTRAACAGCCCTGCTCAGAGATTTATATCCCCAGAGATCCATATCCCATTTARGGAATATGATAGAATTTGTTTGACAGATGTGGCAGGGTCAAGGAGAGGCAGAGAGAGCTGTTGGGAGCAGAGCTGTGAGTAAATATGTGTGAGGGAGGGAATTCAATGCACTGGAAGAAAATGCAGGAATGCCAATTGTGTTTAAGKTATCCCTTAAATTCTCAGGTCAGTCAAAGTGAAAACCTCCATAAAAGTCACTAAAATCAAGCCCCAAACTCCAGGCTTTCTTCTCCCCCATTTACAGGGGAGAAAGGAGAGTTGATAGATGAGTTGAAGAGAAATAGGAAAAGATTATTTGGGAAAAACAGAAAAAAGTGGGAGAACAAAATCTGAGATATGGTCAGAGTGAGCTGGTGGGGAAAGGAAGAGTTTCAAGGAGGAGAAACCCCCTGGGGGAATAAGAGTTGCAGGGTAATGATGGAGGTTCCTAAACTGAGGAGAAACTAACCTAAGTGTAAGGTTCCCTCCTAAAAAAAGGAGGGAAGGCTCACCAAAACACATCCTTAATGGAAAGGAGAAAGGAGTGGAATGAAATTAAAAGGTGAATTTCTAATCTGCGGGAGCAGTTAATGCCAACACTTTATAACAACTTGAAATCTCTATTAACCCATTTCAGTGTCTTGACAAAATACAATTAAAAGTTTCCCAGACAAGAGTACTCTGATAATCCTCAGTGCCACAGAAGCAAAGGCAGCCCTCAAGCTTTGGAAGCCTTTTAGGGATCCCAGCTGTGCAAAATTCCCATCAAGAACTCCAGACTGAACTCTTACACTTGACATAATATCCAGTAGGGAGCCAATTCAGGGGACAGGTGCATTATATCCAGCCTTTGGCTTCCTCCAGGCTGACAGTTTCATGCTTAGGTTGATTGTTTTAGGCCAACCAGGGGATAATGGTGACTTCTGTAAATTTGGAACCTCTTTTTGGTTTGTTTCATGTTTGGTTTTTTGTCTTTTTTTTTTAATTTGTGAGGGAAAAGGTGATATGAAGATACAAGCTGTGACTCATGAAAAAAATCCCAGCTGTTGTTTAGGGGTTGTAAATTCAGATTAGGAGCCAATCCCAGCTGCTGGGGGTAGTGTTTACATTGGAGTTGTTGTACAATCAGGTAATTTTCTTTATTGTTGTCAAAAAGATGAGCTGTATATTTCTGTTGTGTCAATTGTTCTGCTTTTTGAGCTTTTCTCTGGTGTTATTCTAAAAGTTTCTAGTCAGAAAGAGACCTCATCTCTTAATTTTTATAAAGATTAATTAATTGCTCTGTTGCATTGAATTTAAGAACCCAAGGTATAGAGTTAGAAAGAATATTATATCAACAATCTAATAATTAAATTAACATTCCTGTTATTATGGTGCTCTTAAGCAATASCTGCAAATCTTTCATTGCTATGAAATATTTTAACCATAACAAATACTTCCCTGTTTGTCTCAAACTTCACAGATTTGTATATTTTTATCCTTTTTATCCTTCCACACATAAATAGTGGCTTTATTTCCTCTGGTCTAGAGGATCAGTCATTTTATGACCTCAAATGTCTGTGTGTCTCTGTATGGCAGAAAACAGAACAGGATCTGGCAGGCAGAGTTAGGAATTATGAAGATTATCAGATTATGACAATGCCTAGTTATTACAAGGTTTAACTGCCATAGTTTAACCCTTTCAAAGTGTCACATCTGTCTTGGAGGACCAACTTTCCTCTCTTGGATAAGGCAGGAGGAAAGCACSAGGCCATGAGTGATCCTGGCTGGTCATGGGAGACATCCAGGACTGCAGGTCCTGCCTTGGAAGGGGAAAAAATGTCATGAAAAACCATGAATTATCTCAGAGCAGCTCAAAAATGCYCTAAACAATGCTTTGATAAGGATGACTTTCACTTGACTCAACTTAGTTTTGGTTTCTGGTTTGTTGTTGGTTTTTTTTTTCTCCTGGAGAAAATTTGAGCAAATCTTTCATTTTGAGGAGCTTCAATGAATAGAAGTTCTGGGGGGTTTGGGTCTTGGTTTTTTCCCCAAAGAGAGATTTCTGGTMTAGAGTCTCTGATATTCTGCAATCTTTGACAGCAAGTCAACGTTGATTTGAATTTTGGGGATGTCCAGCAGTTCTGGAATAACACCTCTGGAATAAATGAGGATTTTCACAGTGGTCACTGTGCTCTGCACTGAATCCTGGAGAACAAACTGGGATTTAACAGTTATTCCTGGAGTTTCTGACCCATTTAGGCAATCTAGAAAATCTCGAATATCCTTGATTTTGAACATAATGAGCATGTGTACAAGACTGCATTCACTGGTATTTTTATATCCCTCTCTTCAGAAATCAAGAGGAATCTCAACATTTAGAGGTTGGGAGCAAATTTCAGTTTGGTGTTGTGGTTCTYACATTTATTTTCTTTAATTTTTTATTTTCTCTTCCCCCTGTGGGTTGCAATAATTTCATTAACATAAGTGGGGTGTGCACATATGGAATTTATAACATTATTTGGGATGATCCATGTAGAGCAAGCCTTAAAATACGGACAAGAAAGAAGTTTCTGTGTGGGTTTATGTGAGCAGAATACATTTGTGAGCTGAGTTGTATTAAGCAGATACCTAATTTTTTTTACACTAACCCATACAAACAGTCTGTCTTGTAATTTAAAATTATAAGGAAATGTAATAAAATGAAAAAAAAAAATCTAAGAAATAGATAAAACAGTTGTTAATTTTGACCAGATCTTKCCTAACTAAAATTAGTCAGTGAAGTTCAGACTTAGAAGTTTATGAAGTTTAGAACTACTATGAAGTTTAGAGCTACAGAGTGGAACTAATAATCCTCACCGAAAAAATACCTGAATAAAAATTACTTTGTATTGTTAACTATTTCATTGTGTTACAATGTGTAGCAGGCATGAAAAATGAAAATTATTATTATTAGAATAAATACCCTACAGAGAATTGGAGCTTCTTTTTTGTTTTTTTCCTAAACAAACACAAGTTCCGATTTTTTTCTTTAAAATCCTTCTAGGTACAAAATKATCATTTTCTATCTTAATGATGGAATAGGATGTTGTTTAAAAGCCTGGAAGCATAAAATTAAGATTTTAAATATAGAACAATTCTGGTGAAATGTCCCATTCAGGAAGCCCCATCTTGCCCAGGAGGTATGAACATAATGCACATTTTTAGCACATCTATATGAATTTTCCTTAAAAAGATTACTTCTAAGAACAGCTAGACATGTGTATAGATATAAAAGAGGATAAAAAATCAAATTAAACAGCTTCATTTGAGACAAGGAGGTTATGAGGCCACAGGCATTTGCCCTCGAGGATATGCTGTTTGTAGTTTACACATTGACTCTTTAGCTTTTAAAATTCAGCCTGGAATCTTAATTGGATTTACGAGTTGGCAAAGCCAGTGGGCTTAAGGACAGCACTAATTCTGAAATAATCTTCATCTCAATACACAGGGATATGTGAGAATGGATCCCTGTAACTTTTCATTTTGTTATCTTCTCAAATTAAAAGTAAAATAACATTTAAGTGTAAGGCTGTAGAGTTACGTTTCCTTTWAAAAAAATATTAAAAATTTAAGAAATTGTTCTGCTCTATCTTTTGCTAATTTATTGAAAAGCAAGAAACTAAAATGGAGACATTAATAACAACTTGTAATGAAAGAATTTGAGGAGGGGACAAAGGATGTGATCTTCATTTGCATTAGCCTCTAACATAATGACCTTAAATATATCTTTTAACTGACAAAATGTAGAGATGGTGTTGTTTACTGACTGGCCTAGATGAGATTTGACCTTTTTGTTTTAAAAATAAAACAATTGACCCTTAAAAAAATGTGTTGAAGACAAACTTTTAATCTGGACTCAGCCAATATCACCCAGCTTTTCAAAGATGGAGAAACCACTTAGAGTAGTTTGTGAGCCAGACAGACTACTCTTTATTACTGTACTAAAAAAAATGTGCATGTTTATTTTAATGAGTAGATTATTAGTTGCAACATCTCACTCAACTTTAAATATTTTATCAGTTATTTTTAAAGCATCTGCATTTCATTTAGTGCATAAGAAGTCCCGGGAGACATGCCACTGAGAGCTTTTCCAGAGTTTTTTATGTGTTTTAGAGAAAGCTTGAATTTCTTTTTTTTTTTTTTAAGAATTTCTTTTCAAAGAGATCTAAGAGAATAAAAGAAATTAAAGAGGAGCTTAAAGACAAGAAGAAAGAGCCCTAAAACGATTTTTTTTTTTTTTTGCAAATGTGCAAGTTTTTTCCCTTTTATAGATATGGATTTCTTTGGGAGATGCACCAAGTGCTGCTTTAATGAGGAGAGCTGCAGTTGGCAGGTGAGCAAAGTGCTGACTTGGACAGGTCAGTGCTGGTTCTTCATCTCAAGAATTGTTATTTAATTGCAAAATATCACTTTCTGGCCAGGGATTGAAACAAATCACGGCTGGCAAAGGGAATAAATTAAAAAGAATGCAGGCACAGCTGAATGAGCACAACACTCCAAAACATTTTGGAGGTGCTCAGGACACTGAAGTTGTTTGTCAGGAAGAGATGGACATAACTCCATCTGTTGGGAAGGATGAAAGTTTGACAAGAAAGTCTSACAGATATGGATGCTTAGCAGAAAGATTTTTGAATGTAGAGTCTGAGCAAGGAATAGAGATGGAAGCAAGTTTTGATATAGAGGAAAAGAATTGCTGAGCCAGTCTCACTGGATAACCAAGGAGGCAAACGGTGTGTTAGTTAGAAGGGGTTTTTATGGCTTAGAGCAAAGGATAAACCCACCCCAAACAAGAAGATGCTTTTACCAAGCAGAAAGACAGCACAGGCAAGCAAGTCAGCAAAGTTGCAAGTAGAAAAAAGGTCTCAGAATTCTCCACTGCAAGAAAACTGAAAAACAACTTATAGCTTAAACTGTAATGTACTGACTTTGAGTGATTGGAGAACAGTAACATGAATATGGTAATTATAGCAGTTATGATAGGCTATAGATAAAAGTTAAGGTATAGATTGGTTCTACTGTATTGAGATGCTCAGCAAAGAAAAGTCTATAATGCATTGTAACCAAAACCAAAGGGTCTCCAGGGCTGCCTGCAGCTGGAGCTGACAGCTGTGGGCACAGCTCTGTCACCCACCACCCTGGGCTGCTGTGACACCTTGGATGGAATAAACTGCATTTTGGAGAGCTGCCTGGAGTCCTGCATCCCTCATTATGGCTCTTACATCCATCCACACCAAAGACTCTTGGGCGACCCTTTTGGTGACTGACACTTCCATTTCTCCCTTYCACCCAGCAGCAGCTAAATCTCTGTCCCTCACTCCACACAAATAAAATTATTTTCTCTGCTCCAGGAGAAGCCTGACAAGCAGAATGTCTCCCACCCCACCCTACCCCACTGGCCCAGTTCCTCCAGTTCTGGGAGTCAGTGGAGCACTGGGGCTCAGCAGCTGGGCTTCTCCCCCTGCATGAACTTCAGGGGTAAATGTCAGCCAGCTCTTAAGCTACCAGTGGATTTCTCATCAAAGTTTAAGACCCTGATAAACCTCTTTACTGCTGCTGTGGCAGTGATCAACATGCTCTATGTATTTCCATTCTGGAAGATAAACACAGGGGCTCGACCGAAATAAAACAAGTGCAGAAGAAGTGCTGTGATCTTAGRAGTCTTTAAATTTCTCTAATATAAACAGTCCATAAGAAGCTTTGTCCTCTTAATCCTCACTGGTTTTTAGACAATTTGTTGTCTTACAATTAAGTACAGATGGTTAGGAGCTGTAATGCTGATAAAAAAAAAAAAAAAAAAAAAAAAAGATGCTTAGGATTGCTTCAATTTCCGGGTTGGATTTTAACAGTAATCCATGTCTGAAACATAAGAAATCTGGTTTTATCTGATCTTTAATGCTAGTTTACAGATCACTGACATATTTCAGTGATTACAGTATGTGCATGAAATAATACTATTATCATATTTTGAGCAGGAATGAATCTGTGGGAAGGCTCTGTAGCAGCAYCCAGCTCTTCAGTCTGTGCTGCTTATGGCATAAATTGCTTTTAACCGTGCAAAGAAGGGTCTTGTGACACAGGGGAGGTTTGATTTTACAGCTGGAATARCACTGTCAGGGATTTGGGTAACATGTGGGAAACTCTTCAGTATTACTATTTAATGTGGAGAACAGAGCTGAAGACTCCCAGAATGACTCACTTGCCAACATCTATTTAGGAAGTTCTGTCTTTCTGCTCTCAAAACACAGACATGAGCAAATGTAGAAGTTGAAAGGCTGTGAAACACTTTTGACTGTGTCAAAGCAGGATGGGAGGTTGTGGCAGGATTCAAAAATCCACTTTGCCATGAGTCTAAAACCTAGGCATTTTAAGCTGGTAAAAGAAGTCCACTTCTATAAACTATAGCATTTCTATAGTATTTATTTGCTCCTCTAACTGTAGATAGTCCTGTCTCCCCTTCAGCCTATTTTTTTTTCAAAAAATATTTTTGGCTTGGTCTTTATTTGTAGCTGAGCTGCTTTTATGCTTGGGCCTGTGAGAAGGTATAAACTACCTAAAGTAATAAAAGCTGATGCTGTATTAGTTCTCCTGTTCAAAACATTTTTGAGTGCCCTTTGGTATAGGTGTTGAAGGCTTTTCTGATGAAGCAAAAAGCTTTGTAAGCTAAAGACAGCAATATTTATTATTAATTGAAGGTCAATGTTTATTATTAATTAAAGGTCCTACTCTTTAATGCTTGGACRTGAAAATTTAAGGGATTATTTGATGTGAATTTACTTTTCTCTGTTAACTTGGAGCAYTGATAGAAGAGGAATTTTGAGGATTTAATAGCATGTAAAACACAGTTAGCCCTCTGCCTGCTCCTGGATGAGAGGGGCAGGGAGCTGCTGAGGGAAGGAATCAGCAGAGGGTAGTGCACAGATAAACAGCCAAGACCATTTTGAACAAGCTGTGCTGGGGGATTTCCCTTCTCCCTGCCCTCTCCTGGCATCTCTCCACASTGGCAGGAGCTTAAAGGCCAGCAAATATGGAAGTTTTCACTGGTGCTCTGCAGGAGCAGGCATCCCTGGTGGCAGCCTTTAGGTTTGCTGGTTTGGGGTCTCTTGCTGCTGCTCTGGGCRTTCCTGCTGGCTGCACTGCTCCTGTCTGTTCCTCAGCTCCAGGTTTGAACACGAGCAAAGTGAGGGAAATCCCCTTTCCCTCRAGAATCAGGGCAGTAGGGATGTCTGTCACTTCTGTCTCCACAAGCATCAGCTTACTCCTCACTTCCAACACTATTTCCAGCCTTTCACTCAGGTCCTGCTTGCTTGAAGAGGTTAGTTTAGGCTTTAAGAACCWTTTATTTCAGTCATAGATAAACCACCAGAGGTAAAACCCACAGAAATTTATACCTTGGGAACAGAATCAGAGAGAAGCCCTGAGTGACACCACGCTCCGGGGCAATTGCTTTTATTATATTTTTTATTCAAAAGCTGAATATCATGGAGGAGAGAAGCAATGGCTGATCTGAGCCCAGGATCCCTGTATCTGGATGTATTTGTCAGTATTTGCAGCCTGGTTAAAAGGAGGGTTCTGGCAGCACAGCCCCTCTTGTGGTGCCATTCTCCAAATCTGCCAGTGAAGGATCCTAAAGAAATGGGCAAAGTCAGTGTTTAGACAAAATTCCTGTAAATAAACACATTCAGGGGTTAAAAGGCATACAGAAAAGGGTAGCCATGTTCATTTCAATTATTCAGAATGATTCTGTCTAAGGGAAAGGAAAAAAGAAGATAAATCACTTACCTGGCTTGGCTTTGCCACAGCAGCTAAACAAACCCTGCAATATGCACAGGTGGAGAAATGTGTGCTTAGTTTTCATTTTAGTTTGTGCTTTCAAAGGAAGGAGTGGTCATGTTTGTAAAACATTCAGGTGCCCTGGTGAGGAAAACAATATAAAAATAAGAGTTTAAAGATGAGGAAGAACCGGTTTTATTSAACTGCAGTTCACACCTTCAGAAACCAAGTAAATATTTGAAGAACATTCCTGGGTTTTGATGCTTGACAGCTTTCCTTATAAATACAAATAACAGAAAATCAAAAATGAGAAAAATTAACATTATAGCAAAATGTTGCCGGAGGCCTGCTGCCACATCCATAATTCATAGGGAGCCTGCAAGAAACTGCAGCTTTCTGCTCTCTTCTGAAGATGGTGATGTTGTGCACTCCCTTTACTTGATGCTTGCATGTTTTTTCAATCTGATGCTCAAATAAAACAGTATTTTGCCCTCTCTAGGTTAAATAGAAGTACTTTGATTTCATCCAGAACATTATGATTAGAGATTTTATATTCTGAAACACAGAGGAAGAAAGGGATTTTTTGGAACTTTACAAAAAACCCCATTGTGTTTATATAATTATGTGATGGTTAGCTTCATTTTAATTTCAGAGCYACTGTTCTTTAAAGCCACTCTGGCCTGAATTTTGTTTCTGAAGCCAGGGACAGCTCCAAAAGGCACATTCACAATGAGATTTTGTGATCATTTGCAATGTGTGCTGAGCAGTGCYTCAGAAAGCAGAGCCCATGTCTGATGGTGTGATTGCTGCTCTGCTGGGATCTGCCCAAACTGGGTTATTTTCCTGTGAGCACAGAAGTCAGGCAAGGCAGARCCCCCGCTCTGTTCCTTTCCAGCTCAGTCAGAGCTCTGGATATCTCCTAAAATACAGATTGCTCCTATTTGGGCACAGGGTTCTAAGATCTGGGATCATCTTTACTGTAGCTGCTTTGTAATGCTTCCCTATTTCTGAAACCACACCTGGTCTTGAAAATTTTTATTTCCATTATCTAAAAAAAGAGTCTGTTTAAATTCCTCTTTAAAATATATGCCAATTTTAATTTCCATTATTTAAAAAAAAGTCTGTTTAAATTCCTCCTTCTATGGATGCTGTTAAGCCTTTAGCCTCTGTCTGGCCCAGTAGCTTTAATTGTTGCAGAATTAAGTGCATCTGTGTTGACCCATTATAAATTTTGGATCTTTATTTCAAGAGAATGAATAACTTCATAATACAAATATTCTAATCCTGCAGATAGAGGTGGTGGAAAGAAATGTGGGAAAAAAATTTGGAGGAGTACTGCAGGAAACCTAGGTTGTATAAAACATTGTGAGACACAGTTGGTCCAACTGGGTACAAGAGTCTCTTGTTTCAATGATTTATGTCTGCTTATAGGTAATGATGTGGGATAACTGAACACAAGACACAGCAGAAGGAAAAAAAAATTCAATTTTTTAAAATTCCCCTTCCTAGTTTGTATCAGCAAGATGAGATTTATAACTGAGACCTGTAAATTCAACATGGCTTGCTGCCAGGGAGATCCAAACCAGAGCCTGGCTCCTGCAGCATCAGAGCTGGGCAGGGAACAAGCCGCTGAATCTTGCAGAAGTGCTTATTTGGCATTTACTTATTTAGTTAAAGATCATTGCCAGGCAGAACTCCCGTGGGARGAGTGGATGGTTCACTGGGCCTCATGGGGAGGGTGGTAATTAAACTCCGAAGGCAGGCAATGATGTTAAGCTAAAAGCTCATCTTTAAATAGTAATACACTTGCAATGTAAAGTGGAAGGCCCTCGGGTGCCTGTTGACACAGCGTTAGGAGCTGGCACTTTTTTATATAAAAGCTAAATTGAAGAAACTGTTATGAGCTCATCTGCATAAAGCAATATGATTCTGCCTGAGGGTGTGGGCAACGGGGAGTGATTAGCAAAACGTCTTTTTCCCTGCTACTCTGTTGCTCTGATAACAYGCCACTTGTCACTGAGAAATTTGAGATACCATATGCCAACCTGCATCTACAGAGACCCCCTTGCTGATTGCACATCGAAGAATTCCTCTTCAACACATGAGGAGCTGTCAGAAAGCATTTCTGAGGCTGCATGAGACACGCTGGAAAGGAAAATCTCGTGTTGCCTTCCTGATTCCTCCTCTTGTGTTGCATCCAGCCCTTCCTAGTGAACCTTAGATGTGAAGCAAAATGCATTTATGCAGGAAGAGCTGGGGATTCTCTGCTGGCTTTCATCTTCTCTTCATCCCACGTGGGTTGGAATTGCTTGTACAAACTAACYTGCAGCAATCTGGGGCTCTGCTTCCGATAGAGGAGCCTGATTTCCATGGAGATGTGGATGGGGCATTCACTTTGCTGAGCAGCAATTTGGATTCCTTGWGTCTGTGCCTCCTGGGACAAGGTGGAGGTGTCCAATGGAACAGCATTGATAATTAGGAGAAAATGACCATCAAGCAATAATATAATTTCCTGTCATGGCAGTTGCAGAGACCAATGACTTAAAATAAATGAAAAAAGGAATACCATAAACTTTCGTTCAAGTGGCAATTTTCTATTTTGAGGTAAAAGTCTTATTTTCTGTCTTAACAAAACAACMTTATTTTTTTTTCTCAGCATTTTGATTTTTGTGTATGGTGTTGAGTTGAAGATTTAATTAGCATATGTAGTAAGTGTGAGTCTGTTCAATTAAACCTTGTCTCCAGAAACATAATGCATCCTAAAAATTCATATGCTGTTCGTATGCTGTGCCTGTTTGCTGTGGAAATGCTGATGTTGGTCACTTCTAGTTTTCATGACTTGGAAAGAGACTGGCTTCATTGCACTTCATAGACTGAAGATACTTGCCTAAAAATGAGTTCCTTTGGCCTTTGGATCACCTTTTTTCAGAATACAAAGAAAACCTCTCTTTTCTTTGCATGAATGTCCCTGCAGTTRAAATCCCAAACACGGAATGACTCAATAGTCGAACAACTCATCATTAACTCCTTGATTCTCATACAAGACTGATAGGGAGCAAAACCATTTCCATCTCTTCAGTATGAGGTGAACAGTCCATAATGATCCTGTCCATAATGAAAAGATGCCCAAGTCTGAGGTCTACTACTTGTAGGCTTGTGCTTGTGATGATTTTTCCAGTAATAAATCAAATATTGGCAGGATGCTGAGGCTTCCAACTTAGGAGTGTTTGGTGCAAGCATTTAGCACTGATTCACAGAATTTGGGGCATGGTCAGTTGGAGAGGGATGTGAAAGAAGATCCCCTCATGAGAAGGACTGAAGCAGAATGACAGGCTGGATTTGGGAAGCTGGTGTATCTATTATGGCAATGCTGTTCCCAGCCTGTGCATCCAGGGTTCAGTGCCCCAGGCTGGCTGTGTGCTGAGTGTGAGGGGGAGGGTTGTTTATTCTCCTTCCCCTGTCATGCCACTCATGACAAGAAGAGACATGAAAAGCTCAAGGGGCTAATCAGTTTTTAGGCTCTGACCCATATTTTGAGCTGGCAGTAGGAATTCTCATGTCTGATTATACCCATGAAAATGCAGCACTCCCACAGTTGCTCCAGACTTAACTATGTGTGGATGAGAAATGAGCAGGGACTATGTTTTTGAAAGAAATTAAACTGTGGAAATTAATGACATTGAGGTGATCATGGACATGAAAAGACTTAGGGGGTTGGAGGTTCTTTTGGTTTSTTTGGTTGGGATGTTGTTTTGCTTTTTTGGTTTGATTAAGTTTATTTTTTAAGCTGTGCCAGGTTGTTGGAGGGTAGCAGGGAAAAGGAAGACAAATGCACAGCCTGGCCCCCAGAATTTTGAAAAGATGAGACCAAGCTGGTTTTGGCATTGTGGAAGAACAAACCTGATGACTTACTTTCCACTGTGATACATGAGAAACTCCTGCATTTCTTGACCTCTGATTCTTTCATTGTCAACAAGGGGCTGTTTTGCACAGCCAAAGCTGGAAAAGGCAAACCTCTTGCAATTCCTGATGAATATTATTGCTGCATCAGTAAAATTGCCCATTTTGAGACTCTATAAAACTCACATGACTGTAAAAAGCATTAAGACAAAATCCACAGTCAGGTGGACTCAGTGCTTCAGTTTTTTTCCTGTTGATCCAGATAATGGGCTGACAGTTCCTGAAGAAGGAACCAGAAGAGCTCTCAAACACGACAAGGAGGTCTCAGCTTCATTTTACGCTGTAGAACTGCTAATTTCTCATCTGGGTAAACAGTGGGAAGAGGCACTTTCTGCTGTGGCTCYTCTTTGTGTGCCTTTAGACTTGATTTTAATGCAGATTGAGAAGGGCATCTGCTCGTAGCACTTGTAAGCTTAGGACATTATATTAAAAGAAAAATATCCTTTAATGTATCATGAGACAAAGCTTAAAAAATCCTGTTAGTGTCAGTGATGGTACTTATTTCTCTTGTCCTCCCTTCCTCTGTTCTTCTTTTGCTCTAGCGGCTTTGACCATTGATGCTAATTAGTACTGAAAAGGACATTTTTGGCAAGGCTTTTAAATACAGCTTTTATCTTCTCTAGCAACAGACAAAGTTGTATTTAATGGTATTTGACATCTAAGAGTGACTGCAAGGTCTTTTTTCTGTTGATTATTTTTTTCCTAGAGGAGTTCCTTATTCTTCTAATTTATTAGGAAATCAGATGTATTTTTTTTTATCAACAAACTTCTATACTTAGCTGAGAACATGCTGTGTTTATATGACTGTACAGTATTAAAAAGCAAATGATAATTATGTCAATGTAACACTGAGTGTTCCTTTTATTAGTTTTTCCCTGCATATTCTGTTGAGCTACCGCATATCTTTTCAAAAAATAAAATTATGTCTTTTATTTTCTGAAAGGTTTTAAGGCAATTCCTCTCAGCACCATCTACTTATTGGCTTCTACAGAATAGTTGATATATATTTGCAAGAGACTCTTGGGAAACAGTTGATCCAAATGATTGCTGTAGGTGTTTCCTGCTTGCCTGTCACTGCTGTCTTCAAAGGCACCATTACCAGATGTAGCTGTGCCAATGTCAGGTGATAAGAACTGCCACTGGATCAAAATTTCTAGAAGCAGCAGCAATAAAATTACTACAGCCTTCAGAARGTGTGGAGTGACTGGGATTTTAACAAGAATCCTGCAAGGAGACGTCTTTCCTTTTCTCTTTCTYCATGAGCGTGTCTCAAATCAAGGCAATCTTCTGTTTCCCCAAACCATTAATTTGTCATACTTTTAATCATTTTTATTTTAAACTGCCAAAACCCAGCTGAACAGGGCGTGGAACTCAGGATGGAAAAGAGCATGTCCTGTAAGACACCAGGCATATTTTGGATTCAGCTGGTGTGTAGGTCTAGACTTGATCGCAGGGTGGCAATCAATAGTCTGCAGAAATAAACGATCATTTTCCACTTTCGCGGCGGTAACTCTTCTAAACCTTTACAKCTCCCATTAGGACTGGATTTTGGGATGCAGGGAAGGCAGCTCCTCAGTTCCTGGAACTCCTGGGAGCAGTTTYAGGCTCCTTGCCCTGGGTGTCCCTCCGGAGCGCGGCTGCCCGGCCCTGTGCACGCGATGCGGCGTGAACGCTCCTGTGGACTTCCGTGAACTTCTGGCTGGGGTTCTTGGCCCTGCAGGGCTTGCAGCCATCTGTCACCAGAGACTGATCTAACCCGGCCTGGCAAACTGGCCCAAGGGAAGGCAATCTAAAGATGAGCTTCCTCTCAGTTTTTTTTTGCATTTCTCAGCTGCCCAGCATGCCCTGCCACAGCCTCAAGGAATGATTATGGCCCTTGCTGTTGGACTAAATCGTGGATATGGCATGTCAGCAAATCCCAGGATTCCCCCCCACCCTAATTCTCTGCGTGCAGGTTTGACTTTTGAGGCTGGTTTCCCTGAAATAACTTTCAGTTCTATTATTTTTCCCAGAATTTTTTTTTTGTTTTCCAAAGCAGTTGATCAGGACACAGTTCTCCAGCTCAGCACAGCCTTACTGGAATCTTAGTCTGGATGTTTCCCCACAGGTCAGGTTAGTTTGACGTCCACATTTCTCAGAAGACAGAAAATATTTATTTTGGTCAGCTTTTTGCATTGCAGCAGGTACAGCTGGATTAGAAAGCTGTGCACAGGAAATACCAATATTAATATTAATAAGAAATAATAATAATAATATCATGACATTCAGGTCTCAACTTTCATTCCCCATCGGGCAACATGTGGGCCCTGCTAGAATAATAATTCATTACCCCTGGAAAGGGCAAATCTTCAAGCAATTGGTCTTGAAGATTTGGTGAAAAAGATGATCCAAACCTCAACCTCCATATTTTTTAAACAGACAGAAAACAAGAGTTTAGCATCATTTTCCTCAAAAAATGCTGTGGGAATGCTAAAATGTTTCACTTTTATTRGAACATTAAAATGACATACTTCAGAATCTGGAACTTATTTTCCATGTTTTTTTAAGAATGTTGACACATCAGCTTTTAGCCTCCATACAAAATTAACTGATGATGAAATATAATAATTTCTCATTATCTGAAAATTCAGTATTTTGTTTATCAGCAGAAGTGGATTTTTTTTTTATTAGACTTCTTTTTTTTCAATTTAAATATGTCTGTAGGAAGTGTGGGATGCATCAGGAGCCCATCCCAACTGATGCACATCCTAATAACTGGCGTGGTGCACATAATTGTTCACAACCTGAATTAGACATAAGATATTTCCCACGTGAAATGTAATTACCATGACTCAATAATCAGTGTGAAAATAACTGTTTTCCCATTCTATATATAGAACTTTTCTTTGGAGATGAGAATAATAGYCAGCATTTGCCAGGTGGGACAATCCCCATATTCTGGAATTGAAATTTGTAGCAGTTATTGTCAATTCAGGTGTTTAAATGTGTGTTGCATTGCTGCTTTGGGGAACAGCAGAATTTGGGATAATGCTGTCACTAGAGTGACATTCTGTCATGAAAGACCTTTAAATAAAGCTTTTTGAGCCCAAACCAAGAACTCAGAGTCTCTGAAAATCTCCCATTGGGGTGAACAGGCTTTGGGCCATTGGCTTTTGGAGCCAASCCTGCAATGGAACTTCTCAGGGGTGTGGGAGCTAAAAATTTATCTAATGTCAGATTGTAGAGCCAGCTTTTCATCCAGATTTTAGTTGGGATCACATTTTCCAACAGGTGCTTAAACTGTTCCTATGAAATCAGGGACAGAAACAGTTWACATCCCCAGTGTTGCTGCTGCATTTAAATTTAAATTAAGAATATGGGAGGAGAGGAATGAAAAAGTCTTTTAAAGGCCTTAAGGAACCTTCTCCAATAGCAAAATGTTGCATGTAATCTCAGATAAATATGTATATAAATTTCTGATTTTCTGAATCTTTGCCAGAAACAACTGAGTTTTCAGTGAACCCATTAAATAAAAGCATTCTAAACATATGCATTATGTACATAAGTTCATATATAAAATAAGAGGGAAATGGGATTTCTCTCTGAGAAAAAAAAATCTTAGTTTTCAAATGTTGATGATTATTTTTTCTTACTGATAATACCTAAAATTATTCTTAATAGTAATGAGGGTATTGGCTTTATCTAAAAACCAAGATTTCTGCATAAAGATGAGTCAAACTATTTTATACTTCACATTGACTAAAGATAGAAATATAGCAGAATATTCAGTACTATCAGGARTGTCTGGACTAGACTGAACAAGAAATAAAAACCTCCCACCACCTTTTGCCCAGAGCCAGGGTATTATTTGCAGGCTTTTTGTTCTCTACAATGTTACCATGGCCTTATCTCAGGGCTTTTTAAATGGAATTCCACTGCTTATAGGAGGTAATAAAAGAAAGTACAAAGCATGAAGACCAGTGTCATATCAATCAGTGCAATTAACATGCAAGAAAGAAAACATGAACATCTCCTTTATTCTGAATTTAAATGAGGCACACATTCCAAGCAGACAGAGACTGGCTTCTCCCAGCTACTCACAGAAAATAGGATGTGGTAGAGGGAAATACACAAGTATTATTAGATCCTTATTAGATTTAATTATTAGATCCTATTATTAGATCCTTACTTGTTAGAACTTGGACATGGATAAAAAAGTAACAGCAAGTTCTCACCATCTATTTTGTCTGGCATTGTCCAACTTTTGCTTGCCTGCTTACTTTTATAATCCAAATWAATCACAAATATAAGATTTTATGTCCATTTTCCYATSTAGAAAGAATGCTTAAACAATATAWKTTTCATATGCACCTCTTTAGGTCCCCCATGAATTCTCAGTTGGGTTTTGAACATGTAGCATTGTCCTTGGAGGAAAGTGTGGCAGGAAAAAGATATTTTTCTTTATTTGGCTTCAGCAGCATCTGGGTTTTAGGAAAATTCTGTGTACCTATCATTTCAGAGAAAAAGCTGAAGGCATWTTCAAGTTCAAAGACCTTTCTTAACCAGTTTTAGACATTTTCCATCCCTGTTTATTTTCTGATTTTGCTGCATTTTGTCCTTTTTATTTTGCTGGTGCCCTTTCCATGATCCACCTGCTGTGAGACCTTCTGTTCCCCAGACCTCTTTATCCAGGTTGGGTGTTTTTTTCTTTTCCCGCCTCTCTGGATTGGGAGCACAGAGGAATATCAGTAAATATCAGAGCTTTGGGATCTCCATCTGGCCTGTTGATGGAGGAGCAGCCACAGGAATTTCTCTGCTTGCCCCAGGGTTACAGAACACCCRGGATATTTTGAGTGCTGGAATTAGTTTGTCACTAACTCCTGACCACAGAGATCTCTGTTTTGGTTGGAGTATAGAGTAGCAAACATTTCCTTTCAGTGACAAAAGTATAGTTGTAAATATTAACCCAGATGTAATTACATTGCAAAATATTCTTAATTTCTCAGTGAGTTTTCATATTTGCAAAGAAGTTTTTGCTTTTTCAACAACCTAAACCCATATTTTTTTATTTCCTTGTGGCACTTCTGCTACATGTTTGTTGGCACCTTGGTAAAGACACATGCACAGCACACAGAAAAACTTTTAAAAAGCCTCAAACAACAAAACATTTCAGGATATTTTCTTGCTTTCTTGTTGCATATACACAAATATTCTGTCTTGGAGTTTCCTACTTCTCCAAAGCTTATCAAGAGAGTATGTGAGAGGAATGTATTATCTCACAGAAATAAGAGAGACATGAATCAGAGAGGKAGAGAAAGGTGAGTTGAACCAAACCTTATGTTCTTCCATTTTAGTTCCTTCGTTCCTGCATTCTTGCAGCTCTTGTTGCTGATGTCTTGCTGTCCTAATTGTCTTTTGTTTGAGAGCAGCTATCATTTTAGGCCATCCAGTCATATTTAATAAATAAGGATGTCAAGTAAAGGAGAGTTAAAGAAACTAGGCAGGAGGGAGATTAAAAAAAAAAAGGAAATGGTTCCTATCAGTAAATCTGTTGTGTAAAACACTGATAATTAATTTGCACCAAGGTTGTGTTTGCACCTGGMTATCTAAGATGTTTTCATTAGACTATAAATGGATATCTTCATTCTTCATGCATCCTGTTCAGCTCTGGTTTGGTTTTTTGGTTTTTTTTTTAATGATGTGCTTTAATCATTGGAGCCAAAAGAAGTGATTTTTGCTATAGGTGCAAATTACAGCAAATTTAGTTTATTCAGAGTCAAGTGATATCACAGGGGTGTAACAGTGCCAGAATTGTGGAAAACTGAGAGCAGCTAAATAACAGAAACACCAAACGTGTTCTCGTTCAGGCTTGTCTGAAGAGAGTTCACAATATCCAGAGATGTTAATAGCTATTCACAGCTTGCTTGTCACTATTATTTGTTTCCCTTTCACTTGTGAATGCATATGGTTTCAGAATRTCAGGCTTGCTCCTAAATGCCTCCCAGATATGATGGCATTTTTGGAAAAATGAAGCTTATTGCAGAGGAGGGGAAGATTTCCCYTAGATCTGGTACCAGTTAAGATGGSTAAGATTAGGGCAAAGAAAACCAGGTCAATTACCTATTTATTCCCTCTTTTCCTGTTCAGATTTTGTTTGAATTTCTGTCCATTTAGTTTAAGTATTCAAGATGGTTTTATGTGTACATCCCTGTTAGAAATGCTAATGTTCATAACAGCTTTGAACTTTGAACCAGAGGTTTTATCGTCCTGACAAAGTGTGTTTATTTTTAAATGGGTAATATTTTAGATAGAGATCTCTCTGTCTCTCTATTAGTTTGGAAATTAGGTTAGAGATGCCAAGTATTTCCCTCCTACTCATGTCTCACAGTATCATAAATTACATTTAAGGGCTTGTCCAGAAGCCAATCCAATTCAACCCTCTGTTCAGAAAAGATCTAATTTAGATCAGGTTTCTCAGGGCCATGACTGGTCAAATCTGGAACACCTCTGAGGACAAGAGGTGTTCCCACAACTTCTCTGGGCCTCTCTTCCAGTATTTTACCATTCTCATGAAAAAAAAACAAGCACCAAAGAAATGGTCTTAGTGCACCTCCAAAAACACAGAGCTCCTGTGTCTGTATTCTCTGATCATGCAGGTCTGTTTCTGCCCTCTTTCCTAATGCTTTGGGAACCTCTCTTAACTTTTATTGATCTGGCAAGCTACAAGGTCATCTGAGAAGAAAAAAAAAAATAAGTTGCATTATATTTGTTCCACGTCCAGGAGCAAAATCTGTTGCCACACAGCAACACACTATGTGTGGGTGCAGTAAAGCTTTCTACCTGCTGGGAAAATTTCCATTAAATCCTCCAAGCATATGACAATTTGCTGCTTTATTGCCATAAACAAATAACATCTCCTGAACAGCAACAGCAATATCAGAACTTTGCATTTAAGTGCAAAGAGGTGAAGCAAAACTTTACTGCATTTCAGCTTTGAAGAGGCTGATGGCAATCCATGCTTTTCATCTTYCAAGGGAATTGCCTCTGACTCCCACTTCTCTCTTTTTTTTYCTACTCAGCCAGAGGTGTAGGTGAGTGGTTCAGGGTTTTGCTGACACACCAACACCTATAAAATAATATGTTGTACTGATGCGTGAAAAGCACTCAGCATTAAGTTCTTGAAA
This sequence comes from Cardinalis cardinalis, assembly GCA_014549065.1. NCBI lineage: Eukaryota > Metazoa > Chordata > Aves > Passeriformes > Cardinalidae > Cardinalis > Cardinalis cardinalis. The sequence goes on along the minus strand of JACDOX010000207.1, from coordinate 1,061,045 downwards.
TAATCAATTATTTAGCAGCTCATCACATTTGCTGTCCAAGGAGGGGCCTTAAAGCAATAATAAGGTCACTGCAATCAGATTCTCTGCTTTTGGAATTTCATCTGCAAAGCCTGCATGAATCCACCAAAAAAATCCCCAAAAAAAACCTTGGCTGCAGTTTGGAATCTGTTCTAGTCTCAGCAGGAGATGATTGCTTTTTAATTCTCCCTATCTGGATATCTGCTTGTGCAGTAAAGTCCTCTGGCAGAGGGATCTCGGGTCATTAGAAACAGTGGCTGTTTATTGSCTTCACTGGCCTCAAGTCAGGCCTGGGGAATGGTTTTGGAAAGCTTGTTGGCAAATTGCATTCAAGGAGGTTTGGGAAGCAGCCTTTCTGGGTTAAAAAAAGAATAACCTTTAAGCATTTTATGSCATGTCTCTCCTAGAGGAAGAGATGCTGTTGGAAGAACAGCAGGTGGTAAATGAATGTGAAATATTGGCATTTACAAATTATTGGTGTTTCCTCATTTTTAATTTTTTTTTTTCATCTTTTCTTTTTAAAGCAAAAAGGAATAATCTTCAAGGAGCTGTGACTCAAAACSATTGTTTATTTTGCTAGACTTCTCAACCAGCATTAGTGACACTTTGTGGGATTGAAGAATTACCCTTAGATAAGAAWAAAAATAGGAATTATTTCATATTGATCATTGGATGAAAGGTGTGAAAAGCAGTGAAATTTGGGGAAGGGAAATTTCTGAACTGACAAGGGCATTTGCTGTTGGCTGTAACTTCGTGCAGCTCTGTGCAGGTGCTGACAGTGACTGTCCTTCCTCATGGTCACAGCCCACATCTGCACTCCTGCCTTCATTTGTTACTGGTCCAAAATTTCTACACATATCTGAATGAGCTAAAAAACTGGGCATTTTTGTCSTTTTTTTTCTCCTTCCCATGTGTCCTCTGTGAGGTGTGAGGAGGATTTGAAACTCTGTTTGCTCTAAGCCAAGATCTTTTCTCAAGTCAAGTTGAAATGCTTGAYGTAGCTTCAACTGCTTGATGTAGCTGATGATGGCAGCAGGAGAACTAACAACAGAATGAACTGGGATAAGGAAATACAAAGTTGTTGARCAGAAAAAGAAGAAAAACAGGCATTATTGGAGTTACTGTTCRTTTTTAATGTGCATGTATTAAATACCAATTGTTGATAGATACTCTAGATGATAATATGTGAAAATTTTCAAAAAAATCCGAGGGATGCACGCAGAATAAGCAAGCACAAGTTAGAATCTTTTAAGGTTCTAAATGCAAGCAGAAACAGATGTATTAACTCATAGCCAGACAGGCTGCTGGGTTGACAAAAAATGTGATGTGTGGCTGTGGAGAGAATCCTGCATTGAATGTCATCAGAGAAATATTTATTGGCTCTACATTGCATTTGTGGATGCAATACCACGGCCTAAATACAGTGTCATTTAAAAATACAGGGCTAGAAGTCATTAAATACAAGTAGGATGTTTGAAATACAATTTGTTCTTAGTGGTTGCTTGCTATTCACTTGTTCTTCAGCTTCATATTGCATTAAAAATAGGAGGCTGGATTGAAGTTCATCACCACAGAACKCACAAAAAACTGGTGAATTTACCATAAGATTATTTTGGCCCTGAATCATTCAAAAGCGACAAGGGGTGTGGTAAATGTCAGCTCAAGTTTAAAGGGCACAATTCTGGAACCAAAGCAAAACATTTAGGCTGATCTGGGAAAAAAAGTGACCTTTTTGATAAATAAATGCGAGGTAGTATGGTTACTGTTGAGGCCTGAAATAATCTGAATATTCTAGAGATGTGATAAATGCAATTTCTTGTTGCACATCATGTGCTGAGATGGCCCAGGATCCTGCAAGGTCACATCAGCAGTGAGTTAGAGATATGCCCCTCCTTAGCCTTTGTAGAAAGCAAAGCCTCTTATCTGCAGTATTAAAGTAGAAAATAAAAAACCCCTAAACTGTGAGTTTGTGCAGGGTAAATGCAGGTACAGGGCTTCCTTTGTCCTTGATGTGTCTGATAGAAAATTTAGACTTCATTTGCATGTTAGACTGTGGTTTCATACTWTGCACTGGGAATATAAAAGAAAATTATAGAACCCAGCAGGAATGCTCATTTATGGGGAAAAAATAAAAGCAATAATTAGAACAGGAATGAAATTCTTGTTCTGCTGCAGACCGTGGCAATTTTCCTGTTGACTCCAGTGTGACAAAATTCCAATCAGAATCACAAATGAGTCCATAAAAAAGTTTTCACAGGGAAATGGCCTTCCTTCTTCTTTCTTTCAATATTTCCTGACTCTCAGGCTGATATGCAGYTGTGAAATCTTCTATCCCATTAGCAAATCAGGTAAATATGGGTCTGCCTAAATGCATGTATGAACAAAATGATTTTTCCGTGGTTTTAAGYGAATATGTTTCCTCAGATATCTACATTAATCTTTAAGCTAAGGAGAGAGTAAATGGGAAGTGCTGGTGCATGTGGTTAAATATTTATTAAAGTAGATGTGGAACTAAATGAGGAAAGGTAAAGAAAATGTGAAGACCTAGAAGGGCAATGGTGTTTGCATTTATCTAAATCTGAAGMATTTCAGGAAGAAGAAGAAGCCTCATTTTTTCTTCCTTGATTGGTCTGTAGCTGTTTAAGTGTAACTATTACAGTGAATTGGAAGATCTTGCCTCTCCCCTGAGGTTTGAGTAGGAGATGAAATTACCACAATATAAAAACCAGTGTATTCAACTACAATGACAAAAAAATCCAGACCAACAACTCCCCAAAAAATCCTCCATGCTGTGCCACAAAGAGCTTATCAGTTTTTAAGTTCTTATACAAAGGACACAAACCCTACTGGCTTCTGGCAAGGCTTGTGCTTCTAATCTGTGCTGATGAAAATCCCAACCTGCTGTGGATTTGTCTCTCACCAGCATCCCTCTTAGTGCAGAAATCTTGTACTTAACCCGTGAGAATTTAACTTCTTATTGTGGTTTTTCTGCCTGCAAGGAGCTCGGTCCTACTTCTCAAACATCTCAAGTTCTTGGCTTTTTTGTCAAACTGAGGTAAATTCTGATGTTTTCAGCTCCTTGGCTTTTGGCTGGAGTTTTTAAAGGAGCACAGCAAATCAGCATGACTGTGTCAGYGATGCCACCCTTCTGTGAAATGCTCCCTCTGTGAAAACATGATTTGCAGCAGGTTCAGTGACTTCATACTCGTGCAATTTGAGGAGTCCAAGGTTCAGGCACTGTCTCATGAAAGGACAATTATTACATGACTGTATGGAAATGTCTCCTTGATTTTTTCTAGAGATGGAGACAGGCTGGGGTGGGGAGGTCTCCCTGGAAACTGCATCATCTCAGGGCACATAAATTTCACTGCTTGGGTCTCTGTTGTTGTGCAGCTGGAGAGTGCTATTGTATGTKCAAAAGTATAAATTCCTTTATTGCATATTTGTAAGCTTAGCTGCATGTATTATGTTCTTTCATGCTACAGATTGTGTTAATAAAAATGTTGGTGAAAGAGAACAGAACCATCCCTGTTGCCTTTTGAAAGAGGCCCRTTTTTGTGGTTTGATCAGTAAAAAAATCAGTGGAAAATACATGGCAAGTCATCAAAAAATGAGGATAAAATATGGATTTTTAAAATTTTTCACCTGCTTCCCTTTTAGGAAGAGAAACTCAAGTGGTTTGTCCATAAATGACAAATTTGAGATGCAGATAGCTTTAGAGCTCCCTCCAAGAGTCCTCCTTGTCTTTCATTCTTCTGGAGATTGTTCTTGAACTGATTTCTGTGCTTGGGCAAACCCAAATATGCAAAGACAGGGAAAAAAAAAAACACACACACGAAAAAGAAGTTATTCYATTTCCATGGCAACATCAATTCCCATTCTACAGGTAAAACAGCTGCCATTTAGTCCACTCACTGAAMAAAAGCTCCTGAAGGCTCTTCATACTGTAACACTTGGCCAAAAATAACTTGGCATGCCACAGTTTTCCCACAAACCCAGAGAGAGAGTGAGATTAAACTGACTGGCAAGCAGACTGTCAACTCGTTTGTGTCTTGGTGCTGGAAGGAAGAAAACAGTCTCTAAACATTTGAGAGGGAAAATATGGGATGTTTATGGCTGGCAGATTATTTTCATGGCCTAAAATGTAAAATATTTATGCTGTTGAAAGGAATATGAAATTTYTTCTGTGCTCTTCACCCCAGAGGCACCAGGTAATTTGTTTTTCAGCAGAAAACTGTTATAATTACATGCATTCCGATTTAGAATTAATTAGCATTTTTTGAAGTTAGGGTGACAAAACTAGGCAGCTCMTTGAAATTAATTCTAATGGAAGTAAATCAGTTTTTCTTAGACTTTGTGGCAGTGTTTGCTGAGGAAGAATGAAATTATTACTTTCATAACCATTTTATGATGATGTTCTGTCAGTAATTAGATATTACCACCYGATACTAAAATTGGTATCACTGTTACCTGTCTTTAGCAGATCTTAATGTGGAGCAGGTGTTGCTTGAGCTCTTCATAGGAAAATTTGATAGGAAGCAGTGAGAAAAAAAGTAAGGCTTTTTTTTTTTTGGCAAGTGCAGAGGAAGTGTTTAGACCTGTAATTACAACTGATTAACTTAATTAAAAACTGAGACAGACAATCCCGAGTTGATTTTTTAGAAACCTGTGCAAATAGGCCGTCAGGAAGGAGCTGGTGTGATGGTTTTTCTAATGGTTGTCTTGGGAAAGTGAAAATCAGCTCAGGCTGGAGGGAAAAAAATTGTGCATTTTACCACTTAAACCTGGGTAGAAATGAAAGGATTCCTGAAGGTCAGTGGTTACAATCAGTATACCTTAAATTAAGAAAGAAAGTAATTTAAATGAATGATTGGTTTTTTTCCTTTTTTTTTCTTCTCTTTTTTTTTGTGAGAGCTTTTCCCTTTGTTTATTATCAAAGCTCTGCAGACCAGCCCAGCTGAGTTTCCTGGTGGGTTCCTGCTTCATGAAGTAGCTGACCTGCCAGGTGAGTTAGATTTGGCTATAAGTTTGAGATTTAGGCTCACAAAACAACCTMATTTAGGGTATTGTGGCAATTGAGGTTTTAAAACCTCTCTGCTGATTTTAACAGATTTATGCAGCATTCTTCCCTTCAGTTCTAATCACCATGAGCATGCTCAGGTAGTTGAAAGGCCACATCCACAGAAATGAAATGCTCCAAAGCTTCAGAACAAAAGGTTGGTTACACACAGGCATAAAAAAAATAGCCCCCTGCCATGTTGTTTTTCTTTTTTGTGTTGATCGCCACTTTTGGATGATACTATGATATGTTAGAATGTATTGAAACCACTGGGAATGACTTTAGTTCAGTAATGTATTCACTGTGGGGTTTTCACTTTAGCTTTTCTCACTAATTTCACTAATTAATTCACTCATTAATTTCACTAGGATTATTTGACTGTTTTTTTWAAATACTGTTGGATGTTTGGATAAATTATTTTTTTAATTTTTAATAATKATTTCTTCACTTTTGACCAATTTGTGTTTATTCTAACTATTATCTATAACAYAGCAAATAGTAAGGTGCCCACTTTGATGATTTTAAGATGCAAATATTGCCACCCAAACACCATCATATTCCATGGGGAAATCCTCTGCACTGGCATTATCTTTCAGTGAGTGTATTCCTTTAGGAGTAATGCCCTCAAAACTCTTCTCACATACCTTGGGAATGTATCCAGCAATTCTAGTGTGGCTAATTTTGTTTTTAGAGCTTATATATATATATATGTATATATATATAGCTAGATAGATGTACATATATAGATACATATAGATATAGATGTAGATATAGATATATATAGATATATATATAGATATATACAGATATATCTATATATATATATGATGACTGTGTGTTTAAAAGTGATCATTATGTATTTTCCTCATGGCCTGGGTTCCAGGGAGTGTTTTATGGATCTTTTACCACGAGGGCACTCACAGGTTTGCCTTCACACAGCCCTTCCAGTGAGCAATCCACACTGGGATGCTCCTGGAATGCTCTTCCCATTAGGCAAGGGTGATTAGCTCTCACCAAACCCACAAAGGCAGCATGTGGGAATGACATGCAAAGAAGGCATAAACATTTCCAGGGAATCCTGGCTGCTGGCAGTCCTCCTCTCCAGGACCTGTAACTCACCACTCTCCTGTCATTTACAGGAGCATCAGGCAGTTCCCATCTTGTTCACACCATTGGGTGCTGCCATCAGCCATTAGAACACACATCAGTGCAACCTGGATGATTTTAATGGGATCTGTAAATACAGGAGCAATTCAGGGAAGGCAGCTCACATTTTGGTAATGCACCATTAAAAGGCAGAAAGAAGAATAATAGGGAAAACAGCAGGGCCATTCATTCACCTCATTTTCATTAGGAAACACAATGTGCTGCATCTCTGGTCATTCTGAGGAAAAACGACCTTGCCAAGGAAAGTGTTGGTGCCTCACTCGTTAAGCACAAGCAAATTTAATCCTGCAGAGTTCTCAGAAAGTTGCAGCCTCTCTTTCTGGTTTCTGCAAAACCAAAATCTGTTTATTGTTCTGACCCATTTCTTTCCTGTTTTCTGTAGAATTTGTATATCCTACCAGTATTATTTGAGGGGCCTTACTATATTTTGTGTATTAGGTGCATTATTTATTCTCCCAGTGTTCTGAGACGTAGAGGTGAGCCATGAACTCTGTTGGAAATTACTAATTTTCTTGATAAATGTTCAAGCAATTCAAAATGGTAGTCAGCTGCAGATATTAAAATGCATTAAAAAAATAAAAGAAAGAGAAAGAGCTCTCTGGTACCAGTTACCAGTAAGAGGAATTAAATGAGCAGAAAGCCTGTAGGAAGGAGTTCACATCTGGAATACTTGGAAGTGGGGCACCTYATGGAGATTGAGCCCCTGTAACACGTTCACCCCTTGCTGGTGCAGTGCTGGGGTCGAGTGAGGATCTTCTGCCTCTCTCTCACACAAAGGCCAAATATAGATTGCCACTACTGCTGAGCAGTTTGCAATCTTCAGTGAGTGACTGACCCAGATTTCCTTGTGGATCTTCCTGCATGGCATGGCTTAAAGGCTGTAACCTCATCCTCCCTCCCCAGGCCACCCATCCCATGCTCTCTGAGGCAGAACGTCGCTCTGAATTTCTCTAATCTCCAACCCACAACTTTGCAAAGCCATTTTTATCTCCTTGTTTGTGTAGTTCTGTCTCCTCCATACACAGGCAAGAAAATAAACATCCCAGACTAGTGTACTTTAAAACTTGTAAATTGTTTTAACGGAATATATAGATTAGCATGACGGTTAACTGATGGGTAAAGGGGTACAATTCAGCAATACATAAAATATAATTTTATGCCTGGTAATGAGATGTTAAACATACGATAGAATAGACATATCTAGAGATAGGAACTTGCTCCATAAAGAAATACTCCAGAAAATTAGTCATTTGCTTAAAAAATAAAATCAACAAGCACATTTCATATGTTTGCCTTAATAAACCTTAACAGCATTTTAAAATTTATAAGTCTTAGGAATCCCAAATACTCAGTGTTCTATAGTTTATTCTCTACCAAGCCTCTCATTTCCACTCAGTCATTTTGACTACTATTTTTGGTATTTAAAGTTGATTTTTTTATTTTCAGGGATAGCCTAATTGTTGCCAGACTAACAGTCACATTTTTCCCATGGGATATAATAAAATGGTCATAGCAAAATCATGATAATAATCCATGTTCTAAAAAACAAGAGCACAGTATATTTTAAACATAGGAAGAGTGATCACAAGGAAGATGAAGTAAAATATATTGAACTACAGCATTCATTATTAACAGAAAGCAGACTTTTAAAAAATTCTACAGAAAAAGTAATTGCAGTAATATATTGGATTTATAGGAAAAACCCTGATTATGTAACTGATTCGATGTTATGTTTCTATTTAATACACTTTCCAATGCAGCCATCCTTTTTCTTCACCAAATGAAATATGKTTTTCTTTGGAATTTGCTTTTTTCTTCCCTTTATGACTGCAAAGAAAGTGAAAAGGTCATTTTCTTTTATAAAATAAATGTCCTGGTAATTTGTGACTTACTAAAACAATATTTCTTGGACCCAATTCCACCCCATCTCCCAAGTGCTTGTTAACTGGACTGTGTTCACCGTGTTCACCTGATGTGGACACGCATCTCAAATAAAAATTTGTGTTGGTAGAGGTCAGTCTGGGAGAGTTTGATAACTTTTCCTCACTGTTAAGCAAAGCAAGACTATGAAATGTATTCCAGAAGATTTCAGTTCCCTGCATTCCCAGCAGAGAGAACCTGGGGACAGATCTAAGGCAGCTTCCTTCCCATTTTGGTGTTGGCCCAGCCCATCCTGGCCTTTGACACATCCCTGAAGCAGAGAAGTGCAAGTTTGTGACAGGACAATCACAAGAATTCAAATGCAGTCTGCAAGACTTTCCTTTCCCTCCTGTTTTGCAGAAGCATCATTTTAGGAGTACATTAATCTGATCTGACAAGGAGTAGAACTGAAAATAAAAAAAGTCCAAGCATATGAACATGGCCATTAAACCAAGTTCTCTGCAGAGCAATGCGCTCAGAAGTTAATTACAGCTGAGTCTTCCTGGACCTTTGACCTTTTCATCTCTTGGCATTTTTGTACATTTGTTTCTGGCTGAAAGCAGGAAGCTAAAGAAACTGGTTAAAATCCCACAATCACACAGTATCACTAATTGCTTTTCCTTCAGGTTAAGAATGTGCAGGTTAGCACTGGTGTTTGGCACTTGCAGCGTCTCATTAGTGAAACCTACAGCACCAGCTCCTGGAACAGGAGATCAACTGTCTAAATTGAGTATTCTTAATCACTTGGAATATTCTTTTTCCCCACACTCGAGAGCAAGTGGAGTGCTGCTGTTATTGTCTCAGTGCACGAGTGTTGGTGGTAGAGATAAGTCTGTAACAAAGCCCTGACAGGAGTAATTCATCTTCAAGATTAACGGAGCAATTCTGCTCGTTGGTTATGTATTAATGAAACACGAGTGTGGTACATGGTAATGAATGTTCCCCCAGCAGCCTGAAAAGGTGCTCTGCTGCAGCACAAGTCCTCTAAATATGGTTTTTTCCACTCACCCTGAGAGCCTAGCACCAGCCCTCCTAATTTACACCAACCTGTGTTACCATGCACTTGAATGAGATTAAGGTCAAATGTTTATTATTATTGCTTATTCTCATTAATTGCAAATATATGTTTATCTTTTAACAATCAGCAAAGTGTGGTGTTAAAATATTTTTCCTCATTGATCCCTGAGAAACTGGAAATGACACTAAGAGGGTTTTGGGTTTCTGTTTGTCACTGTCACTGGTCAGGCCCCGTGTGACCTTGTTCGGTGGGTGGAAGTCCCAGGGGAAGAGTTTAATTGGAGTCCTGGAAACTGAAAGTTACTCCCTGCCCACCATCTGTGCATTGGGCTGGTTGATCACCAGCACAGGCTACTGCAGGRAGGTTTGAAATGAAGGGAAACTCAACCAGGACAACATTATCAGAGTCAAATTTTAGTGCTGTGAATTACAGCATCAGGAAAAAAAAAGCAAAAAAAAACCCAGATGTTACAGTTGGGAAGACTGCCATCTTTTAAAWATGATGGAAAAGCAATTTAGGTTAAGTCCCTTGTTTCTAAAGATTACAAAGTATTTAGTGTGAAATTCATTAACAGCTTGGGGAAAGAGCTACCACTTCTTTTGGCCCAAAGGATTTCTGCTGAGTATTGTAGCAGTAAGCAACTTTTAAAAATTAAAGAGGCGAAATCTCCACAACTTTAATTGAAGTTCAATATTTTCCATGGTTTCTAAGGGATTTGTCTTGCTGATTCTACTCAAACCCTCTACCTAGTTTTAGAGATAAAAATATATATATATAATGCCAGTGCAGCATGAATCTTTTCTTGCTCAAAGATGTGATTTTTCTTCTTTTGTAAAGAAGATAATTTCAGAAAGAATGCTGATTCAATCACTGGTGTTATATACCCAAACCTGCACTTATCACCAATGAATATCACTCTTGTAGAGTATTTTCAAAATAATAAGAATGGGAAAACTCTGGTCTCTTTCCTAGAGTTGAGGGATAGTGTAAAAATCTGCAGCCAGATTTATCACCAAATCATCTCTGTCACTGCTAACAGTAACTGGGGAATGCCTGTGCATACAGACATAAATTGTTCATCATGGGCAGGACAGGGAAAAAAACCTGTAATATGAAAATATGTTTAGTTTGTAGCTGGATGAGTGAGACAACTTTTGGAAATTAAGAATGAGATTAGAAAGAGACAATGAAAAACAAACAGGCCATCTCCATATTATGAAAAATGAGCCCCTGCCTTCCTTTCCYTTCACTGATTGACATTTGCACCCAAAGTGAGAGAAAGTCCTTGAATTAGGCTGAAGAAGAGCTCATTGTTTTAAAGGGACACCCTTGACATTACATAAGTAAACTCAGGYAAACACAGGAGCACTTCTCTGTGTCTGGGAAAAAGTCACTGGGGAAGTCCTTCTGCTGACATTGTTTTCATTTGAATTGTGATGTCTCAAGCCTTGCAATGATTTGATTTGCTTTCAGTTTAGGAGCTGTAGTTAAAGGACAAGTGGTTCAACCAAAAAAAGTTCCTTTTCCTGCAGTTTTTACCTGTTAGATGTCCGCAACCTCCAAAATGCCATTTCTGCAAGTGTAGAACATCACAGGGTTTTAAACTGAATTGGAACTTTCTTTGGAAAAGTTTYCCACTTTAAATTTCATGTTTTTTGTAGGTATGTGACATGCTAAGTATCAAAGCTCTGCTGGGTAAGACTAAAGATGTGTCAGCTCAATGAGAAAATGAGCACTTGCTTGCTTGCTTATTCTAATTATTGCATGACAGTGATAAGAGACAGTGCTTTCATGTCAGAAATTTGTTAATAGTTTTCCTTTGGTAATTCAGAAYGGTTGATGACTAAAGTAACTGGAATTTGCCTGTCAAAGTTGTAGTCCCAGCCAAGGCTGCTGTGTCTGCAATAACACAGAGGTAGATCCAGTCAAAATAATTCGTGTAGCAAGTTATTGATGTCCTGATGTAAGCCTTCAGGGCCAAAAAAGACAGAGAAAGGAAAAAAAAAAGAGAAAAAGCAATTAGTTATTATGATATGTGAGAGGACTATGTACTTGCAGAAATAATAAAGGTAGAAGGAATAAATTGTTTTCCAGTTTGCCCCTCTGGATAGCATAAACCATATGATTTAATGCAAATTGCAATAACTAAACAGTTTAAYTCAAGTATTAAAATATGTTTGTTTCCTTGACACTATAAAAGTTGAGATAATAACTATATTTCACCTCATATTTCAGTGTAATTAAGTTTGAATTTACATTTTCTGTTCGATGCACATATATGCAAATACACCTAAATCTARTTTACCATGATAAATAATGATCAAGTGGAAAAACACTCAAAGAAGGAAATAATTCAGTTTCTTCCTTGAGAACTGCTGAAATTTGGGCTGGGGAAATAGCTGTCTCTTGGCTTGGCTGCAAGCTTAAAAATGGAAGAGGAAAAAAATCCCCAATTGAAATGAAACTCAGAAAAGGATCTGCTGGGCTTGTGCTGGAGCAGCAGAGTGAGGAAAGGGAGGCACTGCCTTTCCCAACCCTTTTCAATCGTGGTGGTACAAAATAGGTCATGTTGGTGTGAGTGTAAGAGAAACTTAGTGTTCATGGGCATCCCTAAAACCTGTGAACCAGGCAGATTGGGATCTCAGACAGGATGGGAATGGTGAGGCTTCCCTGATGCAGAGACAGCAAATTAATGGAGGAAAACCAGGGAGGGGAAGTGCCAGCCCTGCCTTGAGCCTGAGGGGCGCACAGGCCCTGCCCAAAGTTCTGGGGCCTTGAGGGGCTCCCTTGCAGTGACCAGGTGGCTCCTTCCATGTGTTACAGGATCTCAGAATGATCAAGGTGGGAAGAGCCCTCCAGGATCACCCAGTGCCACCCCAGCCCCACCAGCATCACCCCAATCCCTGTCCCCAAGGCCACATCCAGACTGCTCTGGGACAATTCCAGGGACTCCAAACCTCCCTGGGCAGCTCAGCCCAAGGCCTGACCACTCTTTCAGAKAATTTTCTTTGCCAATCTCCAACCTGAGCCTCCCCTGGTGCCATTTGAGGCCATTTCCTCTCCTCCTGTCCCTTGGGACATGGCAGCAGAGCCCGACTCCCCTCACTGCCCCTCCTGTCAGGAGCTGTGCAGAGCACTGAGGTCCCCCCTGAGCCTCCTTTGCTCCAGGCTGAGCCCTTTCCCATCTCCATCAGCCATTCCTCATATCTCACACATCCCAGCCCCTTCCCCAGCCCATTCCCTTCTCTGGACACGCTCCAGCCCTTCAATGCCCTTTTGAGAAATGAGGGGCCCAAAAATGGACACAGGACTTGAGGTGTGGCCTCAGCAGTGCTGAGAAGAGCAGGGCAGGAGTGACAGAAGCCAGTGATCACTTCACACACACTTTCTTGACCACAAAAAGGGAACTCCCAAGAAAAATGAAGAAGTATTTTGACCAAAAGGGTCATCTGAAAACATAAAATCTTTGCAGGTGTCATGGCTACAGCTGAAAGATCACGTGTAGGGGACAATGTCATCTGTTAAAACGCTATCATCTATCAAATGGTGGCRTGGTCAAACAAGAGGCTAAAGAAGGATTACAAAAGAAAGAAATCATCCTTCAAAAGCTCATTGTTATGTCCAAAACCAGAAAACGGGGAATAACTCAATCTCTGGTAGATTTTAATGTGTGGAAACATAACATGCCAGGCCACAGAGATTTTTTAGAAACAACTTGAAAGGGTATCGAGGAAAGAATGCATTTATTTACAGACACAACAGAAATAAAACTTCTGCCAGAGTGTACAGAGGGCCAATAGATTAGGAGTGTGTGAAGGGGCTGATAAGAGAAGATAAGGCTGTGCCAAAAAAAACCACAAAAGATCAGTTGCCAAAAAAGAGGTCTATGGAACAAATARGCAAAATGAATGTTAGCAACCAGATACTCAAAAGCACTGAAATATCAGAAAAATAAAGACAAAAAMCACAATTACATAAGAAATGCCAAAAGGCATCAAGAGAAACTCAAAACTGTTGAGGGAGAAGAGTTCTGCACCTGTATAAAAACCTGTCTAAGCAGCAGGTCTTGGTTTGAAGAGAGTTCTTTGGGCAGTCATCAGCATGAGTGTGAAAGGTGTGAAGGGTGAGGTGACAGAGGCTCAGGATGGACTCAGAGAAACCCGACACAGGTGGTTTTTTCTGGATCTGGTGGAGCAGAATAATCCTACACTGTAAAACTTAATTRTTTTGTAGTGCAGACAGGAGACAACAAAATCCCAGGTGCCACAGAAGATGTGGTAACAAATTAATATTCTCTTTGTCTCTCCTCCCTCCTTTTCCCACCCAAAAGAAYGAGCTATCAGATTGCATTATCTGGTGGAAGATTGCAGTGAGCAATGGGATGCACGTCCTCACACCTCACATAATTAAGCTGAGAACCTTACTGCACAGAATGTCACAGACACTACAGATTTACATGGGTTTAGGAAGTGCTTGGACAAATTCATGGCAGGRAACATCCCACTGGGGACTATCCAATGCAGAGATGCCACCAGAAGCTCAGGAGGGCCCTAAGCTACAGACTGCTAGAAAATGGGAAAGTCTTCTGAAATATCAGGATGTGCTTGCCCTGTTCTTACAGACTTTATTTGGCCATCCACCACCATTCACCATCAGAGACTGGATGATCTGACACGACCTGGCTGCCTCTTTTTAATATATATAWAAATATATTTTGATGAAAAATAGTATTTTTAATTTTTTTTTTTCAAAATTGCCTAGAAAAGGAGCCCCTTTATGCAGTGGATCAGATAAAAAACATGTAGGAGACACAGGCCCTGRGCATTCCCTGTCAGAAGGGAATCAATCCCATATTGTTTACCTGTTCTGGAGAAACCCAAAGTCACAGGTATAGGTTATTTACATTCATAGAATATAAAGTACATTTTATGTCTCTCCTATTGACACTTTCATAAGGAAATGTTCAGTAATACTCATGCTGGAGCCATTGAATCCTCTTAAATATTTTTAAATCCTCTTAAATATATTTTTGAAACCACTATAACACCTTCCCTCTCCCCCTCTCTGCTTCAGTTGCTACTTCAGTATTTCAAGATGAGTGTGAAGTCAGCGCTACCTTAAAAAAAATACCCCACAAAAAACCCAACAGCAACAGACAGGAGGCTTATTGCAGATGTGAAAGAATTATCAACTTCATTCAATCAGTTATGCAAAGCAGAGGAAAAAAATCCAAATATGCTTACCAGGCTACTAGTCAGGGTACCCTCCAAGGAGGGGAAGATTTGTGTTTTGAGCTTATTTAGGCAGAAAAGAAATTGATCATCTGTGTATTGACGTGTTCAAACCACTAAACCAYAGTTTTGTGAAAATCAGCTTTTAGCACTCTTTTTCATTTATGAGAAAATCTTTGGTGAATTTCAATCAAATTTGCAACTAGGTTGAGTCTGACCAGATTGTCTTGTCATTGGCAGACAGCATTTTCAGAAAATCTTTGCTTAGATCTGTTCAGAATTTTCTTATTCAGTGGTTCCGGGAAGAAGGAAATCTTAGGTATTCTATTAGGATTAGAGTGCAAATCTAAGTTTTCCCATTTCTATCAGGAATTCCAAAGCAAAGTTGTGTCAAACTGGTAAAGTTTTAATAGTGACATGGAAAATTTGCTTCCAAAATTTTCAGAGATATAAACTGGGGCAGTGAGTAATCCTCATAATGTCACCTTAGTACTGATTTCACAATTTGAAATTTGCCATCAGGTTGATAAGGGCTTTTTATTTGCTTCTGTATGATCAATGCAAGGTTTTGCTCCTTTGATTTCTTTTAGATTTTGTTTTACGTTATCAAAATTTAAATGAAAGAAGAAATTGGGTTCAGGCAAAAGATAAATTACATGTAGGTTTCTATGAAAAATCTCAGCACAACCCAGGACCCTGAACATTGCCCATCCATAGTTGCTTTGGATCTCCAAGGTTAGCCAAAACAAAATCCAGCCCAATTCATGCCAAGTTAAGTTGGGTATGGAATCACAAATAAGGATCTGAGAAAGGATATTCCATTTCTGTGTAATTYTTTTTGTAGCAATGGATAATATTTGGATTTGAAATTATGTTATGTGCTCACTAGAAACTGCTGAAGTGAAAACTCATTTACAGAGCTGGACATTGAAGTGCCAATGTGATGTGAGGGCAGTTCCAGGGGGAGCTTTCAGCCTGCTTAGGAGGTGCTTGCTGGTGRCAAAAATTCCTGTGCTGTTTGAAGGACTTCTGCATCCAAAGCAGAGTGGGAAGCAGGTCAGGGGGGAATTCTGCCCCCTGTGCCCCACTCAGGTGATTTCCCACCTGCAGAGCTGCCCCAGGAAGAAAAGAGAGAGAAGAGAAGAGAAGAGAAGAGAAGAGAAGAGAAGAGAAGAGAAGAGAAGAGAAGAGAAGAGAAGAGAAGAGAAGAGAAGAGAAGAGAAGAGANAGAAGAGAAGAGAAGAGAAGAGAAGAGAAGAGAAGAGAAGAGAAGAGAAGAGAAGAGAAGAGAAGAGAAGAGAAGAGAAGAGAAGAGAAGAGAAGGTTATGTGGACATCTCAGAGCACTTTCCAATGTCCAAAGGGGCTACAGGGAAGTGGGAGAGGGACAATTCATCAGGAACTGGAGTGACAGGAGAAGGGGGAATGGCTTCAAACKAAAAGAGTTTAGATTAGGTGTTARGAAGAAATTGTTTACTCAMAGGGTGGTGATGCCCTGGCACAGGGTKCCCAGAGAAGCTGTGGCTGCTCCTGGRTCCCTGGCAGTGTCCAAGGCCAGGTTGGATGGGGCTTGGAGGAATATGAGTGTCCTGGTTTTGGGAAAATTTGAGAGGAAACCACTCCCCCGGAATTCTTTTTCACTCAGATCTAGTTTTATARGTGCAGAACTTATTTCTGTGCTAAAGAGATGAATGGGGATACAATTCAGAATCATAAAGTCACCCCAGAACACTGGGATAGTGGAAGATGTCCCTGCCTGTGGCAGGGGGTGGAATTGGGTGATTTTCAGATCCCTTCCAACCCAAACCACTCCATGACTCTAGGACTTTCTCTTTCACTCCCACCTCAGCACTCAGACCTCAATGAGAACATTACCAAAACTCTGCAGTAGCCATGCACTCTTCTCAGATTTTTTATAGCTGTGTTTGTCCCTACCCAGTAGAAAAAGGTATTTTTGTGCCTCTTAGTTTTGATGACTTGGAGAAAGAACACTTGATCCCTGTTATGGCAGGGTCCTGGCACTGATAGAGCCCCTCCAGTAATGCAATATTTCCACAGCACAACTGGAATTTTGCTCTTCAAGAGAYTTGACACTACTGTATAATTTATTGTCATAATAGGACATGAAATAAAATGATGCAGACACTGGAACTGCAAGGGAAGAAGAAGGGAAGTTTGTTTTTTGACTCCAATACTTATAGACTTTCAAAGTGACAGTGGATTGGAGGATGAAATTACTACTTCTCTAATGACACTGGACAAACCAAGAGTCTATCAAGTTTTTCTTCTTCTAGAAAAGAATTTAAAACAATAATTATTTACATAAAAGTGCRTGAGAAACTTCATTACAAGAATGTAAACATCAGAATGTTTAGAAGAACTTAAAAGAACAGGGCGACAATTTATGATTGTGTTTTTATACTGGTTCACCAGTATATTGACAAGGAAGTAACGGAAAGGACTTTCCATGCTATGAGGTCTGTTGGTGAGGAAGATGAAGGTAGAAGAGAGTAAAAGCATGGTGGGAGTGGAGGGAGTATGGCCAAATGAAGGTTCTACTCAAGGGAAGGAACATTTTTGCTCTATTCCCCTAAAAAGCCAACACACTGTTCTTGCTAATATGAGGAAAGTTCCATGAAATATGCACAAGCACTAATTTCCTAAATAATCTCACATTACCACAATGCTTGGAGTCTTTTTTAGTAAAGGGAGTCAATAAAACAGGAAAAGCAGAGCTTTATTTGCACACACGGGCAGGCACAAAGCAGGATTTTAGCTGGCACTGGAGTGATGAGAGCAATCCCTGAAGAATGCTTCCTCCAGACCAGACCTTGAATATTTAATAATGGTGAATTACCAGAACCCTTCAACCATAATGAAGGAATAAGCAGGCAATTAGAGCAAACTGCAAATCCCTTGCCCTAAAAACCCTCCAGCATTTTAACTCTCTCTGTGCATCTGCTGTTCCCTTCTGATTTCTCCCACTTATTTAAAAATCACAGTGAGAAAAGGCTTTTTAGCATCTCTTAGAAACCCTCCTCCATCCTTCTCCTTCTCAGAAACAAACTGTATTGGTATYTTCTCTTGCAAAATTCAAAGCCACTACAGCTAACTGAAGCTTCCTGTAGCATCTTGAGCTGGTATCACAGCCATTCTCGTATGAAATGTGAGATATAATAATCCAGAAACCCACTTTCACGCATAGAAAGAACAATTTTAATTCTTGCAGAATGTCAGAAAAACAACTCAAATTGTCAGGAGCATCTGAGGACATCAGCAACGAATGGTGTCTTGGCCTCCTTTCTGTTGGTTAGTGGTTTGTTGGTGTTAGACAAACCCAGCAAAGCTGAGAAGAAAATGATTTCTGTGTKCAGTGATAGCTCCATACTTCTGAAATATCTCTGAAATCCTTAGAAATTTGGAAGAGGCTGAGCAGCTRAATGAACATTTGGACCTAAACTTGCAACTAAGCCAGGAGTTTCATAAATGGAACCACAGAATGGTTTGAGTTGGAAGGGACCTTAAAGATCATCTCATTCCACCCCCTGCCATGGGCAGGGACACCTTCCACTATCCCAGGCTGCTCCAAAACCCATCCAGCCTGGCCTTGGGCACTGCCAGGGATGAGACATCCACAGCTTCTCTGGGAAATCTGTGCCAGGGCCTCACCACCCTCATAGGAARTAGTTTTTTTTCTAATRTTTAATCTWACCCTACCCTCTTTTAGTTTGAAGCCACTCTCCCTCGTCCTGTCACCACATCCTCTTGTGTCCCTCTCCATCTTGATTAGTATCATCTCTAATATCATTTGAAGAAATGAGTGTCCTGTGCATYAGATTTGGAATATTCTCCGGTGGGATCTGACCCCCTAGATTAAAATCTTAAGGTCTATTGATACAGAGAAAGAATGGAAAAAAACCCTCATGGCTTATGGATGTCACTGAAATGGAATTTGCAAGGAATAATGAAAAACTACAACCAGACTGAGGAGGATTTGGATCATTTAGGTAATTGGGTCAACAGATGGTAAAGAGTGTGGTATAGAAATATGTAAAATAATTAGTCTGGGAAAAGGAAACCAATCATCCAGCACACTGATGAGGAAACAAGTGTTGATTATTGTGGAGAAATCATTGAAATAATCAAGACAGTGCCCAGCAGTAGGGAACAATGCAAAMAAGTCATTAGGCTGTGGTACAAAAAGGATAAAGAGATAACAGGTGATCTAATTTCTGTTTGCTAGATCTGACTTTTACATCTGGTCACAGGATTAAGAAGAAAAATCAGTATTTCCTTATAAGTGATGCTTAAAGCCTTGTCCTAATAGACATATACTGCTCTAAGTATTCACTGCTGAGAAGATGGAAGTACCAGCACAGCAAATTTTTGGACACCATCTCATATTTTTATGTGACAAKGCTCTATGGATGTTGGGAATAATGTCATGGCCTTGGAGTGAACATTTAATGCAACAGAGTAGCACAAATAGTAGAGGATAAAATGCCATTCACAATAATATTTCTTTTTTAGTGTAGCTCTAATTAAAGATTTTGAGATGTTCAGAATCATGTTTGTTGTTGGAAGTACCTTGGTTTTTATATTGACAGGTGACAAACCTCCACATTTAAAGAAATACAAATTAGGAGCAATATTTTGGCAATTTCTAGTATTTGTGTACCTCCAGATGGACTAAATGATCTGATGATGTAAGTTCTTAAGCTGTTGAGAAGCTCTGTACTTTGCTTTAGCCCAGGCTTGGGCACTGTGCCTTTTAACAGATGTAGAGAGGGGTTTTTTTATAAAACATTCCTTTTAAGCTTCATCTTTAAAGTCTGGTTTCCTGGATAACACACTAAAGAGATCTGCACCCAAAGTCCTTGTCAAAACCTATTGTTTCTAGGATTTTAYATTTCACATGGGTAGACATCCCCTAAACTGTACCCAATTCATCTCCAGATGGATGAAAAAACGGACACACAAGCTTAGATTGCCCACACCAATCTGAAAAGTCATTTTTCCTGAGAAAAAAGAAGGTGGGGAAGGTTGGTGTGGAAAAAAAGCTGAATTCCTTTAATGGGAAAGGACATGTTTGCATTCTAATTCATTCTGTACAGGAGCTGGCTTAAACTGCAGATTCTGTAACTTGGAGAAATAATAATGACCATAAATTCCCTATAGATATATATTCCTTTCTGTTCTCATGTGAAGTTGTATTTTCCMTTGTATTGTTCAGAAGAGAAACATGATACATCTGAAGTCAGAGAGAATGATGGCATGTTTGAAGCTTTTTCAGAAACTGAAGTGATAATGTTTATGATCTGGGTATTCCAAAGCATGGGCCATATTAAATTAACTGTATCAGGCAGAACATTTCTCTGATTAAGAGGTTGGGTTTTTCATGTAAAACCAGCACAGATACATGAACTTTATCTACAACCTTCCACAAAACWAAGGGCTTTCCCTCTCTGCTCGTCCTGTTGATCAGAAAAACCTATTCTAAATGCTATTGTTGCTGTTTTAGGAGTCAATCTTTATGTTTGCAGCAACTTTTCTAGACAGCAGATATAATTCCTTTCCCATTCTCAATCTATTAATGCTTCTAATGGGTTTATTGTGTGTGTTATCTAAAATCACATGGCTGACAGTGTTGTTTCCTCTTGCTTTTATAAACTTGAGGGAAAAAATTTTGTATCATAATCCACACTTCCATCTTCGTCGTTAGATAACTAGCAGAATATGTAGGAAGCAATTATTTTGAAGTAACTTCTTYTATTCTCATAGTAAAGAATTTCCAATTTTTTTCTGTTTGATTGACCTCAATTTGATACCACATTATTGGGGTTATTTCCACACATTTTTGTAAAAGTATTTTGCTAGAAATTATATTCCATCTAAAATGTGTTAGTTCAGGGCTATGAATGTCTCGTGTGATGATTATAATAATATAAAAACAATCATTTTTACACACTTGCAGCCTGCTCTCATGTTGCAATTGCTATCAGCTTTCTTGCAGCATATTTAGAGGTTTTGTCTGTTTCACTCTTTTGACCATTATGTATTGGAGACAGAAAGATTTCCACTGGTTTTCCTTTATTTCTACCCTTTCCAATCTTTTAGGCCTTTGCTCAGAGAAGCTGTGAATGAAGGTGCAATAAGGAATAAAGGAAGCCCATTCATGAGACTGTTTTAATGTTGGCAACAACTGTAGGAGTCCTTTATTGCTTGAAATAAATCCATTTTTGAATCTGAGTTCTGAGAAAGTTAATACTGCTCTGTAGCATTTTAACACCTCCTGTTTTTTCAGTCACTTGTCAGACTGGAATAATAATACTTAAATTGCAAGAATCCTCCTCTCTTCTTCCAATGACTAAATCTACTCCGTGTTTATACTTTCAGTGAATTTAGAGGCTGATGAGCAACGTTGTCCCATGGATAGAGCTGTGGTTCAAGGTTAAAAAATATGAGAACTTTGAGTGGTGCTGCCACTGTGGCTCTGTTGTGTCCCCACAGCGACTTCAGGCAGCTGCGGTGTGACCTTGGGCAGGTCATTTCTGGGTAATTCGGTTTCCTCTCTATTTTCCTCTGTCTTGTCCATTTATATTGTCCATTTAGAGGCTCTGGATAAGGTTCTGTGACAGGCTGAGTGTGGATTTGCACAATGTAGAAGATGGCCTGGGAGCCATCCTGTTATAAATACTAATGTTTTGCTTTCTTAAGTTTTTAGAATTTACCAAAAAAAGTGGGACCTGATCTTTTTCCCTCCCCCTCAAAAAACAACAATGCAACTGTGCTGATATAGAAACTAAGGAGAAAATAAATAGGTTTTTTGTGGGCCAAAGTAATAATGGCTAAGGCAAGGGAAGAGAAAAAAATCCGTATGGCAATTTAATGGTCATGGCACAATCCCCTGTGCCACTTGATACATCTACAGGTATATGTGGGTCCTAAAACCTCCTAGCATCCTTTGTAGCATCGGTTTCTGCAGCCTTTTGGATTGTTTTAATTATTTTTCACTTAATATATTTGTTCTTGATGGTGAAAACCCAGTTACCTTGACACAGAAAACAAATTTTTAATGTCTAAGTTTCAGTCAAACAAGAATTGTACYGGTGCAACACCTCTGTCTTCAGGTGGAATATTGGGAAGAGGTTGAAAAGTTAAATTATTTTGGCAGGAACAAAACTGTGCTGGGAATGTATAGAAGGGGTGATTGTGTAGAAGGGATTGTTGGTCCTTTAACTTACAACAAGCAAAAGAAATCCCAGTTGGTTTAGGTAGAATATAGACTCACAGAATCACAGAATGGTTTGGGATGGAACTTCATCCCATTTCATTCCCCATCTTGCTTGGGCTTGAACACTTCTAAATTTGGGGCAGCCTCAGCTTTTCTGGGCAACTTGTCCCAGGGTCTCACCACCCCCATTGTRAAGAAATTCTTCCTAATTTCCAATTTAACCCTACTTTCTGTCAGTGTGATCCATTCCCTCTTGTCCTGTCCCTCCAGTACCCCAGGAAGGATCCTTCTCTGGATATCTCAAACTTATCTTAAAAACTCTTACAAAGAAAAGCTTTTAAAATCTTATGTTTGAAAATATTTGTAGGGTGTCTGTCCAAAGGGAAGAGCTTGTTAAATTATTATACATGAACCTCAGAGAGTCTTCCTTGCAAAGAACATTGCCAGAATATCCTTTTTTAAAAGAAGAGGATGGGAATYACTCAGCTTCCATTTTCACATAAAAATGTGATTAAATACATGTCACTATTCTTAATTCAGTAACAATGGTGAGATAAATGTAAAGAGATCAAAAATAAATCTATAAATAGAAAAATAAATATAAATTGCTTAAAGTTTTTGATGTCTGTTGGACCAAACCCCCAAAACGGAGTAACAAAATATTTTGAGGGGAAAAAAAAAGAGTAAAACATGAGTAGAATCACAGTCAGCAGCAGGTCATAAAAAGCAATTACCTCAATTTAAAAATGTTTCAGAGGCCATAATTATTTTTTGCTAATGTAAATGCTCTTGTAGCATGTTTGATTTCCTTTCATTTGGAGAAAYAGAAAGAAGAAAGGCCCAAATAGAAACAAGTGTGAAATATGTTGGCTTTTGTACAGCTTATTTCTCATCCATTCAGTACAGCAGGTAGTCAGTAATACCTCTCAAGRAGTGCTGTTACTCCTACAATTTTTTCCATCTTGCCCATTTTCTCCCTCCSAGGAAAATTTGAGATCTTCCATGATCACAAAAATATTTTCAGCTCGCTTTTTATAAAACCAAACTTGCTTAAATTCACTAGTGAAAGATCATATTTAACATATTTATATCAGGCAYAATGCCTTTGCAGGATCCTGATCATTCATAACGAGGAGGAAAATTTATAGTTCATTCTGTTCTATTTGTCTTCCTAAGTGCAATCTTGGATGGCAATATGGGGATAAATTATAACTGCAAATTAGTTTTCTGCAAAATGGTTCTTGAACATAGAAATTTTCTATGCCATAAAAGGGAATTGTACAGACTTATAAGAAAACAAAAATTATTTTTATTGTGCTTTCCGCAAAGAACCCTAAGGACACTTTTCCAAAGGAATAAATCTGCAAATGGCTGATAATTGAATGTTGGGATTTCATAACCTGCTTGGAAAACCTGGTCCACTGATGCACTACTCTGCTATTAWTTTTTTTTTCTKAAATGAGGAGTAATTTTACTGAAGCAAACAGACTCCTAAGTGGTACAAATGACCAATGAACTGATGCTATAAACTGTGTCTAAAAGGAAAGACCTTATGTTAAAGCTGATGTTACAGGATCAAAGGCAATTATATTACAGAAAATCAGTGAGTCTGGGCATGAAAAGTCAGAAGAAGGTGGTTGAGAATGGCCAGCATGGTACTGTGAAGCAGAATCCTGAAGTTTAMTTAAATTATATTATGGACATGAGTTTTTGTTTGGCGTTTGCACAGGGGCTGTTAAAGCAAAGTTATGGTGCACAGGGAAACCACCATTATCAATAATTATGTTTCTGAATCAACTCCAATAATGAAAAAAGAAAAAAAAAATCATCCTAAGTTAGTAAAAGGAAATATGAAAGGTCTTTTACAGTATGACTTTTTAACCATAGAGCATTTACTGAGGTGGACACAGCAAAATCCATTTTTTCCTAACAAAAATACCTTGATCTCCAAATTTTATTTCCACTGTGAATAAAGAAAATGAAAATTTGAGTTGTGTTAGGAGGACCATGGTCAGCTGTGGGAGGGAAGTTATTTTCCTCCTCCAGCTGTTGCTGGTGAGGGCACAGCTGGAACACTGCTGTTGGGATAGATGTGGAGAGGCAGGAGATGCTCCAGTGGAAGGCAAGGCAAAGAAATCACTTCTCCTCTTAAAGCTGGATCTTGAATTTCTTCAATTCCAAGAGTGTTTTATACTTGGAGATAAATTATTTTCTTTTCATCATTGAATTTTATTCAGYGTAATCACCAGTACACAAAACAATGTGAAAGAAAATTAGAYGTTGTGTAAAAACTTTAATGAATCTTATACCTTTATAGGTAATGGGGTTTTTGATGTTGGAGTCTCTATTCTGATTCCTTTAAGAATGTGCAGAAATGAATAACAGATCAAGGCTGGTCTAAAGTTTCATTTACTGATAACCTGTGACACCAATAAATGTCACCTTAGTCATGTCTTGTGAATAAAAAGAGATGATTCAACATTGGGCTGGAAGAAGGAAAACAAACCCAAAGTACTGACATCAACAGAAATAAAAGGCCATTTTTCTGTAGGCAGCAATAATTTAATGAGTTATGTCTAATGTGACCAAATTAAAAAATACCCTGRCTTTGCTATGGTGTTGGCCATCCATGAGTTTCACAGGGGTCTAAATCTGAATTTTGCCCTTGGTTGGTCACTTGGCAAAGATCCYAAGTGACTCTGTCCCAGAGCCATAACTGGAAGCTGTGACAACATGCAAAGATTTCTCTCCTCAGCTGCATTTTCTGCACACAATAATTTTGTTTTTACACCAGGGCTGCCCTTTGAATCAGAGCCCTCCCTTGGGTCAAACATCAGATGGGGCTCTAAGACTGCAGAGCTCACAAGTAATCCAAGCTGTAGGATGGTTTCCTACCATGGTAGTKTTGCCCCAAGGTGCATTTTGCCTACTGGTTTCCAACCCTACAAATGGATTTTTATTTATCTGTGAGAGATCTCACAGCAAGTACAGTCACTCACCCACACAGAAATCTGCAGGATCAAGCCATTATGGAGTCACAGAATCATTCAGGATGGAAAAAGAAAAAGACGTGAAGGATCATCTTTACTGATCATCCGGGGTGGTGAYTCCACCTTCCTGACAAACCCTTCCATAAAGAATTTCTTCCTGAATTGGCTTAACTACAGCTGAGTGCTGAGAAACAGTAAAACTTTGGGTGAAGACTCATCCTTCTAAATTTATTGTGAGTTCAGTCGTTTATATCAATGAGGCCCTAATTCTGCCTTGCAAACAGGAGTCATTGTCAGTACAAGCACATCCTGTGTGTGTCACTGGTTTTATAGATGAAGAATGCAGCGGAGCAAAYTTGGTAATGGCTGTGTTTGGGCAAATTTGGTAAAAGTTTTGTTGGGAAAATTATCCTTTAATAAAATCAAGTAGATTGTTTCACACAACAKCATCAACAACAACAAAAACCAAAACAAACCAACCAAGCAAAAAAACCCCAAAAAAAAGCCCACAAAAAACCCCCAACAACAAAAAAGATACAACTGCAAGTCTGCAACTTCTGTTAACTTCTTTTGAATCTCTCATTTTTCTCCATCTCCAGATTTATTTCCATCTACTTAATTCTGTCTTTCCATTTTCCATGTGGAAGGGTTGTCTGAGATAAACAGGATGTCTATATCTACACAGAAGAACTATTTAAGTTGAGTCCTCATTTCATTTGGTGGTTGTGTCTATCCCATAGAGCTGTTCTGCTTTTTTAAYGGCTCCTGGGGTGAGGGTGTTGCACACTGTACAGAGGTGATTATGTCCTTATTTCTCCAGGAAACAGGGTCATTTATATCTGGAAGAGGGAMGTAAAGTGACAGGAATCTTTTTTTTCAGTCTTCTGAAACAGAAAAATATTTACTTTCATTCTGAATTCTCTTTGAAATTTTAAATTCTATTGTGGTTTTACCTGTAAGGAGAAAGGCTTTTTTTTTTAAAGACATCTTCCTTCTGCCAATAAAACAGAGGTAAACCCAAAAGTTTTCTAAGAGTTCTCTACTGTCCTTTGGTTTAATCAAACGCTGCCTGACTTTTCTCCTCAAATCTTAGGGGAGTGAAAAATTTTGCTTCCCATTAGAGATGTCCTGGAGTTTGATGCCCTTGGACATCAAATAAATTTTAAAGTCTTTGTGAATCCACCAGCCCTTTCTGGATTCATAGTTTGCCAGTGATGTCTTCTGGGAGTTGTGATGACTTTCAGCATTTTCAACCATATTTTTGATTTTGAAAGATCTCAGACCTATTTCCAGAGGAACTAGTGAGCTGGAAAGGAGGAAAGCAAAATGAAGAAAGAAAGTTTGGTGTGAATACATTGAGATTTCACTCAGCTTTGGAGTGTACATGTTTAAAAGACACTAAGCAGTGTAAGACGAAGATTTTTTGTAAAACATGAGCAATTAAAGACTCCTTTTTTGTAATTTCTGTTTAATTCAACKGTTGAAAACTAATTCTGCTTTTCTGAGACTCATGAAACTTAATTTGCACAATCTTTTCATGCACAAAACAGCCTTTAAATCATGTTCTCCTTGGAGATATCATTATGATGCTGAAAACAAGATGTTTTAACATTRCACAGAGCTGGAATAAATTGGAATGTACAGGCCTGGTGTAAAGTGTTGAAGGAGTGAGGAGAGTGTGCGTGAAAGCAGAACAACATTTGACAAGCTGAAAATGGAGGAAATCTTAGGGGGATGTTCTCTCTAATGTGGGGGATCAATTAATACAAAACACAAAGTAAACAGAAAATATCAAACCTGTTTGTTGGGGAGGAATCACTAGAAAAATCACTGGTTAGGAGGCATGAATCCAATTACCTGTAGGCTGCTATCTTAAGCCTGKAACTCTAAATAGAGAAAAACAGTTTTAAATTACTTATCTGGCCCAAGTAAAATGTTGTGTTTGTCCCTTTCCCTCCTTGGCTATAAATATTGTTTTCACAGCAATCTGAACCAAACCCTCTGTACAAGTCAGGACCACAGTTATATCTTCACTTTTGGCTATTGGTTGGAATGGGAAATGCTGAAATAACTGGGAAAGATGTAATTGTGAGTGGAAGGAAAAACTATAAAAATCATACGTGAAAGGATTAGAACAGACTTTGAATGACTATGGAAATGACTAATAGTTTGCAAACCATCTGCTGTTAATTTTTGTTGCTGTTTTGTGGAAGGACGAGGGAAAAGATTTCCTTCAACTTGAATTTTGCCTACTTGGAATTGCACAACAATAGAATTTAAATTATCTCTAGAGCAATTGCATTTGGGATACATTAACCAGTCCCTCAGAGATGTTTTTATAAAGCCTTATTTTGTCCTTCGAATTTCTGGGCTATTCAATGAAATCTTGCAAAACAAGGCAGAGAAAATGTCCCTGCCTTACAAAGTGAAGAGCAGGATTGTGAGCACAGACCTATTGTTCCCCATGATTCTGCCTCCTTTCTGTGTTTTTTCCTGGTAGTCCATCTGTAGAGAAAATCTCAAGATGAACGTGTAATTTATAAATTAATTGAGAAATTAATTTATAGATTAATTTTAGATAAAATCTCAAGATGAACATATAATTTATAAGAGTATTAAACAGAGGAAATGACATGGTGGGCTGTGCTGTGTTTGCTCTTCAACCACTGGTCTGTGCAGATGGTGTGAGATTTTTGGACCAAATGTTGGGCTCTCCTGCTGTAGAGGAGTGCAGAGATGTCTGTCTCAGTTGTTCCTGCATTTCCCCATTTTTCAGAGCAATCTTAAGCATGGATTTGATTGGCAGGCAAAATCCCCCATGGCACAATGAGGGGACAGGGTATTGATGGGTTTGGAGAGGGTGCAAAAATTGACTCCCCGTGAAAAAGAAAATTGGTGGAGGGAAAGGAAAGGGTGATGTTAGGAGTTCTGAATCCCAGGAAGTGGTTCTTGCATGTTTTAACACTTCCCAAAGGTGCTGACTGAGTTCCTTGAGCACAGCAGTTACTAAGCTCAGCATGAAGAGGAAACCAAGGAAAAAGGGGACAAAAGGAGAAAGCACAGTCCCTGGAGCAGGCACTAAGGACAGMCACACCAAGGTGACAGCAGATACAAGAAAAATGCCTTGTGTGACTTGGCTAACAGATTTCAAGCAGAGACTTCTGGAGATTGAGGTCAGCCATTTATCTCTCCTTCCAATGCCATGTCTTATATATGAACCCCCCAGAGAAGACTGGACATTGGGACTGGGSTAAAAGGAGAAATAATGAGGAATTCTTACCATCTACCTCAGTTTCTAGACCAGGGTTTCYTAAGATAATATCACAGAASAGAATCACAGAATCATTAAGGTTGGAGAAGACCTCCAAGACCATTGAGTCCAACTTGTGACCCATCCCCACCTTGTCCCCAGCCCAGAGCTCTGAGTGCCACCTCCAGACCTTCCTTGGACACCTCCAGGGATGGGGACTCCAAACCTCCCTGGGCAGCTCCTTCCAAGGCCTGACAACCTTTATAATGAAAAAATTGCTGCTGCTGGCCCAGCTGAGCCTGCCCTGGCCCATCCTGAGGCTGTTCCCTCTGCTCCTGTCCCTGTGCCCTGGGAGCAGAGCCCGACCCCCCCGGCTGTGCCCTCCTGGCAGGGACTTGTGCAGAGCCACAAGGGCCCCCTGAGCCTCCTTTGCTCCAGCCTCAGCCCCTTCCCAGCTCCCTCAGCTGCTCTTCATAGGACTGACTCAACATGCATCCCACTCTAAATTATTAGGAATTATAGGAAAGAGTTTTTAGGTTTTCACTGATGGTTCAAGAAGCCTCAGGAGAAATCTGCTCTCTCCATCCCTCTCTCAGAAGGCTGGTTCTGGTGTCTAACACTTCTTGGCTAATGCCAAATAGCATATGGTGCTAGCTACTGTTGCAAATATAATTCAGTGAGAAAGAGCTGAGAGCACCTTTGGAGTTGTCACAAGCCACCTAACCTTATAATAAGATGTTGTTGTGTGTTTTGCAGCTTGTCACTCATCCAGCTTTTTCATCGTTCCTGCAATCTTGTTTACAAAATTTTCAGACAATAAAGGCTTTGCAGAACAGCAAAGATTTAACAAATAATGTGCTGCTGAAGCACAGCAGAAATACCTTTTTTTTTCCTCAACTCCACTTCAACCTGAAGTAAACACATAGGTTAAAATATTTTTATGACATGCTGGGATCTAGACCTTTTTAATGGCTTTGTAAAGATCTAGATGATATTGCTCTAAAACAGCATCTTGGTCTGACAGAAATCCAGTCTCTTAACAACTGCATCAGCATCACAGCAGCTCTGCTTTAATTAAATCTTCACAATTAGACAGGCTTGTTATTGTATGTCATTAGTCTTCCTAATACCTTTTTACCTATTATCACCTCATTTTCAAGCACGCATCTGTTGCAGGGAAGCTGCTTTTCCACCTCACTTCATTGCTTACTGATTTACACCTAAAAGGCTTTAGGCAGTTATGTTAACAATTATGAATTGTCTCAGTGAAAGTCTAAGGAACAGATAAAAAAAAAATGTGCTGGAGCACTGAGCTGAATATAAATGTGAGAAAGAGATTCTGGAATTCAGGAAGTTTTTTGGATTTTTTTTCTTTTTGGGTCTTGCATTGCCATTTGGCTGAATTCTTTCTGAAATGCCTTTCAGGAGACATCTGAGTACAAACTCTTTTCTTATTTTGCTTGCTGGACACAGAGGGGTGCAGGGAAATTGTTATATTCATTCCCTAGAATGGTGGCTGAGCATCAGTGTTTTCCTGGTTTACATCTCTGAGAACTCAGTTAAGATATTAAATAACAACTTATCAAAAAAAAAAAAAAAGATACTCTGACTTTTGAGAATGTAAAATTTCACAAAACCCTTTATTTTTCCTTGTGTCTGATAATTAGTTCTGCACACCTCTAAGATGTTTGGGAGATGAAAACTGGGCTGTTATTGTGAGCCAGAACCTACATCTTTTGGGTTTTATGATCTTCTATTAATGTTCATGACAAAGTTACAGTGCCACTTATATACTCTCTCTCTTTCTCTCTGTGTATATATATATACAAAATATATATATTATATATATATATATAAAATATATATTTGCCTTCTGTGGTATGGACTAGAGCCTCTGTCAGATCAGAATGGCTTTCAGCTCATAAATGAAAATGCTGATAATTCTTTGAAGACAGGATTTGGGCCTTTCTCACATCTATTTCTTGCCTTTCTCCCTCTTTTAAATCTACAAAAAATGCAATTCTACTTCTTAGTCTGGGCAGTGTTGTAAGTAGGAATATGGAAATCATCCAAAGATTAAAGAAATTCTCTAAAAATAAGCAAAACAAATCTCATTGCAAGTAAGAAAATCCCAAAAGGAAGAAATGAGAAAACTGGAGGGAAGCTGGAGAAGCTCCACAGTTTTAAAACTCCACAAGGTCATAAAACTGAATAAAATACAAGGGAAAAGGGAAATATTTTAATTTTTAGTTGCAGCTATTGCATGATTTGCCATTTATTTACCAGCAGTAGTGAACAATATGCTGGCATTCCAGTAGTCATGTTGTCAAAGTGACCTTTTTTAATGTCACATGTCACAGAATTTCATGTCACACTAAGACAACATGACAGGACAGAGCCAAGCTTTTCTAATGCTTCCCTTTCACCTTCTCAGAAGTGCTGGCATCCTAAGGAAGAAGATGGGGGTGTGGGATATTCATTGCCTGATGACTCAGTGACCACTCTAAAGAGAAAGGTCAGGCAGCAGAGCAGCTTGTGCGTTATAATTTTTTTTTAAAGCTATAAATTTGAAATAAAGTGGCAAAACAAGTAGTGGTGCTTTAACACTAGGTGACAAGCACAAACTTGAAATGTCAGCACTGGTTTGGGGTGTCACTCAGATGCTTCATGCCGTTATCACTGTGCCTCTGACAAAWGCAAACTCATTGGAAATGCCCCATTCCAGCTCCAGTTTGCAGCTGGAGAACATAAAAGGGACTGTGCAAATAACAGATTCCTTTTCAGAGGCACCCAGGATGGCAAAAATGATCATAAAATGGGGAAACTTGGTCTAGTGGAGATGTCCCTCTCCATGGCAGAGAAGYTGGAATTGGACCTTTAGGGCCCCTTCCAACCCAAMTGATTCYATGTTTCTATTATTCCATGAAATCAGCTTTCACATGTGCCACTGTTGGTACTGAATAGAATTACAGATAACAGATAAATGATTTTTCAAATATTCCATTAATGATTTTTCAAATATTTTGTTGATTTTTTTAAAACAGTAGCACTGAAACAACGACATGAAGAAGAATCTCGATTTGGTACTTCATTTTTCATGTTGTTCATCTCAATGTAATGCACAGCAGAACAGGGTTAAATAAAAAAAAAGTTATAATAAATTATTCGTGCTCTAAGTGAAACAGGCGCACAGTCATTTTTATACATGATTACTGTTATCACTATGGCCAGTTCTTTAGTTGATATAAAAGTAGATTATAATTCATGCACAGATGCCTTTTAAACGTGTGTTGTCAAATGTCTAGGGAGAAACCAATAAAACAGAGGTACCTGGGTAGTGTTTGCTACTGTTTTCCAAACTTAGCTTGGACTATTAAATTAACTTTTCTCACCAACATCAAAACTCATCCCAATCCACATAAAAAAAAGTCATATAAAAACTTTTAAAGATTAGCTTCCAAAGAAAATAAGAACTTTCTGATCTCGTTGCTGGTGTTTTCACCAGTGGCCATTTCAGAGAATCACAGAATGGTTTGTGTTGGAAGGRATCACAAAGATCATCTCCTTCCATCCCCCTGCCATGGGCAGGGAAATTCCAAGGAAATTCCTTAGGAATATCCAAAAATCCTTTGGAAGTGTCAAGAATCTGCCCTGAAYGTACAGTAATTCCAATTTCATGCAACCATTTAATGGTTTGGGTTGGAAGAGACTTTTGAAGATCCTCCAGTCCAACCCCCAACTTCTTTTCACTGCTTCTTTGACTGAAATTTTCATTCCCTGTTCCCTCTATCGCTTCCTTTCTTACACTGCATTTTGGGATATTTGCAAATGCTTAAACATTGCCAGAGCAGAAGCATGGAAATGTTTTTAAATCATAACAACTGGCTTCCAGCTGGTTTGCAAGGAGGGGTGCCTTCCTACATGTTTATCCTTATTCATCCTGTAATTATAGCAGACTGACTAGAGGAGCTTTTTAAAACACCAAAAAGAACACTTTGCAAGTGTAGCAAATAATTTGCAGACCTTAAAGGGAGTAGCTTTAATGATCTTGATTGGAATTTGAATTGTGGTAGGGCAGTTTACAATAAAAACCTCAGAAATATAGTGAATTTGGGTAGGTTTAYGAGTTGAGTAATTGGCATTATTTGAAGTAGGCTTGGCTAGATACAGGTTTTTYTAAATGTGCTTTGCTTTTCTGCATTTTACCTTCAGCATTTTCATTTCAGTAGAGATTCTGCTTTATTTTGCAATCAGCGGTACACTCTGGAGAAACAGAAAAGCCACCGTGTTTATAAAAAACTGCAGAACTGAAATCGTTCAGCAGTGGCTCAGCAGGCAGTCACAGGAGGCTGGATCTGCCTTCAAAAATTTGATTTCAGGAATAGATGTTTTGGGATCCTGAAGGCAGATCTCAGTGGGCTGATTGATCTCAGTCCATTGGATGCCACAGCCTGAGCTGCAGATGAGCAAAGACTGGAGGGAGTCACTGCCAAGGAGAGCTTCTTGAGGTGATTTATTATTTCCTTCTTTCTGTGCTTGCAACAGTGGGCAGACAATCTAATATAATGTAATAGTTTGGGTATCCATAGGTATGCTCTCTCCAGTTGGATAAGAAATTTCATGCCTGTCAGGACCATTGAGAAACCATTCCAGGAATGTTTTATCACACCCTTTGCAGATGGCCGTGATCTGAATATGGGTATTTATTGGACAGGTTGCAGAAATACCATTTCAAAATATGAATTTCTGCTGGAAACACATTATTTCTGCTGGAAATACTGTATTTCTCCTCTAAGGAGTTCACATGTTCAAACRATGCCTGTCCCTCATTATTTTCATCAGGCCCTCAGAGCAGGTGCTGAAKAAATCCTGTGTTTTCCAGCACCACTAATTCAGGGGAGACTTGCCTTTGGAAGATGAGCAARCCAAGCCCTAAATCACACAACTGCAACAGCTGTGGCAGCCCAAAGCAGCACTGAAAAGATGATGTAAACCTCAGTGCAGGAGCCCAGCAGCACTCTATGTTAGATTTACAAGTTTAGGGTTTGATTAGAGCCTGGGATGATTCATAAGAACCAGTTGCAGATGCAGCCAGAGCTGTGTCCTCACTCCTCTGCCTGGTGAGAAGGGTCTGACTTTCCCTTCTAATTCAGCCTCTCTGTGCTCATCTAAGCCTCAGCTGCCTCAGAGCTTGGATAGGAATTTTGATTGAGCAGGATCTGGGATCTCAAATGGACGATGGAGTTGTAGCTTCCTGCTTGGAAAATGCAAGGCCAGTTTTTCCAGTTTTTATATCAATTCCAATAAGATTCTGGATAATTTTGTAGTTGCCAGAGCCAAATAATTCATTTCCTGGTGATTTGAGGGGTTACTGCCCTCTTCCAGTGATGCCAGCTCAGCTGGAATTCACTGACATGGGCAAGGGTCTTGAAACTGCCTGTCAGACATTGTCAGTCCCTACTCCTCATCTTCCCTCATTGTTTGAACAACCATGGAGTCATGGAGTGGGTTGGGTTGGAAGGGACCTGAAAAATCACCCAGTGCCACCCCTGCCATGGGCAGGGATACTTTCCACTGCCCCAGGCTGCTCCAGCCCCAGTGTTCAACCTGGCCTTGGGCACTGCCAGGGACCCAAGGGCAGCCCCAGCTGCTCTGGGAAACCTGTCCCAGGGTCTCTCCACCCTCACAGTAAAGAATTTCTTCCTAATATCCCATCTGACCCTGCTCTCTTTCACTCTGAAGCATTCCCCCTTGTCCCGTCCCTCCAGGCCCACGTGAAAAGTCTCTCTCCATCTTTCCCACAGGCTCCCTTCAGGCCCTGCAAGGTGACAATGAAGTCACCTCAAAGGCCTCTCCTGTCCAGGCTGAAGAGTCCCAACTGTTCCAGCCTGAACAACAGAATGGTACATTTGCACTGCAGTTTATAAAACGGAGATTTTCCCTGGCAGATTTCTGAGTTTGGGCAAGGAGGAGCTCTCAAATGAAGGTGAGCTCAGACAGTGTCTTATGGCATGTCTGGGATTCTCACCAGGACAGTCTGTGCAGTTGTAAAACTCATGACAGAAATTGGCAGGAAGAACTGTCTTTGCATTATGAATTCTGCAAAAGCRCTTCCTGGCCAATAATAACCTTACAATGCTCTCAGGGATCTGTGTGGATCTGTTTTCCTTTATCCACAAGTGTTAGGTAGCTGCTACCAGACAAAAATCTTTTTTTTTTCCCTTACAAATGTTAAAATTTCAGTCATGAAAGTAATCTCTTTGGTACTGCATAAGCAGAGCTTCACGAAATACATATGTACTGTTCCATTTCTCTGTAATAAAARCATTTCCCAAATAACAGTGATGTGCAAAGCAGCAATGTGCTGCTTTCTGCAGTGCTGTTTTTGAGTAATGATATCCAGCAATTCCTCAGTGGCTGAGGCTTTTGCTTCAGTCTTTTGTAAGGGAGTTTTATGCTCCCAGTTTGAGAATAACAACAAGGCTGCCAGACTCCCAAGAAAAAAGAGCTCAAAGCAGCCACTCCTTTGTGGATTGCCATAGCTTGGAGGAAGCTTTAGGCATGGCAGTAAACTAAGCAGGAGTGAATTCTGCTGCTTAAAGATGCCTGATTCACAAGAAGTGATGAGAGGGAGAAAAAAGGGGCAGGTGATTGCTGAGGTCCCTGTCACCARTTCCCCGACTYCTGGGACTCTGGCTGGGCCCTCCCAGGGGSCTCCCCTGTCTGGAGAGACCCTCCTGGAGTGGTCTTGTGCCAGGAAATAGAGACACACTGGATCTTTGCAGTCTTCAGGTTCTTGTTTATTGTTATCTTATCTAGAGTTTTGCACGCTGCCCACRSCAGGCTCAGYGCGCTGGAAAAGCACCACAAAAATGGCCAACAATCTCTTCTTCCAAGGTCTTTTAAGGCTAAACTATCCAATGAAGAACTGACACCTGGATTATTTCCCCTTTTAACCCAACAACTGATGCTCAAAAGCCCACAATGCAGACTTTTCTGCCCAATTAAAAAATGCCACCCAAACCCATGGAGRAGGAGGAAGAAGCAGCATGAAGAAGAAACCCAGGATGACACCCTGTGCCCTCCATCTTGCTTCCATCCACAACATACTAAAAACCCCAAAACCTCAATTTCTCACCAAGTGATACACCCACACTGCTCTCTATCATCTATTGCACACTTTTGTGGATTCCAGTCTATCTTGAAGTCTGGGAAACTTTCTCCATGGATGAGGGTCAGAGTCAGTGCTGCCCTGGGGGTCAGGGCACCCCAGAGCAGACAGAGAAATACTCCTGGTGCCCTGGGTTTCCACAGGTGACCTCATAGGGTCCTGAACCAGTTCTAGCTGCAGAAGAGTAGGAGGCAGAACAAGGCTGGTCCCTGCACCACTGAGGTTTCCCTGTGAGTGGTCTCCCTGCACTCCCCAACATGAGGATTGGCAGCAAAAGTTATGGACGGCCACTGGTTTACATTAAACAGGACTTAAAATATATAAATATTGTGGTCTTGGTCTCAAAGATCCTAAGACTTTACTAATATTAGTGCTCAAGCATGAAGCAGAGTTGAATTTAGCAATTCTAATTTTCCATGGCACAGACTTAAGTTGTTGGAAACAAATTCATGCTTTGTCACTTCAGTATTTTAATGCTACAAGCAACATGAAAGCAGTTTTCACTCATTATAATATAACTTGGGCTGTTCAAATAGGTTTTAGTATAAATTGTGGAAAAAAATATGGCAGTGAAATTGCACTGTAAAATTTGGACATAACTGCAATTCTCATTTGCTGTCAAAGGTATTTGGATTCTCATTTGGCTTATTGCTCTTTTACAGAAGAAAATCAAGCTGAAAGTCCCGTGAATTTCTTCCAATCTCAATTTTTTTATAAGTGTTTTAGCTAAAGGAAAGAGAGTTCAGAGTCAAGGAAAAAAAATAGTTCCCTTACTCCTTACTTTYTGTACATGCATATGTATAGGAATTCGTACTTAAACAGCTGAAAGGCTGTACTGTACTCCATGTGCCCTTCCTTTTTTCAAGCTTTTATACTTGTAGCAACCCGTGAGAGGCAGCATGATGTCATTACAATCACAGAACAATTTTCTTCCTACTGGAAAGAAACACATTGTTCCCCCTCAGTGAAAGAAAATTGAAGCTTTCTGTGTTGCAAATAAAATAAGATAGATCTAAGTTGTTGTTTATCTTTAATTACTTCAGGTCTTTGAGAAGAAMGAGATGTTGCATTTCAAAAGCAAATATCTTTCCTTAGCCTTTTTTTTCATTTAAAAACTGTGGGTTTGGTGTTGTTGCAACCCCACAGGGGTTGTGTTTGTGTGCATGTGTGCAGATTTTTGGGGTTTTTTGGCAGAACCAACATGGCTCTCTCAGGAACTAGGACTGACTGGTCCCTGGGCGTTTGTGGSGCAGGGAATCTCCATATCTGAAACCCCAAAATCCCCACCTGGGGTGACACACAGTGTCTCATCAGCATTCAGAGCCAGAGCTGGAGTGGGAAAGGGAAGGGGCTGTGGGGGGTAAATCACTCAAGAGCAAGACAAGATAAAAGGAACACACTGAGAAGGGCAGACAGTCATTTCCTAAGTGAGCTGGGGAGGAAATGGAGCAGCCTGGGCACACTCCYTCTGCTCCACCCTTCCTTTGCACAGCAGAGTGGGGTTCTACCTGTTTAACTGTCAGCCCAGGGACAACAGGGGGGAACAATCACAGCTGCCTGATCGTGCAGGGGGTTAAAAACCGCTGCCATGCTTTGCCAGAATGACTGTGCAAGCACCAGTGCTCAGTAAGGTTTACTCACATGCTGGACCTCTCTGTCTGAGAAGCTCAGTTCCATCCCCAGTGCAGTCTTTGCAGGCCCTGTGGTTGGTACCTGAGGTGTGAGGGGTTGCATCTCCCTTCTCTTGGGGTACCTCAATGCTGTGACAAACACATCCACTCTCCTGTGGAAATTTAAGAAGTTTAATAAAACACAACAGGCAACAAAGACCACAGAGCAAAGAGGTTACAGCTGGGTGTGCCTTGGCACTCAGCCTAGAGCACACCTGCTATTTTGGAAACASCCCTTATACAGAATTTCTATTGCATCAGCCTGTTACATATTCATCAACAATTATGCATAGCAAAATTTTCCCCAAASTAGTTTACATGTTCCAAGAACTGTTTAGCATGGCTCCTSCTTGGATCCTCCTTTTTAGAGCATGCACATTCCTATGGATGACTGAKCTAGAACCTCATGACTTGACTTGGTGCACTCCCTTGATCTTTAAAGGAGGTTGGAGCGCTGTGTAAACTCATCCTTACTAAATCAGTTTAATTATTCATTCTTTGTGAACCTTATTAGGTTAGAGTAAGTTTAGATGGGATATTAGGAAGAAATTCTTCCCTCTGAGGGTGGGCAGGCCCTGGAACAGGTTTCCCAGAGCAGCTGGGGCTGCCCCTGGATCCCTGGCAGTGCCCAAGGCCAGGTTGGACACTGGGGCTTGGAGCAGCCTGGGACAGTGGAAGGTGGCCCTGCCAGGGTGGAATGAGATGATGTTTCAGATCCCTTCCAACCCAAACCATTCTGTGACTCTTTGATTCATGATTGCATGATTACTTGTTTTCTAGCTGTCAGAAGGGATCACCAGTCTGGGAACATGCTTCTTTGTGTCTGAAATTAATTTTTMCTGAGTGTGTGGGCACTTATTGTATGGAGCAGGAGAAGATTAAGAACTTGCTGCTTGTGCAGAACAAGAAGGGAGGGCTGTAAACCTGAAAGACAGTGTGCATGAAAGGAGTCTGTCTGAAATGTTATTTCAAAGGAGGAAATAAGGCTTATTATCTGCAAAAATTAAAACCTACTTGCAGTAAAACCCCTGCAGCTCTGAGCTCCCTCTGCAATGCAAAGCCTGCTGGAAACACTGAACAGGGAGCAGAATTAGGACCTTGGTGCAAAAAGCTTTCAATCTCTATTCTGAGAGTAGCCATATTAATTAAATCCACAATATGCTTTGTAAAAACCAAAAAGAATCATGTTGTATCTCAGCCAGGCCAACAGAGTGACTAGTTTTACATGAAGTGTGAAATTAGGTTTAGTGTGTCTGAATTTTACCTCTGGGGGAAATGTGCTGCAATTGCAAGTTAGTAGGGCACAGGTCATGGTGTGTGTRTTCCAAACTACACAGAGCTGCTGTTCTGGCACTATAATGCTTCTATTTTTGTACTTGCCATGACATACTCAGTTTGCCAAATGTACAAGGATCCATCTTCAAATAAAACAAATAGCTCAGCTTGTCAGAAATGTTCCTGTTGTARAGGTGCTGAATTCAGATTTATGATACAAAACTGAAAGGGCTGAATGCAAGAACGCGTAATCTCTTGGACCACATAAATRAAACACATTTGTGATATTATTTTTTTTAAATGCACAACCCAAAACATGCCCTCATGATTGCATAGCACTACTTTATTTTCCTTGCATTATATTCAAATTCTGTAGAATTCCTGTGGAATTTGAGCATCATTTGCTCTTTCCCTGCTTGTAGGAATTTTTGTTYAGTTGAACATCTGGTTTGCAAAACGACCTATCATGAGATTTGCTTCTCTTTTTCACAGTGTCTTCAATACTTCTGTTTTACTGAAAATAATCTAAAGTCTACAAAACAACTGTACAGTACTATCTGTTTAAATTGGGCTCATGTTTTAATCCCTTAGAACAGGTAAGAATGCCTGACACAATGAGGCAAGCCGCAGAAAAAATACTGGAACTAAATTTCCAATTAAAAAAGACACAGAAGGGTTTGATTTGTATTTTAATGGGTCATTGAAAAAACACTGGTTTGTAATTACAAGCTCAAAACTGCTCAACACAGTTAAATGGCATTTTCTTTCATTTTTTCACCGTTTTTTTGTGTTGAACTTACAGCTGCAGCCCTTCCTTGAAACATGCCTAAAACACAGGAGCTCCACAACCATCCCTACCTTTAAAAAAATCAATGTTTTTAATGCAGTTTCCACCATGGTGCACCTGCARTTCCAGCCCCAGTCTTGAATTTGGGAGGGGTTGTTTTGTTTAAATGGTTGGTGAGAAGGGAGAAGAAAAGGGAATAAATATGCTTTTTGTTATTATTGTCTCTAAAGCAGCCTGCAGACCAGCCTTCATTAGGGAGCAAGGAGGCTGGAGAGAGCTGGCTGCAGCAGGTTACTTGTTGCCTAGTGACACCATCAGACCTGTAAACCCCAGATCTCTTAACCCTCTAAAGTCCAGGACCTGCTGGATCTGATTTCTGG
Source organism: Cardinalis cardinalis (assembly GCA_014549065.1). Taxonomy (NCBI): domain Eukaryota; kingdom Metazoa; phylum Chordata; class Aves; order Passeriformes; family Cardinalidae; genus Cardinalis; species Cardinalis cardinalis. The sequence continues at coordinate 1,021,876 of JACDOX010000207.1, read as the reverse complement.
GCTATTCCTGTTCTGACCAGCAAAGAATTTGCTTTTTTAGACAAAAATCCTACTGTACCACTAGATGCCAGTAAGAATCAGAGAGAGAGAGAGAGAGAGAGAGAGAAAGGGATAGACAGCTTACAAGTGAAATTTTAAAAATTCTTGAATGTGGGGCTGAGATAATTATGTCCTCTTCCAGCACAACAGAACCTGAAAATGCCATAGAAATATTGCATATAAACACAAGTGTGAGGTTGTTTTTGCAGCCAGTGAAAGATGAAGGGAACATCTGGTTTGACTCCTGATATCTGTTAGTAGAAGTTTCTCTCCCGGTCAAGAGGGCAATTAATTGTTTTCTGGTTTTTTTTGTTTTTGTCTCTTGTTGATGTGGCTGAAATTTTTCTGTCATAGAAGTTAAACATGCACTCAAACCCCACTGAATGGCTGAGTGGAAAGGACATTGGGTGACAATTACCAGGGGAAGGTGACAAGGCAGAGGTGCTCARGGAGTCATGGAATGTCCTGAGTTGGAAGGGACCCACAAGGATCAGCACATTCCAACTCCTGTCCCTGCACAGGACACCCCAAAATCAAAAAATCCCTGTGCCTGGGAGTGTTGTGTGTCTCTGCTTCACAGGGATATTATTTAAGAACAATTGCCACTGTTAGTTAGGCTGTAATAATAATTACTAATTAACTAACTAAAATAACTAATAGCAAGAAGTCAGTAATTCTACAGGATGAACTTTCATATCAAAATAACTCAACTTCAGGTTTTGGTGTCTTTCCTGTTGACTTTGTTGCAGTTTTTCTATGAAGCTGTATTTTGAAAAATCATAGAAAATGAAGAACCATAGCAAAAAGTCCATAGCTCAACTGCTGTGTCTCTGCAGACCAGTGTATTTGTAAGTGATTTTTAGCAATACTAACTTCTGCAGCAATTAGATTTGGAAATTCTTTAAATCTAAAGTAAAAATGTTAGCCTGTTACTCTAAGTGAGATCTTTATTGGCCAAAGCAATGAGGCTTGGAAAAATCTCTCCTGTTGGAAAAATATATACTAGATGAATATAAAAAGAAAATGAAAATTTATGGGTCAAAGGCAAATAAATGCAGTGATTGGGACTGTCTTTTGCCAGTCTGTTCCTGTTTCCTGTAGAATTTCCAAGTTATTTTATTACTCTTTCCTTCAGRGTAGTGGAAATAAGAAACACAAAGGGCCTTCAGTGGAATAATTGGAACTCAGAATAATTAAGGTTGGAAAAGAGCTCCAAGACCATCTAGTCCAAGCTGGGACCCATCCCCACCTTGTCCCCAGCGCARAGCTCTGAGTGCCACCTCCAGGCCTTCCTTGGACACTCCAGGGATGGGCACTCCAAACCTCCCTGGGCAGCTCCTGCCCATGTTTCACAACCCTTTCCATGAAGAAATTCCTCCTGATGCCCAACCTGAGCCTCCTCTGGTGCACTGAGATCAATCTCTGTTCTCCACCACCTTCCCCAAGCCTCCCCCAGCAGGATCTTTTGTGCTAAAGGCTTTTTTTTAACTCTCCTGAGGGACTAGAGGAATTTTCTCCCCATGTGCCTCTCCAGTAATTGTTTTTCCCTGATTTCTGCTTAAATAGAAAGAAGATACCTGAGCTGGGTAACAGGATGAAATGAAACTCCTTTCCAAGGCTTTCTTTGGGCCAGAGGAGCTCTCAAGGGTTCAGACACAACAAATACAACCTGTGTTTGGGCAGAAAGAACTCACACCTGGGCAAAAAGGACAGGATTGCTGTTTTACTGATTGTTTCACTTCATTCTCCTGAAAACTTCTCTGCTCTGTGGGATTTCTCAGGACAAGGCGGTTTCACAGCTTTCCAAACCACAGAGGGGTGAAATTGTGGTGCTTAGGGCTGAGTGAATTGCACCAGTGCTGTGCCAGGGCTCAAAAACCTCTCCTTCACCAGACCTGGAGGTCAGGCAGTGGCATTGGTTTGGTGAGTCAGCTGTGAAAACAAGCCCAGGTTGGACATAGTCAATTTTGGAGACTTTAAATTGAGAGCAATAWGCAAAAAAATTGTTTCAAATCCACCCCAAACCTGATTGGAAGTATGACAATCCAAAGTTATAGCTTAAACTGGAAAAGAAATACTTTTCAGATTAATTTTTCATAGAATTACCTGATCCAAGGGCTCTGAGCTTCCTGTAAATGAATGTAGTTCTCACATATGCAGGTCAGACAGTAACTAATGGAAATTAAACATGAAAAGCAGAGACAAACTGAAGCTTCTGCTTCATGAATTTTATTTTCTGCTTTTGTAGCCTGTTCTTTTCTGGTGGCGGCTGGTTAGCAATTAAAATGTGATTAGCATATAATGGTAACTGCTAATGTGGAAGCATTGAAATTCTTTGTCCCAGTGATTGCTTTCTCATTAGCAGCATGAATTATGGGATGTTTTAGCTGCTAGCCAAACTTGGGAGCCAGGGGACACTGAAGTTTCCTTTAAAATCATGAAAATCAGTGATTTCTGTCACAAGATTTAGATTTGTAGAAGAAATAAAAATATTTTCCAGTGACTAGAAGGCAGTCACTAGAATGGAGAAGTGAAAATAATTTCCAGGCTTTGGATGGTAAAAGGCCATTTAACTCCATAGGGATTAAATTCCAGTAAAATTAAATCCTTTTTTGTCCTCATCTCCAGAAATCCTATGAACTCCAGACACTGGATAACCTAGGCTGCTGAACTTTCATAAAAATCAATAAAGCACCATCCAAATGSAATAGTTGGTAGGGGTTGTATTTCTACAAAAGAGGTGGAAGCATTAGCATTGTTATACAAATAAATGTAACCCTCCATTTGGAGCATTTTCCTCCACACAGATAAATTCACACTGGGATAAGTGTAGAGAAGGCTGGCTGAGAGGAATCAGGGATAAAGAAAATTTCTCAGGAAGCAATGCTAAAAAGATTGTGGTTGGTTCAATTCATTAGAATAAATACATCAGGGAAATACCATGGCCTTCTCTAAAGAAAATAATATAAAATGTCAGAGRGGGTGAAAAGCTGTTAAAGACAAAAGGAAAACATCAATATCAATTGATCCCAAACACATTTAGCCTGGAAAATGGAAGAAAGCTTCCAGGCATCAGCAGAAACTAAGCTCTGAAACTGCCTTTCAGGGGAGAGTAGCATGGATACAGAAGTGAGACCCGTGTGATTCTACAAAAATGGTCACATCTTGGTTTCCTACTAAAGCAGAAATCACTGGCGGTTCAAGTGAGAAAATCCCTTCACCTTCCACTTTCTCTTCCAAATAATCCTTAAAGAACTCCTGTGTGACCTGAATGAAAGTGCACAGTGAGGTGACCAAAGGCATTGCAGGTTAAATACCAGATTGTCTTCATTTTAACTGCAAGGAAGAACATGGTAAAGTTCRAGAGTTAATTTACTATTTAAAGTAATTAAATTGTTGGAAATTCAGTACATGTAGATTACATCATCAATTAATGAGTGAACTCTACAGCTATTGCAAATTTAGGAAAATACTTAAATGTTTCCACCTTAAGGTGGCTTTTTAAAGGAATTACTGTCATGGATTGTAGCTTTGTGTGCTAACAAACCCCCAAGTTATTAATCAGGTAATCTCAATAGTTAACTATGTTTTCCCAGATAGGTATTTTGCTCTTTGTCTTGATTATTTCCCCCCCCTTTCCTTGGCCACATGAAACCCTCATTTAAAATAGGAAATAATTTTTATGTCCTAGAAAAAATACAATTTAATTTTTTTTCTCTCATCCTGCAATAAGGTGCCTGTAGAATATATATCTGAAACTACCCTGGCTTGAAATGTGTCTGTCATCCCAAGTTTCCCCTACATAATATTTGAAGAAGTTTCTGTAGTTATCCCAGATTTCTAAATGAAATATCATTTTGAAACACACATTTAAAAGTGAACCACTCAGACAGGTTCAGAACATCTTTTTGTTTTTTAAGAGAAAAAAAAAAAAGATTAATCTATACATTTACAAATCGGTTTATTACAGTGAGATACCATTTCCACTGCACACTTGCTAACTGACTCTATCTATATCAGTGAACAACTCACGTTCCTCAAATAGTTCTGCCTTTTTTATTGTCTGGACCATCTGCTGAGCTGTGAGCAGCTACTATTTTGAGCCTTTTCCCTTTAAGTACAACTTTCAGATTAAATAAAGCCTTTGTAAAAGCTGGAATTATTGCCAGAGCATGTTCAGCAGCGTTGTTGTGCTTTTGTGGTGGTTTGGGGTTTTTTTTWAAGTCTTTTAAAAAATTTCAGGCAGTAATGGTAGCACATCCCTTCTAATGATAACAGCATGGACAGGATGATGTGATGCTGAACTCCCTCTGAGGATGCATTTCAGTAAGCTGGTTACAAATCTTTTGTTCAAAAAACCCCACAATTTATAGATGAAAATAATAAAGCAAAACTTGACAAGGTGTTGTGAAAACCTCTCAAGGAGTCCAATTATTTGCGGCATCATTAACATAACAAAGCAAAAGGAGAGACATGAAGGTTGGCACAGCAATTGTCACACGTTTCTGATGGCATTGGGGYATTTGAGGCCTCCTGGCCTTCCCCACACCAAGGAAATTGTCTGTCGTGATCTTTGATGGATGATGGTGAATACAGCACCTCTGCTGYCAGGAAARGCTGAGAGAATTGGGATTGCTCAGCCTGGAGAAGAGAAGCTTTGGGGTGACCTCAGTGTGGCCTTGCAGGGCTTGAAGGGAGCTACAAGAACAATGGAGTATCTTGGTTTAAAAAGAGAGGTGTCTGCTAAGGAGCCTCTTCTGAAATGGAAAATGTAAACCCCTTCCCTCTGAATTATTATAATTTTGAAATTAAGGGGCTCTCAGGAAAAGATATGGGAATAGGAATAAGAGTTCTTTATTAAGGAAGAAAATTTAAATAAAATTAGAAATGCTGTAATGCAAAAAAAACCCCTGCCAGAGTGAGAGCATGCCCTGYCCCCTGTGTGTCAGGGGGTGTCCCAGCCCCATCCCATGGGGGCTCAGCCCTCCTGCAGTGCCAGCTGTGGCTCTGCTGCAGCAGGGATCCTGCACAAGGGGGGAGTTTTCCTCTGCAGCTCCAGGGCTGCTGCAGATGGGCCTGGGCTCCCTCTGCCAATGCAGGGCAGCAGAAAGCTGCTCCTCTGGCAATGCAGGGGGCAAAGGCTGCTGGGCTGGGCCAGGCTCAGATTGGATCCAGGTAGGAATGCTTGGCTCCTCCCCTGGGCTCACATCTCCCCATGGGATGCTGGAATTGGATCAGCCCTGCAGGGACACTCCCTGGCCATGGACAGCAGAGATCTCCTGGAGGGAGGATTGGCTGTGGCAGAGAGAAAGAACAAACTGCCCCATGGACAGCAGAGAACTGCCCCAGCTCTGACAGATGGGATAGAACACACACCCCCATTTCCAACCTCAGACACAGAGGGAGAATATTGACATTTTATAGATGCAGTGACATTGATCACTACAGGTCCATTTAGGCAAAAGGAGAAATATATTGTAAGGAAAGAGAGAATTCAAGCCTGTAATATGAGTGAGTTAATTTTCAGGTTTAATGTTTTATTTTTGTTCAAAACTCTAAGCAAGTAACTGGGTTCAGCTGTGATAAAATGTTGTCATTGCCTGATTCCCCCTCTGGTAACCAGACAATTTTTCTTATTTCAAACCCATTTGACTGAACTGGAATTGTTCCAGTAATGCCAGCAACTCTTGAGAACTGACATTTAAGGTCCTTTCTATATTTATTTTAGCTTATAACTTGCTGTAGCATAACCCCCAAATTTTACTTTTCAGATTTTGTTCCCTAATTCAAGTGTAGGACTCTTGATTTTTGCTGTTCCTTGTTGTTTATTCTGTCTGTGGGGTGCTTCCAATAGAGGATATGAGCAGAGTCTCTGCTCTTCTGTTTTGCTTTGCACTTCTGAGTTGCACCCASAGGCAAAGAGGGAAAACCTGCAGAAAAAAAATCTGAGTTATCATTGGTGTGGGTTATGTTTGGAATTGATGATCTTGAAGGTCTTTCCAACCTTAATGATGCCATGATCTCAYAGTGCAACTGAAGCAGTGTGGAGGCTTTGGTATAACTGTTGGGACAGGGTTTATTTTCTGAGAGGATACATCTGGATACAAATTTAAAAGTCAAATAAGTATTTGCTTTTCATTTTTAGCTAGTATTCTGTGATAAGGATGCCATGGCATAAGCAGTAGTTCTGAGCACGAAGCTGAAGAAAATGTACTCATTTTCCTGCTCACCCTTAGAAATGCAGCACTTGTAAGCAGAAGAAATGCTCMCTTTAAATCACACTTATRGTTAATGCCCAACCCAGGGGTAAAATGATGTCAGCAGAATTGTTTTAATGAAAAGTGCTCTCTTTCCTCTGCAAGGATTTTATTTTATTACAGGTTCCCTTCAGATTTCTTCAGTATGTGTTGATTGTCTTCTACTTGATGCATTAATCTAAAACTCAGAGAAATACTGCCTGTAAATCAAGTATATCAAGCAGTTCTTCTCTTGCTTGAAAACTCAAAGATTAAAACTGTGAATTACCTAAATAATATCAACTAATGCTTCTTTGAGCTGTCTATGGGCTCTGAAACACAGTGTTAATTTATCCCTCACTACTTGAAAACTTAATGCATTGTGTCTTGGTTTATTTGCCCCATTTGTGAAATTGTCTTCAAATGTTTTGCAAATAAAATGCTCTGTCATTGCAATTTCAGTATCTTAGTGATGCACAGAAACCTAATGGAATTTTATCTATTTTCTTGATTTATAAAAAACCACAAAACAAAACAACAAGCAAGTGGGCAAAATATGCCAACCAGCAGGCTACTCAGTAAGTTTATTCTTTAACACACATGCAAGTAGGTTAAACTACTWTAGTATTTGTCATTAACATGGTGGAAATTAGTGCAACAAATTCACTGAGTGTGGAGTTTTAGAGTACTTCAGCTCTGTCAGTGCTGTTCTCTTACTACTCACATGTGAAACTGTTGTTGTCACTGTTGTCCCACCTGCACCTGAAGGTGGCAACGCCCATTTATTTCTTCCCA
>JACDOX010000207.1:995721-1006431 GCA_014549065.1 Cardinalis cardinalis | reverse complement strand
AGGAGCTCAGAGCAGGCCCAGGCTCTGCTCCAGGCCCAGCAATGGCCCCAGAGCCACGGGCAGGGCCTGAGCCCAGCAATTCCCCTCACAGGAGGCACAACTTCTGCCCTGAGCAGTGCCCAGCCCAGAGGGGCTCTGGGGGCTCCTCCCTGGGATATTCCAAATTTCCACAGTTCTACCAAAGGATTCCCTAAACAATCCCTGYGTGTTTGAAGTGCACCCTTCAGGAAAACATCCATGCTCCCCGTGTTGGGTTCCTCAGAGCCATTCCACAGTGCAAGGGAAAGTTTCCATGCAGAAGAAAATGATAATTCTTGTTAGGAAAGGAATTCAGTAAAAAAGACAAGCCCCTGAGCAAACCAGATGCAAAAGTTGTTAGTAACAGGGGGAAAAAGCCTCTGGGTTTCAACTTTCAACAGAGACTTTTCACCAGGAGCTGTAGTCATAGGACAAGGAGTAATGTGACTGACCTAGATCTATGTGGTACTTAGACATCTGATTTGCTTAAAGTCAGAGTGAAATAAATCTTAACTGCTCTCATAGCATTACTGAAGCATCCTGCTTAGAAAAGTATCCTTAAAAAAACAAAGTAATTAAGCATAATTTTGCCACAAAATTAAGCCCTAGGTAGTTTTCAGTTTTCTAAAGCTCCAAAATGGGTGTCTTATTTAACTCTACGTAATTTTCAAGCCTTGTAAAATCATTTGAAAAGAAAGGAGAAGACAAATCTTTTTATCTTTAAAGGGGAAAAATMATGAATAATTTCAAGTAAAAAGTCAGTTCTAGGACTCCAGGATCTTGCTAATGCATTGTGAGCAGAAAAAAATGGTGAAATTGGATAAATAAATGATTTGTCATAAATTATTTGCAGGGAATGGTGCATCTTCTAGTTACCTGTCTATCTTGCTGTCTTGCATTTATAATGACTTTTTTTCTGCTTTTGTTGCTGCAGGACTTCTTCTTTTTGTGAGGATTTGTTATGGTTTCTCAGTCAGGTGAAGATAAATAATCTGGACACATTATATTCCAATTATAGAATGAGAAACCACATGAAAGACATTTCCGACACAAATAAATGAGAAGTTAGTCATTTGCTTAATTTAAAATAGGAGGAGATGCCTATTGTAACATGCCTGAGAGCTGAATTTCTGTTGGAATATTCATGAAATGTTCAGTTTCCTCCATTTTTCTTTCAGGATGAAATTAAGGAGGGGCAGCTTGTTGAGCTTTTCACATTTATGTTTGGTGGCCAGTCCTGACTATTTCAGCTCAATAGTTGTTGATATTTCTCTGTGAGATGTTCGTGTTTGTGATTTTGCGTGTTCTTGGAGTGAAGGTTGGGCTGGAAAGAGAGGCAACACCTCAGTTCAGTTATAACTCTGTGCAGAAAACCATCCCTGTGCTGAGCTTGAGTTCCCAAAATCAATCTGTGGCAAATATAAAGCTTTTACCACTTCCCTACAGGATATTTCATTAGGCCATGGATAAAAGTTCTCTAGGAGTCATCTCATCCACTCCTGCTCAGAGAGAAATGCAATATAGCCACAATATACTCCTTTAAAAAGATAGTTGGTAAAAAAAAAAAAAAATTGCTGAAAAAATAATGTGGAATGATTAAAAAATTTTTGGTAGAGAAGTTTTATTCTTTTCTAATTGTTTTTTTTCCAAGCAACTGTCATTAAATCTCTTTACACCGCAGCAGAACATTTTAAATACATAATGAATAGAGGCACGGAGAAGAGAGAGGAACATGTGAGCCTATTTCTGAAAAAGTTCCCTTAAATAAGGACAATACCTGAAAATTTCATGAATTCTGACTTGTCTTGGAGTTTTAACACCACAAATGCTATTCAGAAGTGTAATGAATCACCACACAAACACAGGAGCATGGATCTGGTGAATTTACGTGCACTTGGGAGGAAGAGAAAGACACAGCTTTTCGATCAGCCTAATGGCTTGGAAGTAGCTTCAGGAGGAGTGCTGGTAATCACATTTGATGGTCTGAATTGATGGCTGATGGCTTGTAAAGGGCAAAGCACTGGAGTGATTTCAGGGAGCTTTTAATAATGCTTAGCAAATGATCAGGCTGCACAGTCAATCGCTTTGCAGATGCCAATATTCTTTCCCCCCCTCCCAGTAAGTGCAAAGCATAGGAGAAAAAAAAAAAAMAAACWMAMWMGAWATCACAGAATTGCAGACTTAGTCATGATAATCCCAGTGTCCAGAAGAAAGAGAAACAAAAAGTCAGATTGAAGGAATAAACTTGATCTAGACAAGGAATAATTGTAATTTTTGATTTGAGATTTGAATGCTACTTATGGGTTCTTCCAGGATCMAATTCTGTTTATAATTGCATGCTAAATTCTAATTCATGACTTACAATAAGAAAGACACAATCAAAGGAAGGTTTCCCACAGAAAAGTGTTGAGGAATTGACTCCAATTTCTGCCTCTTGTCTGTGGGTACAATATTTGCAAAATTTTTCATACTCTTGTCCTATAGGGGTGGGTCATACAGCTTGTAGATGTCTACCAGCCCTTAAAAGGATCCACACCCTCTCTCTTCTCTCTCCTGAGATCTGGAAAGAGCTTTTTCTTTTCTTCTATTCAGTTGCAAAACTTCCTGGAGTAGCTGAAGAAACAGACCAAACTAGGTCAGTGGCCTCTCCAGAAGATCCAAGGTCAAGAGGAGTTAAAATATTAATGACTTCTGAATTCCTCTGCTTCAGGATGACTTGTAATACTCTAAACAAGGTTTTTAGAAGTCGTTACGCCCAACAGGATAACAATTAATTGTATGCATTATGACTATTTCATAGCTTGCTTTGCTCTCACAATCTTAGTTCTAACTTTTTAAGTTCCCAGGAGCAACATAAGAGAGATTTGCAGGTACTTTAAGACCTGGTGGGAATGATTTTGGGGACAGTACTCAGGCTCCCAGTACAAAGGAGCTTTGGGGTTATRTACAACAGGTAATAACATTTTCATTTCTAATATTCAGGATTTTCTAAGTGATCAGCAAACTGGAGCATTGTCTTTGAGTGAGGTCTGTTTTTCACCCACCTGTGAGCAGTTGTGCCCATTTTCTGTCTTTAAAATCAGCAGGACATGACTGAGCTCTCTGAGTCATTATTGTCCCCAATTTATTTAGTGGATGGACATTACATGCTGGGACATTACATTAATTCTGTCCAGAACCTTATAACATTTAAATCAYTTTCTGGTCATTCATTTTGCATATTTTGAAATTTTGTTGTGATGATTCTGAGTGAAGCAGTGTCTTCTTCCAGAGGAAGGACCTCCTGTAGATTCCCTGGCTTCACTGTAGATTTCAGTTCTCAGGGAAATGATTGTGAGTATTTTYATGGGTGTGAGACAAAATCAACCAATATTGTACAGGAATCCACTATGAAACTTCAGAATCTCCCATGCTCTTGGTGTTATTGGTTTGTCTGGATAAATATGATATAATTTTACACAAGCTTTATGTCTCTGCAGCTCCAAGAAAACTTGAATAACAAATCTCTGTTTTGTTGCATTCATATTTTCCTGAGGTTCACACTGATATTTTGGTGATGAGATTCATGCATTTCTGCTTCATCAGGTGTTCRCATGCATTTCCAGCAATGCAGTGACCAAAATCAGGACACCTGTACTAAGAACAGTGACCAGCAGAAATATTATAGTGGCAGAAATATTTTTTCCAGTGACACTGTGGCAAAAAACAGCCACAGTGTTCAAAGTGTAAATTAGGAAAAAAAAAAAAAAAACAAAACCCAGTGGCTTTCACTGTGTCCAGGTCTTTTTTTTTCCTGTGGGTTGACAAATCCTGAATTTTGCAAAGCATGGTGTAAGGCAGAAACAGAGGTTCTTATAATTCTCCTTGTAAATAGATTTCACAGTACAATCTTCATGTGAASATCTTATTTTCAAGTACCAAATAGTTTAATGTTCTATCTTCAGASTGCACCACTGTTAACCTACTGCAAATAAATGCAAGAACTCTGCCAAATTAGACATTCCATTTTTCTGGAAGGAAGTGAGCTTCCTCAACCAAGTTCCCAAAAGGTTTTGTCCTTGTGATTCCTTGCACAGAACTGGGGAGAAAAAAAGAGAAAAATCTCACAAGAAAAAAGAAAATTGATCTTTTGCTTCACTCCCAGCTGTGAAACTTTCAGAAACTCAGTTGAAATGGGGGCATAAAAGCAAAAAATAACTGCAGCTTCCATTAGAATTTAGGAAAAGAGTGACCTGGGTCATCAAGTTCAGTTCCATGAACATAAATATATAGTCAGAAGAGTTCACAGAACATCTATTCTTAGTCTCCAAAAAAACCCACAAAACTAAAAGCACTCCCTAAGCTTTTCTCAACTAATCTTGAAACCTGTGCTGTTCAAAATCTAAATTCAGAAAAGAAATAAACTAAAACAAATACCCAAGAAACTACAACCAAAACAAGCTGCTCAAAACAAAATGGCACAATGAAAGGGAGGGATGAAAAATTGATATCCTATAAATTCCTTGGCAGGACAGTTCTCATAAATAAACTCCCAAGTGGCACAGAGAAAAGTAAAAGAGTCTCTAGACCTTGCCAGTCTGGTTGGTACCATAATTCTTTGTTATTCCCAAATTAGGAGAGGGTTCATAAGCCTGAGCATGCAAACAACAGATGCCAATTAAGCACTTTAGGTTTTTCTAAGCCTTTGCACTTAGAATGTTGCTGTTTTCTGCCTGGCAGCAAGGGGAAGCTCAGAAGAAAATAGATACATCAAAGAAGAGCCTGGTGSACAAAAATTTCCTAAACTTTACAATTAATGATTAGATCCTAGTCATAGTGTCAACAAAATATGATAAGTTCCAAGAAATCTTAAGAAAATACRTATATAATTTTTTTTGCTTGAATTTGATGTCCAAAGCATCCCAAACTCCCAAACTGTGTTACACAGCCATGGCAAATTCCACTCTGGGCTCCATATTGGGACAAGCAGATTTCCCCATGCTCTGTTTGGGACATTCTCCATCTTCCAATCTTCTAATCTCCTCCAATTGTCTAGACTAAGTTTCATTAATGGATAACTCAAAGCCATTAAATCTCATTCCAGTAATGCTCTTTAAATTGAACAATTCTCCTCTCCCTCCCTGGCATATACACCCAAACGTACACATTTTGTTATTCACTGTAATATTTTTATTGACACATTTATTGCTACATTTATTTTGGCAGAAGAAATAAAGCAATTTTTAAATGTCTCTCTAAAAAATAGGGKTTTTTTTAAATCTGTAAGCACTTATATACCTGATTTTTAGTTCTTGTTGGAGATGTCCTGTGTGAACAAAATCAGCTTGGATTACAGATGATATCCTAGATGAGCTCTTATCTTATTCAGTGGTGCTACTGCTTCATGTTTTATCTTAGAATCCTATTAGGTTCTTTCATGGCTGTGTCTCACTGGTAGCTCAGAGATGTCCCACCATCCATCAAAACATGCACAGTCCTCTCTCTTTCTCCATCCCTTCAGCTGGTGGAATTCTATCTCACTTTTATAAAATGGTTGCTGTACAGTCAGATACGTGAGATAATTAGTAAGCTGAATTTCAGACTAATTTTAACCTCTGAGCTAGAAACAGTATTACAGAATGTTTTCCTTCTCAGATTTATGACAGCAGAACAAGGACCAAAAATAAAGGAATGATTTCATCGTTTCAAAATTAAAATTTCCCACATTCGGGGCCAATGTTAGGAATTAATATTCACAGAAAACATCAAGGATGCTTTAGAGAAAGGGAACTAAGCACAAAGCACTTTTTTTTTTATTGTGGTTTTGAATATGTTCTTGAAAAACCATCTGTGGCCACTTCACCAAAAAAAAAAAGTGAAGTGGACTAGTGTGAAAAAATGAGCAAAATATAGATTTATATTAACATGAAAATGACTTAAGTTGAAAAAAAAAAAAGAGAATTTATGCTTTTGTAATTCTGAAAGAATAAAATTGTAGGAAATCATAAGTACCTCTGCTAATTTTCTAACATAGATTAGGTCCTAATCCAGACTGAAACCAAGAATTTCAGAAATGAGAGAAAAACTGATCGAGATCTAAAATTGACGTACATTTATTTTCCTGATTCCTCTAAATCTCAAAAATTTTKTGGAGGTTTGTTCATGGGATGCTGGATTGGGCTGACAGGACCTGTTGACACAATTCTTGTTCAGTCAAAGTGTGGAAATTCCCATAAGAAAGACAAATGTYCTGGGGTTTTTTTGGTGGTTTTGTTATGGTTTGTTTGTTTGTTTTTCCCCTTTTAGAAGTTTTTGTCCTTCCCCATTTTTGCTTGGAATTCACCAGAGAGTTCCTKTATCCACTTTGTAATTTCTGCATGAACTGTGATATTTTTTGTGAGTACCCTGTTGCTTGAATTTTCCATCTTCTGGCTATGCTCAATCAATTCTGTTTTCACTTTCTGATAGGGTATGAAGATATGAACTGACCTGATAATTTAAAGGTCTTCTCCCTCATCTTTCAGGCAGTTGTTATTTCTCTTTATCTGCTCGTTTTTCATAACTGAACTGTTATTTCATAACAACTGTCTTTGGTTCCTTATCCTACCATTTTAAAACTGGGCTTTCATGTCTTGAATCATTTCTGCAGCTTTTCCTTGTACCTGCCAAATAGTCAATAGAATTTCAGTCAAGTGACATTTAATTTTTTCATATATATTTATTTCATTTTATTTGTTTCTTTGSTGGAAAATGTTTCCATAAGCAGAGCAAAGAGAGCTGCAACGGTTATGGAATCTTCAGATCTGCTTTTCTGAACTAAAATATGAAYTGTTTGCCTCCTCTCTCTTGCAGTGTTTAGTTCTTCCCCCAGCTTCTTKTGTGTGAATGATTTTTCCTGAAGTTAACTTTAATTCATATATTATACATCTCATCCATAATTTATCATAAAGAGGGACCTTCTATTATTTATCACCCACATGATGGGGACATGCATGTGCACACATGCATATATAGGATATTTTCCTACATAAAAATTAAGATTACTGTATAAATTTTTAACAGAGGTTATAGTCTAAGGAAATATTGCTCCTAAAAGTGTTGGACAATACTTTTTCCAGCAACCCTAATATGTACCACAGGGTACAATCTGGTAAGAAACAGGTGATGCCTCTCCACAGAGTATTAGTTTTTTGAAAGGAAAAATTAAGGTAATTTAAAATTTTAGCATCTTATTAATTCTCTACTTCTGTGTATCCTGATTTCTTCTTCAAAACTTAATTTCTTTTAAGAGCCAGTGTTGACCTTAAACATAAGTCATATTTTATAGAGACAGGTTTCTTCTTATAATTAAGCACTGGAGACTCTTTCAGTTCTATAGACCATGAGCTGGGATTAGAACACAGTGCAATGATCAGGATTCCCTGAACAATCAGACTCTTTCATTTAAGTGCTGGCTCTTGCCCAGAAGATGAGTTATCAAACAAACTTTGAAATACTCACTCCTTGCTCAGTCAGTTTTTCCATACAGAGTAAAACCCCAAGAGAATTTTCTTCTGAATAAGGAGAGAGAGAAGCTTGGCTCTCACAGAAAATACTTTTTATTAATCACAGAGAGATTTTCAGTTTCCCAAGCTGCAGTTTACCATTGTGAGCACAGTTCACTGCAGCAAATAGTTCAAAACACAGAACCAGCATTTMACTACACATCTGCAGACCTTGGGCAGCTTGAAATGGTGGCCTTTCCTTCTCTTATTTAAAGAACTTTAGCAACGAGAAATTATTGGACACCCACTCTTTCTGTCACCCAATTGTGGTGAATGAGTTCAGCAAAGATTTATTGTGCCACCTATACTTGAGAGTTGCTGAGAAAGCAGCATCTAAGTTAAAGACAATGCTGAAGTTGTGCATGTTAACATATTATGTCCCTATTAAAAATTATTTTATATTTTTATTATTTTATAATAATTTTAAAAAYATTTCATTATGATTTTATAATTAATAATATCTATTTACTTAATAATGGATGCAGATTATRTTTGAGATGGTGTTTATCATATGACTTGGCTCTGAATGTTCAGGTGTCTGCAGTTTCTATTTAAGTGGGAAATTGGTCTATGAAAATTTAGCTAAAATGAAGTGAGAAAGGTGTTGGGGTTTGGATTTTTTTTAGGGTTGGTTTGTTGCTTTGGTTTTTTGTTTGTTTTTCCAGGGAGTGGTGGCTGAGGTTTTGGGGTCTTTTAGGGCTTTTTTTTGTTTGCTTTGGATCTTTTTGGATTTCATTTATTTTGTATGTTTGGGTTTGTTTTTTTTTTGCAGTAGGAAGAAGTTAATAAGTGAATAGCTGTTACCTGATGCCACTTTCTTTTCCCATCCTTTTTTCTTTTAATTAATTTTTTGATGGCTACCTCTATGTAATAGAAATTAAAAGTAATTTTCATAGGGACTAGGCAGGCTTGGAGCACAGAGTCCTATTCACCCACGTGAGATCAGGGCTCTCCTTCCCCACCTTCCATCCCAGGGAAGGCACATCCTGCAGGCTCTGCCACAGAGGAAGAGACAACCAGCWAATAAGGAAGAATAGCAGAGTTTCAGTTTTAATACCTCATTTTGAAAGATCAGGTGAAAGCAAGTCGATGTAACAGGTTGGTCAYACAATCACATCACATCCAAGCATTCACAATTAATTATTCAAGCCTTTCTTTGTGCCCTTGTCAGTTTGAACAGAAGAGCTGTCAGCTGTTGAGTCTCTACTGAGGACCAGCCTTAGATCGTTATTATTGAGCTGCCCCTGACCAGGCTCTGGGGCCAGAGCTCCTGTCAGAAAGAAAAAGAAATGAAACACGGAATATTGACTTTTGGATCTTTRGGATATTGCTTATTTATTTATTTATTTATTTCCCCCCCATCTTCCCTGGTCTTTACTCTGCTTTGTGGGATGTTCCCTTTGCTCCACAAAGAACTAAAAAAAGTCCAGGAGGCTCAATTTACAGGGGCTGCATKTGTGTTCCACCTTTTTAATGGAAATGCTCCAGGGAGGGAGATAGTGTGTCCCAACCACGGACATGGTGTAGAATGCAAATCCTCAGGTCACTGATACAGACCCTTGGGGCTCTGCCTGAGAGGATTGGAGTGAAGAAAAAATTGGCTTTCTCCCAGGAGATAAAGACTGTGAACTATGAAAGCAATAATGTTGACCCAAATAACAGTTGCTCGAGAGATTGAACCAATGCAGAATTTGCTTAGAATAAATGCCATACAGCTGTCAGATTTTGCCACGTTAATTTTCTTTTTTTTAAGATTCATTTATGGCTGTTCACATCCCTAAGCCATGGACTGCATAAAGGAGTATACCCAGATTAAAGCTGAGTATCAGGAAAAGAGAAGAGAAGTAGTTTTAGTTCAGAGCTTTTTCTTCATTACTTTTCCACTGCCTAGTTTTGAAAAATAGGGATAATTATTTTTAAATGTTCTTATCTAAGTGACACCAGCATTTTTTGAATGCTCMTGTAAAATGTCAAAACTATGCTGTGTTTTCTCAGGAGAAAGAAGTACATCGAAGAAAATTGGGTGAATATCCTTACTTTAGATTAATTGTGCAAAAAAGGAGTACTTACAGACCTTATGCATTGGAAGTCACATCTCTTTYTAGGGAGCTGAAAAGCATAAATAAGGAGAAGACAGACCTCTGGTACATAATTTAAAATCCCTTTGAGCCCATGGTGCCATGCTTAAACAAGACACACATTGTGTGTTCAGTTCACAGGTTTCATAGTGATCCTTTCCTTTAAGGTGTATTTGGTGTCCTTGTGGTAGTCATGGAATGGTTTGGGTTGGAAGGGATCTGAAAGATCATCTCAATCCACCCCTGCCATGGGCAGGGACACCTTCCACAGTCCCAGATTGCTCCAGGACCTGTCCAGCCTGGCCTTGGACACTTCCAGGGATCCAGGGGCAGCCACAGCTTCTCTGGGCACCCTGTGCCAGGGCCTYACCACCCTCACAGGGAACAATTTCTTCCTTATATCAAGCTTAAATTTCCCCTCTTTCAGTTTGAGCCCATTCCTCCTTATCCTACTACTCCAGTTCCTGATGAATTGTTCCTCTCCAGGTTTCTTGTAGCCCCTTCAGACATTGGAAGCTTCTCCACACAACCTTCTCTTCTCCAGGCTGAACAGCCCCACCTTTCCCATCCTCTCTCCATAGGGAAGGTGCCCCAGTCCCCTTATCAGCCTCATGGCCTCTTCTAGACTTGCTCCAACAGTTCCACATCCTTCTGATGTTGGGACATCCAAACTGGGCACAGTGCTCTGGGTGGGATCTCATGAGAGCAAAGAGGAGAATCCCCTCCCTGGACCTCGCAGAGCTTGGGATGATCCTGGTGGTGATTCCATGCACGGTTTTGGATGATGTTCTCCATCTCCAGCMGTGCCAGAGGATGTGGATGTGTCTGATCCATGCTGGAATTGCTACTCTGAATGTCTGGGGTGGCTGCAGTGTGCTGGACACGAAGGAGCTTTTCTGTCAGGTCAATCCTGTTTAGGGAACTTAGTCCTGCTTGCAGCTTCTGGGATTGCAAGAAATGTCAATGATATGGATCTTCCCATGGAAATGTCATTAACGTGGTCAAGGCCATCTGTGCTAATGTCATGTGGTGCTGGCAAGGTCACTCTGTGACTCCACATGTTTAGTGACCTGTGGGGAGAAAGAGAGAAA
>JACDOX010000207.1:953264-991198 GCA_014549065.1 Cardinalis cardinalis | reverse complement strand
CCTTTCCTTCCCTTCCCTTCCCTTCCCTTCCCTTCCCTTCCCTTCCCTTCCCTTCCCTTCCTTCTCCTTTTCTTTCTTTCCAATTGTATTCACCCTATACAATTGTATTCACCAATTGTATTCACCTGGTTCTATAGGCAAGAAAGAGGCAGGTTTATTTTCTCAGCTAGTAATAATTCATGTAAAACATAAAGGGAAATCTGGAGAACTACAGCTATGACAAAATCCCCRTTTATGAAACAGAGAGACATTTTGGAATGGAGCAAACACCGCAGCATCTAAATTTGTCTCGATCTATTTTGATTGAAAATATGCAGAAGGACATTGCTGATCCATGATATTCCTTACAGATAGTGATGCCAAAATTACAGAGTTCTTTTTTYTTTTTACTCTTTTCCTCTCTAATCTTTGAAGAATCAAGTGGAAAATATTCCATGACTTTGGTGGCATTCTAGAGCCATGGTGATGGTGGCTTTGCTGGGCCTCCCACACTTTGAGCAGCTGTGTGTGAATTCCTCTGACTGAGAGGCAGAGTGACTGATAGGGAACAGATTTCTTTACAATAAACCCTGTTTCACCCTGACCTGCCATCAAAGCAGGTGCTTCTATCCCATACTGAGGTAGAGGAGGTGAGGGAGGGCAAAGAATGGTGATATTAGAAATAGTGTCTTAGTTTTGAGCTGTCAGTTCTGCACAAATTTTGCCAAGCTGTGAATCCACCTCTGTTGGAGCTGGAGCCACAGCAGGTCATAGGACTGGAAATATTTATGAATGTCCTCAGCTCTATGCAGAAAGCTTTCCACAGAGATAATCTCAGTTATTCTTTATTGAAGTCTAAACAGATTATGTGTCTAAATAAAATACAAAACATCTCATGCAAGGCTGCTGGCTTGTTTTATAAATTCTCAAATTTAACTCTGGGGTGTGGAAAAAGCCCATAACAAACAACAAAACAGAAGGGAAAGGGAAAACCAACTGCTTTGGAACTGAAGGAAACTTCAGACCAGCAAGCTTCACTCTATGATAAGACACATTTCTGTGAGCTTTGAGGAGCCTGGAATTATAGACTAAATATCACAGCAGCCSCCCTCACCTTGGATAACACTCCCCATGGATTTTATGTTTTTTTCTTTCTTTGTGTCAGGRAAAAGTAGGAATATCAAACACCTTAATTCCTCATGAGCAACATCATACTATGGAGGCACTTCAGAAGTTTGCCACTGATTTTTTCTGCCAGGAAATGAGTTATGATGGCCTCTCAAGGTATCCCATGAAGTCTGAGTACATTGAGCTGGTGATASTTGGAGAAGTGAAATCCTGACCTTTCCCCTCCACATCTCCTTTCCTCATCTAATCTTTGGCCTGGGTATCAAAAGCCTTCCCAGGACTGTGACTGCAGGGCAGAGTTTTAGCAGGTTCTAGCCCACTTCCCATGCCCTGAGCASCAGCCTGGTTTGTTTGAGGATGTTGCAGCAATGCCATAAATCTGAGTTATGGGTTTCTGTCCCCTTTGGCTCTGTGGGGGAGCTCTCTCCCCTTCCATTCACAGGTCACACTGGAAACTTGCTTAGCAGAAGCAATTCTATCCAGGGGAGGTRACAAGTACCACTGGCAAGAGTCTTTTTGTTCTGTATTACCATTTGGCACAGGATTAGAACAGCCATCTGTTCTCTTAATTTCGATCAACCCAATTTAGGCTGCAATAACACAACGCCGTTAGATGTGTTTCCAACAAAGGAAAAATCAAATATGGTTTTTTAAATCATCTTGGGGGTAACATTGCCCCTGTTTAAAGACTACCAGCATGCTGGGGGAAAAGGGCATGATAAGAGAATAATTAACATTGKGATTTTAAAATATTCTCATTTTCATACAAGAATACGATGCGCTAATACGACAGGAAAGTGTTCACATTTTCTTATGAATTATACATGAGAACAATCTCACATAGGAAACCTAAACAGAATTTTATTTTAATCTCTAATATTATGCAGCCTAATGGAAAACATTAAAACCTTACATAAGAGCAATTTCATAATTGTTAATGTGACCTCTTCTCACTTAGAGAAACGAACACATGATTTGCTAACACTGCTCAACTTTAAGGAAGTCAGTAGGTTATTCAGGGCACTGGTCAGCAGGCAGTAAAATCAAAGGTGTATTTCAAAAAATTTTGTGGGTTTTGGGGCCCTTGGTCAAGCCTAGGTATGACCCAATTTCCTCCACCTCCTCCTTGTTTGTGTTCTTTAGGACATTGAGATCCATCTCTTTGGGGTTCCTCTATCTCCAAACCAAGTGGCTTGCTAATATTTCAGATGAAGACATGAATTTAGAGTTTCTATCAGRGAATGAAATTTTGCTAAGAAAAGCAGTTGGCAAAATATGCCAGCTGTTAAAATATGGGTGTAATGGCAAAAGATGGCACAGCTTGGTTGTGTTAAAGAGGTTTGATTTGAACACTGAGGTTTTCATACCAATAAATCCACTTTTAGGACAGTCAGGTGAGAGGTCACATCTATAGAAGGAGGGAAATCCCTAAATCCATGACTCTGAAAAGGAGATCACAGTTTTCCATGATGGGTTCAATTACTGGGTGGGTACATGGAAAAAAAAAATTGTACCGAGGAAAATGGTGAAATTTTGCATTCACTATGACCAGAACCAGAAATTTCAGAACTGAATTTATCTGCATGATGCAAGCTTGAAAAGGAACTTCGAAAGTTGTTAAGGTGTTGAGTGAAAAACTACAGGAATATTTCAAGATATKAATAATTCACAGTAAATGATTTAGGAAGTTCAATCTGCACAACTAATTAAGGAGAAAGATGGTATAAGAGGTAATTTCCTCATGTTCTGTAAGGACTTAAATGGGCAGAAGATTTCTGACTGTGGAGGAAATCTTTAATGAAGGCACAGTAAGATCCAATAATAGGGGCAAAGGCAGGTGGACCCAAACAATACACAATTTTCAAAAGTAAGAATAATTGGAAGAATTTACCCAGGGCTCTCACATGATCTCCACTTACAAGAAATCTTTAATCATGACTAATGTCTTTGTAAAAAGCTATAGTGTAACTTCCAGATATGGACTTGGGCAAAGGTTAATGGCAAAAGGATGGAAGGTGAAAATAAATGACTCTAATGGTCTTTATAGTCCTTGGATCTATATATTTTCAGTCTCACCATGAGGCAAAGTTATGTACTATGTTGGGTGCTGGGGAAAGAGTAATGGGTTCCATTCCCTGGTTTTCCAGTGACTTGTATGAATTGTATGAATCCATGTGTCTCGGAGAGCTCCTCTGTAAAGAATTTAWATTTTCATAAAATCATAGAATGCTTTGGATTGGAAGGGACCATAAAGGTCATGTAAATTCAAACCCCCTCCCATGGGCAGGGACACTTCCCACTAGGCCAGGTTGSTCAGAGCCCCATCCAGCCTGGCCTTGGGTTTAAATTCTGTTTTTAAACAGGTTTAAATACTATTTTAAATGGTAATATATTACTGTGATTGCCCACACTACCAAGGCAAGAGATAGYGAGGGCTCCTGGAAGCCTTTGAAGTCTTTGAATGAGACACATATTCCAGATAYTGCACCAGGTTTTCAAAGGCATCAAGCATTGAAAGCCAAAAGAGATTTCAACATCTCTGTAAATCAGATGCTGAAATTATTATAATCAAGTATTCAAGGAATTAATACAAATACTGCTGAGGAGGAATAATAAATGGGAATTATGAGCTATATTTTGACAGTGGTTTTTTTTTTAATTGTTGTGAAGGAGGCTTCTCTGTCTTCCTCTCTTGAAGCCTGCTAGCAGCCAAACAAACAAAAAGCYTCAGTTGATCTGAAAGGATTTTTCACTTTAGAAAAATCTTTATTTGGCATGTTAAGCAGGTGAGTCAAAAAAATYAGACTTCATTAGAGCAAAGCAGGGGTGATTAAATTAAATTTGCCTGAAGAAGAAAGGCCTGCCCTGGATCAACAGGGCAGTGGGAGCTTGTCTGTCCCATCCTGGTGCTTTTCTAAACACTTTTTGAAGTACAGAAGGCAGAGCACTCAACACTTCAGCTTTGTCACAGCTGACAGCCTGTCGGGTTTAATGAAAATGCTCTCAGTTTAGGAGATGACAGAAATTACATGCATTTCCCCTTTTATTTCTCTGTCATCTTTTTCTGTCTCGCATTTCTGCAGGAGAAGGAGGGGTTGGTTATTAAAAGCATTACATAAGTATGCAAAATATGTTAAGAAGAAAAGAGGAGAAGGAAAATCTTTAGCCCTGCAATTATACACAATGTCTGTTGGTGGGAAATGTGGGATAACATCTGATGTGTGGCAATAACTATTTACTTTTAGCTATCTTTGAAGAGGGTGAGGGAAAAATCTCTAGATAATGCTTTAAGTGAAGGTTTTATTGTACAATTGCCTGAGTAATTTCCAACAGGAAGATGATCTAAGCAGTGTTAGATAGCTTGAGTGTGTTCATAACTTCTCCAGAAAATACAGCAAGATAACACTGAGCAATTTCTTGGCTCTGCAAAGCTTTTACATTCCTCTTTTATTAAGTGGGGGCTTTTAATAAGTGTGTCTGCTCTCACAGAGCCAAAAGTGTAACTGCATCTGAGGAAACAGTGTCAGGGCTGAGCAGGGAAGGCTTCACATGCAAGTATCAGTCAGTGCTATGAGATCTGGGAATAGCCCACAAATCSTTTAAATTCATCACCCAGCCACTCCACATCCTCATCCTCATCCACAATCCACACCCYAGCTGTGATTCCAGAACAGGGTTTAAAGGGAAGCTCTGAACTTGATCTTCTCACTTAATTTATGTGGCAGCTTTTTCCATGCTTATCCTGAGAAGAGAGATAAATTTGATTACTGACAATGCCCTGTGTTGGGCATCTCTCAGAATTGTGCAGAGCATCTGAAAATAGTGACAGCTGTGGAAGAGCACAGAGGAAGGGATTTATTTATTTTTAAACTTTGGCCCCATTTGTGTGATCTTAAACTCGAGCATTCTAGTAGTGTCCAAAGGTATGAAATGGGACAATGGAGAAATGGAATTATGAAGAGAAATGGAATTATATGTATTTAGCAAAGGTGAAGATGGACCCCAGAAAGAGAAAGCTACAGGAAGCCTTCACATGCATGAGGGGCACATTTCTGCCTCCCAGCTGTTTAGGCCCCACTCACTTGACACAAATGCAGGTGCAGATTTACTGGAGGGACCAAAACAATCCCAACCACCCTGTTAACACCTTTTTTATCTGTTCCTGGGCCTGTGGTGTGGTTGCAGCCTCTCCACTGCCATCCACCCTGGCACAGGTTGGTACCAGAGTCACATCCCAGCTGGAAAACCCTGATGTGAGCCTTGCCTGGGCTGCAGAGGATGTGTGTGCACAGAGCAGGCAGGGCTGGGGGATTGCTGTGCTGCCTGGATGCAGAGCTGCTGGATGCTCACACAGCTGGGAACAAAAGCAAGGCAGGGCTGTCTCTGCTGCATCCCCCAAGCCAAGCCTTCCAATGTGATTCCCATCTCCTCAAGCTGTCATTTTGTGCTGCCCACGGAGCATAAGGGAGACAACTGTGCCTCAATTACCTGTAGTTCTTATAACATGTTCCCTGGAAAAGGTGGATTTGCTTTATGAATATTTCAGGAGCGCAGAAACTGCTTGTGAACCGAAGTCTGACATCTCGTGGTTTTCAAATCAAAATTCTAAATCCTCCTTCCAACCTAAATTTAGGGGTAAAGGCAAACCTTGTTMAAGGGTACAGATGTTGAGTAGCACTATTTGATAAGAAGTTTGGGTGGCCAAAATGGTTTTGAGTAATGTATACACTCAGTGTTCTGAGTAATTGGGAATGTGAAAGGAAAAGGAAGAAACCCCCAGCATAGGGCAGAACATTAGATCAAGAACTTCCAGCAAATCTTATTGTTTTAATTTATTGCYACTGCGTGTAGTATATGTGTTAATTTATTGCTAACACATGTAAAATTTCATTCCAAACTTTACAACTAAAATATTAAAATGTAGGATGTAAGATAGCTTTGCTTTTTTTCATGTAAGCTATTCAATGCCACGTTTCAGACATCTGGCTGTGAAACTGAAATATTACCCATTCAGGTGATTTTACTACTGCACTCCACAATATCTTTGTTCCTAAGTCTTCTCTATGCAGGCAATTTAAGTTTTCAGAGGCATATGAAGTCAGTATAGCTCCTGTATAAGAAAGAACCTCTCTAGCCTGTAAATCTGTAAATCCACCTGGGCTGGAGTGCAGCGTTGCTCATGGCTGAGGAGAGAGCACTTCCCATCCAAGTTCTCCCTCCTCCTTTGCACTTTCCCTTGCTCAGCTCTTCTTCATCAGCAAAAGAGCACAACACCTTTTATGCCTCAATTATGGTGATTTATACAGAATCCCAGGATCCCTGAGGCTGGCACAGCCCTSCCAGCCCATGGAGTGYCAGCTGTGCCCCATGGGCACCWTGTGCCCAGCCCAGAGCCCTCAGTGCCACCTGCAGGGGACACCTGCAGGGATGGGCACTGCAGAGCTCCCTGGGCAGCCCCTGCCAAGGCCTGAGCWCCCWTTSCATGGGCAAATTGCTGCTGCTGKCCCAGCTGAGCCTGCCCTGGCACAGCTTGAAGTTATTTTCCTCTCCTCCTATCCCTGTTCCCTGGGAGCAGAGCCTGACTCCATCTGGCTTCCCCCTCCTGTCAGGGAGATTTAGAGAGAAATAATATCACCCCTGAGCCTCCTTTTCTCCASACTAAACAACCCCACAACTTATTTAACCCTGGTGTTGTTATTCAGTAATTCTGGATACTTCCAAGGATGGGAGAGATGGGCTGGTGTTGTTTTATTCAATGTTTTCTGCTTTGAGGGTCAGACTGGTGACATTAAATGCTTATTTTTTTTTCCAATTTCTTTTATATTATGGTTTAAAGGATATCACCCTCTGTAATGAAACCATTTCCTTTCTATCTTCTCTCTGTTGGATTGCTTTCCCATTGACACATCTGTGAGCAAGCATCCTGACTACACTTAATTATTAAAAAGTCATTGTTCAAACAGAGTGCTGAAGAAAAGGAATTCTTTCATCCTGCATATTACTGGACATTAGTTCATAATGGGTCTCAGCCTTGTGTATTTCTCCCCTAATTTTGGAGCCTGATATATTTTATAATACCTAGGTACAGGTACATATATTTTAAGAGCTACCAGCTACAGAGAAATTTAGCAGACATGAAAAGGAAAAGATATTCACATTTTTGGAAAAACACACACAGCTTAGATTACAGTATTTTTTAAGTGGACATATTAACCAGGTGAGGCTTAAGTTTTCAATGCATTCTAAACAAGTTATTTCCATTTATTGCATTATGGAAAGTGCATTAGAGCAAACATGTATTGTGTTGATTTTAGGGGGGTTTGTGTCCTTGCTTTTAAAGTGGGCATGAAACAGAACAGAGACAGTTCTGTGGGTGCCAAATGATAAAAACTGCTCATGTGACCATATAAACTGTGGTATTTTCCACATAGTCTAGAGCTAATAATAAAAAAGTCACATTTGAAGAAAATCKAACCTGTAATACTTTTTATTTTGAGAGAACAGTGGTAGAAACCGTGACCTTGAACATGTCAGACTTGTTTGGTTTTGGAGATTGCGGCTTTGCTGGGCAGGGTGGGGTGGGACTGCTGCTCACACTGGAGCTGYTTAACTTGCAGGCATTGCAGGTGTGAGCAGCTTCCCTGCCTCTCTAACCCCTACAGCTCTGCTGCTGAATTGCATCAGATCATCCTACAACACTGGACTGAACTGGGTTAATGCATTGGTTCTTTACCCCTTATTTTACTGAAGATGCTCCTTGTATGTTTGTTAATAGTCATAGAGACCATTACATGTATTTTTCTCCTTCATTCCTCACATTTTCCTTAAAGATCTCTCTGTTTCTGCATATGAAGTACAAATAAAATACACATGAATTGGTACCTTTTATGCATTTACAGTGAGCACTTGGAGAGTTTGGAATTGGCAGCTCTAGACCCAGCAACAACAAAATCTTCAGGCCCTGTGACCTCCATCCTTCAGTGTGAGAGTAACAACCTGCAGATATTTTAAACCCTGCAAATTCTTGTGTCTTTCAGGACCTAGATTTCTCATCACATCCACGGGAGCCTTGTATATTTTAGATGTACAAAACGAAGATGGACTGTACAACTACCGCTGCATCACCAGGCACAGATACACGGGAGAAACGCGACAGAGCAACAGCGCCAGACTTTTTGTATCAGGTGCTCCTTTTCTGCATTTTCCTAAATGAAATGAAATGAAATGAAATGCTGCCTGTGTCTCTCTCTAGCATGCTCACCTGGCAAGGCACGTTCTTGTGTGGTTTCTGTCAAATGGAAGTGGGGAGCTGCTGTAAAATGAGATGGGTCATTTAAAAACTCCTAATTTTTTTTAATATGTTTTTCACATCTTAGTGGCTATTTCCTGAAGGCCTGTCGGGTAAACCTGCATTCAGCATGGTGAATTTTAGCAGGCTTGGAGTACTTTATACAGGGATTGTGGATGGGATTTATCCCTTGTTGTTATGGGATATGCAGKTTTTTWAAGGTRAAAAAGAGAATTTTTAATTTCTGACTCCAACATTTATAGATTTCTAAAAGTGACAGTGGATTGGAGGGTGACAGTGCCACCTCTCCAATAACACTGGAYAAACCAACAGTCTATCAAATTTTTCTTTTTCTATAAAAGAATGTAAAACAACAAGTTATTCATATAAAGTGTGTGAGAAAGTTTGTTATCAGAAAGTTTAAGAAAACTTCAAAAACCAAAGTAACAATCCCTCCTAAACTAGACTCGTGCAGGGGAACTTAACCTCACTGTTTAACTAAAGAAGAGGAACACKTTTGGGGGTAATGTACCTGTCCTGCTTTGGGGCGATCTGGGGTGCCCCATGGTGCCTGTTCCTCTCTGTTGGCCTCAGCAGGAGTTCAGGACATTGCACTCAGCTGTAAATATTTCCATCTCAGGATTCTCATGTTATCTGTGGTGCATTTCAGCCTTCCTTTTCATTCATCCATCCCATTCCCACCTATACTGAAGTAAGCAAATATTAAAGTAGCTATGATCCTATAAGGAGTTTAAAAAAAGAAAGAGAAAAAAGTAATAAAGATCTTATACCTCCAAAAAAACACAAACTTCAGAGATAAATAATGAAAACCTTTACCTTTAAACAACTCATCTTTAAAACAATACTCTATAAGTTAACATAACCCATAAACGATAAGAAAAGCTTATAAAAGAGAGATTTCGCAATTACAAATTTCCCCAGGTGACTGCTATTCATAAAATTTAAAACTACAAAAAACTGTTGACTTATAAAAAAGTCTCTATAACATTAGTAAAAAAAACTTCTCTCCCTAAGTAAACTAAAAAAGAGTATTCTAAAAGTAGTAAACTGACTAAAATATTAAATTTTTTTCTTTTTACATTATCATGAAGAAAGAAAAAGTCATAAGAAGAAGTGTCCTAAAAGTTTTATTTTAATTCTTATTACTCTGCCTTTTAATTACTACTAATAATTTTTTCTTTATACCCTTTAAAAATTTTAAACCTACTTCACCTTTCTCCTAATCGTACATCACAAAAAAAAATTAATAAATACATTCTAATACATACACCAGTAATTAACCAACACTAGACCCACCACATTCATTAATACATTAAACAAAAAATCTTAAATTGATGAACCAAAATCACTACACCTGGGGAAAGCAGCATGTTCCCCTGCTTCCAGGAGGGATCTCCAGCCAGAAGGAGAAAGTGACCTGTGCCAGTGCACCAGGGGTGCTGCAGACAGACAGGAGGACTGGGAGGCAGCTCTGGGCTGAGTCCCAGGGCAATTTGTKCAGCAGGTGGGAAAATGAGAAGGTGGATGGGCTATTTTAACATTTCCTTGTGGTTTTAAATGAACTCCTGCTTGCTGTGTGTGTGATGGACAGTTGGGTTCCTCACAGCCACCACACACCCAAGGCTCTCTCATTGCTGCTCCAACACAGAYTTTTCCCCATTTTTTCTCAGTGAGAGTGAGTTCCAGTTGTGGGTGAAGGGAAGGAGGAGCTGATCCCAAGCCTGGGTCTGGAACTTGCTCTCAAACATTTCCGTGTAGGGTTAGCACTTCTCCACCTCCCCTTCCTGCCCTTCATTTGCTGCTTGTCCATAACTGCTCCCTTTGCTTGCAGGTCAGCAAATCCAGAGTGCTTTTCCTACCTCCACAGAGCTCACTGAGGCTGTATCCCAGACTTTCTCTTTCTCCCCATATCCTTACCCTACAAAAATCGTCCCCACCATCCCACTGAAAGCCCCACATGGCTTTTTCTCCTTTTCCCTGTTGCTGAGTTTCCTTAAAGGTCAGTCGGGATTTAGTGACTTTCCCAATCTGACAGTCAGTGGGGTCATCCCCCTTTTGACCCTTTCCTCTCCTCTTCTGTCAGAATAAAACTCCACAGGTCAGGGCTCAGCTCTCTACCCCTCTGTTTGAGAGCCCTAAAGGAGGCAGAGGTGAACACAAAGTTTTCCATTATTAACCTRCTTCTTGCCCTCCTCCAAAATGGACATTGTTGAAGTATCTCAAAGCCCTCTGAACACATAGGCCAGTACAAATGTAATAATGATTAAAAAAAAAAAAATAGTGGGATTGTTCAAGTTAGAATCACTTACCAGTCAGTTCCAGGGGTTTCCCCCTTTGATAGATGTCCCCTGTGGGTAGAAMCCTTGCCCCTGCTTTCCCCAACCAGATGAAGAAGTTCTCCTGCACAATAATCTGCCTGCTGTGGTCTTTTGAGACCAGGCAGGATTCCACCCTTCCAGCTGGCTCCATAATATGGTCTGCTTCCGTGTGAAATCATGTTAAGGCTGAGCCAGTGGGAACRTAAATAAAATCAGGCTTGTATCTTGGTTACCACAGGAAAAATTCTGGTTATCTCACTGAACAAAAGGGGGGAAATGAAAGCTCTGCCTTGTTTGAAATTTAGGACAAACAAACACCTTAAAGGATGTTCTCTGTCTAGAGTTGCCTTTTCTATTCTCCTCCACAGACCAAATTGAAATAGCAAATTTTATCTGGT
This sequence comes from Cardinalis cardinalis, assembly GCA_014549065.1. Classification (NCBI taxonomy): domain Eukaryota; kingdom Metazoa; phylum Chordata; class Aves; order Passeriformes; family Cardinalidae; genus Cardinalis; species Cardinalis cardinalis. The sequence goes on along the minus strand of JACDOX010000207.1, from coordinate 980,066 downwards.
GCAATAACTGGCTTTTTTAATTCAACAGGGTTAATTATCATGATCAGGGCTAGAGTGGGCTCTGATTTCCAGTCYTGTTAATCTACTGAGCAAGTGCAGCAATCAGGGGCAGAGTTTGTCTCTTAATATTTCTCTAACAGGTTTTCCTTTTTCTTTAATGTMATTTGTATTTTTAAAGAGTGACTCCTTTAAGAACTGAGATCAGAGAATCCATGAACAAAGTTCTGAAAATTCTGCTTGCATGAGACCTACACTTTTGCCTGCCTTTTCCATCCATATTTGTTCTTCACTTGTTTAGGGATGAAATAGTTTGTGGAGGATGTTTCTCATATTTCCTGGCCACATTTAACACAAGCTAAGCTTCATTATTGTTTTGAAACAGTGAGACTGGTAACATGCAGGTAATAGCAAATAAAAAATAGCAAAAATAGTGAATAATTACTATGCCTATATTAATGAACAAAATGAAGTTCAAAATTTTATTTGGAATAAGAACACCTCCTTTCTAAATAAAATTAAACCCAAAGCCATTAACACTCAACAGGATATTCTTCTAAGACTCATTATAGTGTCCTTTTCCAACAAACAATTTGTCCTGCAATGAATCCCATCTCCCAAAATCATCACTGCTTTTTAACCTCCACACTCTGAAATGTCCTTATGATTTTTAAAGCACAAAAACTTTCCTCTTCTTTCCTTCAGATAAGTTCCAAAGTAGAATATATTAAGACAGTGTTTTTGCCTCTGTTTTTCACTATTTTCCTTGCTGGAAGTAATTTGCAGCYGACTGTCAAAGCATAGTAAAATAATAATTCAAAAGAGGCTAAACACATATTGGAAATGGGTTATGTTATTTTGGTATTTTTTTGCCTCATTGCAGGTGATTGCAAATTGTACTTTGTTTGGCTCTTTGGGTTTTTTTTGGGTTTGTTTTTGTTTTTGTTTTGTTTTTTTTTTGGTTTTTTTCCCTTCACTGGAATATATGAACTGTAGGAAATTTAAATAGGAGTCTATTCCAGGGACAACCCAAAGAAATGTTTTTACCGTCCATTTAAATGTATAATATATATTAATATAGATTATATATTAATATAATATATATTGTCTTCCACAGAGTGGAAGAAAACAGGTCACTGGAATCATGTATTGTGTGTCCCTGAATATATTTGTAAAACCTCCTCTGTAACAGCAGGGTGAAATTTTCTTCATTATGTAGGCAAATCTCAGTTTAGCTGTCCTGCAGCTGGGACTCCAGGCTGTGCTGCTGCTGACAAGGCTCAAGTTGAGAARGAACAAAGGGAAATGACCCTGGGATAAAGAATCCAGGATCTGCTGTGCTGCTTGAGTAGGAATGCACAGACAATACCTCTAAAAGACAGTTGTGCTTTTTTATTATTTAAATATTTAATTATTACTTGCAATTGAAGAAATTGATTTCCTGTAGATGTAACCTTCCTAAGAGCCAGAAGCTGTAATTTCTTGCCTGCTTGTGGTTTTACTCTCAGTTAATTCCCCACAAAAGAATCTGAGCCTGGTTACAGGGATGCCTGATGACCCAAAGGGCGAGAGAGGAGCTGGCTGATCAATTAGTCAAATTGACATTGGCCTTCCCAACAGCATCCTGGCAGATTGTGCTTTCACTGAGCCAGACATAAACAGCATGGCAAGCTCAAAAATTTGTCCCATCTTGGTGCCAAATGTGGACCTGGAGGCCACTGATTCATCCAGAAACACTCRTTGAACCACCGCCGACGCCTTCCTAATGAGACACTCAGCAAGCTGAATGTGCCCTTGCCCTCAGTGGCTCAGTGCTTTCCTGGCACYTAGAAAGCAGAAAAACCCCTGCTGTCACCTTTCACTGGACTTGGCATTTTGGGGGTTTTATCAAGATACAGTCACACAAAAAAAAAAAGAAAAATAGTCCATTTTTCTGATATCATGGTTTTGGTTTCTGGATTGATAGTTTAACTTGAATAGCCTGGTTGCCCTCCCAGTTGTGGCTGCAGTTCATAAAGATATATTTAAGCTCATTTTAAACCAGCTAGCTCAGGTACTGAMTACTTTTGGAATAGCTTGAATTCAGCATGAACTGCTCCTTTAATCTCTGCAGCTCCATACAGGAACCTGCTGCAGCTGCCCTGTGAGCAGCACCTGAGTTYGCTAAGTTAGAATGACTCTTTAAAATGCCAGAACTGTGGCAATCACACCTACATCCAGTCAGCTGTGATTAGATATTCCCAAAAAGGGGTCAGTGTGTCAGGTAGGAGCTGGTCAGCATGTGGASTTTCTTTGTGAGACAGAAATCTTAGAAAAGCGTGTGCGTGTGATGAGAAAATACTTTGATGAATATTTTTTCAGTATTTTTGTTGCAATAGCTCCAGGATGGGCTGCAAAAAGAATTTTAAATAGTGTCAACCTCTGTCTCAAAAATTTTCAAATCTGAAATTACAAACCAAGCACTATTTCTGATGGGTACATGCACCTCTGGTGAAGGCAATCCTGCCAGACATCTGTGAGCCACATAAATCTGTGCCAGGTGCTGCACGAGTGAGGGCTGCAGTTGTCAGCAAATTGAGCACAGAAAGATGCACTATTAAGCTGTAAGTTGGTCTTGTCACRTTAAGTTCTTTTCCCACAGAAGAAGAAAAGGCTTGTCTGTCATTTTGACTGCAGATAGAAATCCCTGTGCCTTTGCCCATTTGTCTCCTGACAAGGGAATAAATTGCTCCTTTAATTCAAAGCCTTCAGACCACCAAGAGAAGGGACARTGTGTTGGCTCCAATCTAGTCGAGAAGTGGCAATAATTGCTAAGGCAACACATTTCTGGCTCTCTGTGCCTCTCACAGGGAACATGAAGGATGACCAGCAAAACGTTTGCCACCTGGAAAAAATCCAGTGAGAGGATTTCCAAGCAGTGATGAGTTGCTTCAGCAGCATGTGCTGCTGGATCCCAGCCACCATGACTCAAACTGGTTGGCTGGGTCAGAGAAGCAAACTGTAGTGCCCAAAACACTGGGCAGGCGAGTCAGAAAATGCAGGAGTGTGGTGGTGTTTGAGGGAAGAGATGAKAATCTTGACTCCATGTTTCAGAAGGTTGATTTATKATTTTATAATATATTAAATTAAAATAAAATKATATAATAAAACTCTACTAAAGAAAGAGAAAGGAGACATCAGAAGGCTAGAAAAGAAGGAATAATAAAATCTCGTGAGACACCAGAGCCTTGACACAGCTGGACCATGAYTGGTCATCAAGTAGAAACAATTCACATGAGACCAATCAAAGAYGCACCTGTTGGTAAACCATCTCCAGACCACATRCCACAGCCATCAGATAGTTATTGTTTACATTTCATTTCTGAAGCTTCTCAGGAGAAAAATCCTAGTGAAAGGATTTACATAAAATATGTCAGTGACGCAGGAAGTAAAATATCGACACGTTGCTTAGCGAGTTAATTTTAAGTTTCTCTGTATTTCCTGCTTCAGACCCAGCGAATTCAGCTCCATCTATCCTAGATGGGTTTGAGCACCGCAAAGCCATGGCAGGACAGCGAGTGGAGCTGCCTTGCAAAGCATCAGGGCACCCGGCACCAAAGTACCGCTGGCTGAAGGACAACGTGCCCTGGGAGCCCGACAGCCGCTTCCGGCAGACGGTGACGGGGCTGCTCATCGAGAACACGCGGCCCTCGGACTCGGGCAGCTACGTCTGCGAGGTGTGGAACAACTACGGCACCGCCGAGGTCATCGGCCGCCTGCACGTCACACGTAGGTCCTGACTTGGTGCCACCAGGGAGAGGGGAGTGTCATAATCCGTCAGTGTCGCGATCCGTCAGTGTCGCGATCCTCTTCTACAAACGGATTTTGCAATGGCTCGCTAATTGATCTCAGAGTGCAAAAMAATGACACGGCACAKGGGGTTGCAGTGGTAATCRTAAACMAAATGCACTTTCATTGAATGGCCACAGCAAAATGTGATTTCTGTCAGAGGTGTTTCTGTCTCTCTGGGAGCCTCTCAGGAAGCCCTGGCCAGCCCCAAGTTGGCCAACAGTGGGGACACTCTCTCGTGCCCCGAGGGTACTGAGGGCACCTAGGCCAGTCACCTTTGCAGCAGAAGGGACACTACAGACATTGGTAGAAGATAAAAGGGCTGCGTCTTCGCAAGGGCTAATCCAGGGGTTTTTTTTTTTATTCTAGGAGTCCCAAAGGAGCTCCTGCACCTCAAGGGGCCTCCTGCTGAGAGCCCCTGGGAGATGTGCCAAGGTTATATTTTGCTCTCACTACATTACAAGAATTCTATTGTCATTACATTGCAAAGGTTCCATATTGCTAGAGTTTCATACCTCCTTATGTTTCTCAGAGGTGGCTCCTCTAGGCACTGACTCTTTCTTGTCCTCGTGGTAGCCAACTGACTCCAGTTCTCCCACAACCAACCAATCCACTCTTTTATAACACTCTTCTCATTGGCTACAGCTGTGGCCTGTTAAAATCAGGCCTGCTCTTAATCCCTAATAATTGACTCAGCTGCAACTCTTTAGGGGGTAAGATTACATTCCATACTACCTTTACTTACTTATGTTCTATCCCCCTACAACATTTAAAGGGAGGGAAACTGAAAGTAGATAACATTTTACTAAGCAATAAGTGACCCTAAGGGATGGATGCTGGGGGATAGACATTTATGGAGTAGCACTTGGGGGGCTGACTGACCCCTGGCCTCTGGCTAATCACTCGATGTCCAGGACYGAAGCTTCTAGATGGAGGGGATGGGATGCTGAGTGATTGACAGAGAGCCAGGCTGGGGATTTGGGGRTGATCTCAGCAACGGAAAGGGATTACASAGGTAAAGGGAGGGGGGTRCAATCTGGGATAAATMATTTGGGAAAAATACAGGGATACAAAAMCAAAACTATTACAAAGTATAAAAACACACAACAACAAGAGGGATTAAGGGAGAGAAAAAGATAGAGAAAGAGAAAGGGGGGGATATAGCTACCAAACATAGAGATGATATCCTTTGGTCCAGTCCAGMCGAGGATCTGCCTGTTAYGTCAGAGAGATCTCAAAATCTCTAGCTAACTCAGAGGTTTTTATTATGATAACTCTATTGAAAATTGCAAGGTGGRGGGGAAACAGATACAATAAAGAATAGATGTAACAGGTAGTCCATGTTCTCAGCAAGAGAAGTAAGTGAGAGCCATTGGCTCCTTGGTCCAGCCATCAGATAGTGCTTGGCAAAATCTGGCTTTGGTCAGCTCGCCTCCCCCACGCACCTCTCCTGGGTTAGGGGTTTCAGTCTCAGTCCTTGGAAGGAGGGGGAGCTTTTCCACATAGGGGTTTCATGTCTCAGTCCTCGAGGGAGAGGCTTCTCCCATCTCAGTYATGGTGGTAAAACAGATGAGGAGTCTTTTGGGGACCACCAAAAGCTAAGTCAGAAAAGACCAGGCAATCCTGCGGAAAAGTCCAGTCCAATCCTGGGGAAATTCCCATTGTTGGCTATTGTTACATATCCTCCATGTGATAAATTATAGAGCTACACTGGAAATTGCATCCATTTGCACTTCTGATCGCTCAATTGGCCAACTAACTCATCTCCACAGAGCCAGCTTTGTGTCGTTCCACAACTTTGAGGACTTTAATCATTGCTAGGATAAATTAAGGAAACAGAAAGTACAGCAAGGTAAGATAACAACTTGATAGATACTGATGCCTAAACAGTTTTGCTTTTATGAATTTTTCATATATTTGTAGCTCTGAAGAATATTATCACAGAGTTATGTAGCTCCTGGTATTTTTAGAAGAGTGGGTGCAGGCGAAGAAAGGGCAAAGAGCCCCTTTCTCTTTTCACTGGKTTCAGTGTTGCATACAGCAAACATACCTGTGAACAATAGCTTGGCAAGCCAGAAGTTCTGTTCAGGCCTCAGGATCTTGGTGAGSAACCATCTCCAGCAAGACCAGGATTTCAAACAGGGTCTTTTTTTGGTGGTCCCAATTTCTGTCATTTTCACAAGGATCGTGAGGCAGATGAGAGAAACTTYRGGCAGAGACTCACAGGGAGAGCATGGGCCCGTCCCTGCCTGGGACAGGTTTCTGGCAGTGGGCAGCTAGACTCTGGCAGTGGAATGCTAGATTAGATGCTGAGAATTTTAAACTTTGTGTGCTGAAAGGCACAGACTCACAAGAGGCTTTACATTTAAGGCTGTAGAGAAGACTCCCAAAATTGACTGATATAGCACTGGGATTATGGGTGTGTAGTTGGTTAGAAGTGYGTAATGTCACAGGGTAGAAAACTTAGAGTTTGAGGTTTTAGAATATAAGAATAAATATGAAGCAAGATGGAGGTTTTAGGGTGGAGGCAGATTGTTCTTTACCTYCTTCTTCAGGGGTTTAAGTGATGTTTTGTAATTGTACAGAAAASTCCGCATTGCGGGCTTCAAARGATCGGTTATTGGGTTAAAAGGGAAAATAATCTAGGTGTTATTTCTTAATGACATAGTTTAGTCTTAAAAGACCTTGTGACAAGAGATAGTTGGTCATTTTGTGCCTTGCTAATGAAAGGCTGCAGAACTCATGGTTGTGAGGCTGTTTCACTGATAAGAAATAATAAACACCTGAGGCCAAACGTGAAATACCATCTCAAGTGCCTTCAATCCCAATCTCAACAGAGGTAGAAAATACAYACAAAAAACCCACAGACAACAGCTTTTATTGTGGCCAGTGTTAAGAGTGGATGTAGGAGTTTAGATAAGTCCCTGGCTTTTGCCCAGGCCTCTGGCAGCAGGCAGGAGCTTTACTGAGGTGGCCAGCACCACAAAACCCACTCTCAAATGCAAGTTCTTTAATAATGGATAATTTGATTTATTATAGAATAAATTATCCATTTAATAGACATAAAACTAAMAGACATAGGACTTAAAACAGATTATACACTCCACAGGAATAAGGAAAAAAGAGACTACTAGTAAATAAATGCAGCATGATGGTAAAGTTACCATTAATTTTACAGCTAGAGAAGAAACTATTTCACTTAGGATCCAATGTTTCTTACCAACTMATTTGTGATGRAGCACATATCAAAATCCTTCCCTCAATTCCCAGGAAAATAACCATGGAATCTCTGTCCAAACTCCAGGGAGAAGTCCTGTATGTTTATCAGGGTGTGTGTGTAGRAGATTTCTGCCTCTGTGATAAYTCATGTGTCTTTTATAGTCTTCGTAAAACAGTGTCTCACTCAAGAATATTTATTTCTCTTTTATCTTTTCCCACATCTTCTCTCCAGAYTAAGATATTGATTCCTAGCTGGGGCCTGAGCCTTTTTGGTGCCAGAGATGACCCCTTTGTGCCTYCCAGCCCTGGGTTATCTCTTCATTTCTGCACCAACCATCTGTGGTGGAGACAGGGAGGACATGCCCAGCCACAGCCAGCGCCCCAAAACCCACTCTTACTCACAAGTCCTTCATAATGACCACTCGGGTCTACTATAACATGAATTACTTAGAATAGACACAAGGAAAACAGACACAAGACTTTAAACAGACTTACTTACCACACAGGATAACACAAAAAGAACTACTAGTAGATAAAAACACAGTTTACTATGACGAAGGTACCTGTGTTACAATTACCTATAGCTAGTTTAGTTATCTAAACCATAAAGAAATAGTTTAGATTAGAAGCCAGTGTCATTTTCCAGTGAATGATAGTGATGTGCAGAAGTCTCCTAATTTCTCCCAATCCCAGGGAAGTGTCTCAATACCAACATCTCAGCWTCGAGGAGAACTCTCCACACACTCAGAAAGAGATTTCTGATTTTATGAAAATTTTTAGAATGTCTTTTAGAATGGCGAAAGTAGTTRTTTGTTGGTCACTTATTTCTGCTTATCCTTTCCCATGCATTCAAAGCAGGATGTTTATTGCTGCCTAAGGATGTTTTCAGCCAAGATAATTCATCACAAGGCAAACCATTCGGGCCTAGTTTAGATTTGGGGAAGTAGATAAGTATTTTGCTGTGCCAGGGGGTGAAAAGTCCTGTCACAGTTGATTGTTGGTGTTGTTGCCTGTTATCAAAAGAGAAAAACTTGCAACAGTGCTAAAATGGTGAAATAAAATCCAGGCCTTGATTGGAAGCTTCCAGGTGTCCCAGTGGTCATGGGCACACCCAGTACTGGATCTCTACAATTGTGTAAGTTTAACAAATTAATATTCTTAACAAATACTGTCCAATTAAAGAGCTGTTGTTTAGGTAATTCTTGGAGTAGGTYCAGGGCTTCTTTGCCTCACTTCTTGTWATTTCTTCTCAGATTCTGATTGTGAAACAAAATGTTCTTCTTGTAGATCTACGTAAAAATAGAACTAAACAGTATTTCAGGAACGTGTTAGAATGCTAGGTTATTATTCTAAAATTTGAGAGAAAAGGTGGGAAAATTACTAGGAGCTACATAACTCTGTGATAATATTCTTCAGAGCTACAAATATATGAAAAATTCATAAAAGCAAAACTGTTTAGGCATCAGTATCTATCAAGTTGTTATCTTACCTTGCTGTACTTTCTGTTTCCTTAATTTATCCTAGCAATGATTAAAGTCCTCAAAGTTGTGGAACGACACAAAGCTGGCTCTGTGGAGATGAGTTAGTTGGCCAATTGAGCGATCAGAAGTGCAAATGGATGCAATTTCCAGTGYAGCTCTATAATTTATCACATGGAGGATATGTAATTTAGAAGCATGAATTGGGTGCTGGAAAAGAAATTGCAAATGTTCTCATAAATAAAGCTGCCAAACTCTCATTGCCATGACTCATGGTGTTCAGTAATATTGAATACTCATACTTCCCCTCAGTCGAGTATTCATGTGTGAATATTCTGAATGTTTCACAAATTCTACAAAGATAATTATTACTTCAGGAGCACCACACTGGAAAAGTGTTATGCTACTACTGTTGAAAAAACCCACAAAATTGTTTCCTGGAATAAAAATAATGCTCTGTGAACTAACATTTCCACCTAGACAGCATGACTAGCAAACTGAAAAGGGAGAAGTTTGTGAACAGWTCAGGCCATAAAAATATCCTCACAAATAATTGCGCATAATGTTTTTGGGCAAAATAAAACCGAGGTGGAAAAACCTGCCATTCTTGAATTATAACTGAGGAGTTTGGGTTCTGAATGTATTCATCRAAATACTCATAAAAAAATGAGTTGAATTCCATCTGTCTTGTATGATGCAAAGTCAAAACTTGCAGAGACATGATGTTATTGTACTGATGATGATACTCAAAGCATCCCCAGTGCCTGGTGATGTGTTTTTCCAAATGAGTCTGCACTCAGGCATCCAGTGGAAATTCTCTGGATCGGGCTGGCAGGAATAAAAGGTGGACAAAGAAATTTTACCCTCCTCTGCAATGTTTTACTCTCCTCTGCAATGGAGGATGTGACTTGCTTGCATTATCATGGCTCTGGTATATTAGTGATGTACTTGAGTGTGACTATTTTGTTTAATGGATTGTTTCCAGTTTTTAGCTTTTGTAGCATTTTTATAGGAAACAGAGATATTCAGTGACTTTCAACATGSATCTGAGCACAGATCAGTTAATGCTTTGGACCTTTGTCTGTAATCCAGAGTGTCTGAGGCCACTGTGTGGTTTTTTTCCAGGCCTCTGTTGCTCATTAATCCCTATGGATTTATTCCAACTTTGATGTTATAAATATTTAATAAAGTAAACAAGTTACTTTTTAAAGTGTGTTTGTGCACATGTGTGTGTAAGCAAGCTCCTAAAAGAAAAAATAGGATGGTCTGTATTTTGTGTCAGAGATAGCATCAGTCKTGATAGCAATCCTTATCTTTATAAGGAAGTCAAACCAATTTATACAAGGCATGAGATGAAATCTGTGTTCTGCAGTGCTGATAAATCCTAGGTGGCAGGATAAAGATTGTTTTCCTTGCATTTACATTTATGACTTTCCTTCAGCACTGTTCATCCTCTTTTTTTGCCACGTAAAACTTGCATTCTCCTGTCCCACTGTTTCTTTAGGCTGACTTGAAAATATTGTAATCCTCCCACATCAAAACAGAAAATCTGGTGAGCCCACACACTAAAACACTTCCATGTGGACACATCAGATGGATATCCATGGGTGTACCTGCATTAACATCTTCCACTCTTGAAAGCTAATCTTGTAATTGGCATTTACTGCAGTTGTTCACATCAGGGAGTGCTTTGGGAAAGTGTAAATTTGGTTTCTTTTGCCAGAAATTAAACCAGAAAATGAGTTTCAGGAATGCACTTAATGCACAAGATTCAAAGGTCAGCACTGAACTAACATGAAATAACCTCCTGCCCTCCGAAAACCTGTGCGGTGCCATGGTAAATGCCTCAGCACTAGTGGCATTACTTGTAGGTCTGATCCTCCTGTTCACCTGGGCATGGGATTATGCGTTGAATTTGTTATCCCTGTAGACCAATTTTTTTGTCATGGATGTTGGTGGAAAAAATGGTTTTTTTAGGCCAATATAATTTTCTATTAATTATTGTTATTAATTTATTTGGTGTTTTCTTTTAAGAAGGGTATGGCTGTGCTTTTTATTGTGAGAGTTGATTTGTTACTTGCACACAAATGCACATTCATACTGAAAACACTCTATTTCCCTTTCTCTCTCCCTCATTTCAACCYAAACCTCCAGAACCGCTAAAAGCCACCATCAGCCCGCGCAAGGTCAAAAGCAGCGTCGGCAGCCAAGTGTCCTTGTCCTGCAGCGTGACGGGGACTGAGGACCAGGAGCTGTCCTGGTACCGCAACGGGGAAATCATCAACCCTGGCAGCAACGTGCGCATCACCGGCGTCAACCGCGAGAACCTGATCATGGACGGCATGGCCAAGAGCGACGGCGGCGCCTACCAGTGCTTCGTGCGCAAGGACAAGATGTCAGCCCAAGACTACGTCCAGGTGGTGCTGGAAGGTCAGTCTCCACCTGCCTGGCAGGTCTGGTTTTCAAAATTATGCACAGGTCGCCTTTGGTGCTGTTGTTTTAGAGTGGTGATGCCKTAAAGATCTAGAAATGAAGCAGTGYGCTTTCGAGGCAATATTCGCAGCATCACAKAATCACAGGGTTGGAAGAGAGCCTCAAGATCATTGAGTCCAGCCCAGCCCCAACAGCTCAATTAAATCCTGGCACCCAGTGCCACATCCAGGCTTTGTTAAACACCCCCAGGGATGGGGACTCCACCACCTCCCCGGGCAGCCATTCCAGAACTTTCTCACTCTTTCCATAAAAACCTTTTTCCTGCTATCCAACCTGTATTTCCCTTGGTGCAGCTGGAGGCTGTGTGCTCTGGTTGTGTCAGTGCTGCTGCAGAAAGAGCCCAGCCCCAGCTGAGCACAGGCACCTTTCAGGAGCTGTGCAGAGGGATGAGGGCAGCCCTGAGTCTCCTTTTCTCCAGGCTGAGCAGCCCCAGGTCCCTCAGGGGTTCCTCACAGGATTTGTGTTCCCAGCCCCTCTCCAGCCTCGTTGACTCCTCTGGACGTGTTCAATTGTCTCAAAGTCCTTCCTAAACTGAGGGGCCCAGAACTGGACACAGTATTGGTATAGCAGGTAATCTATAATAAAAATAGGAAGGTAACAGGACCTGGTCTTTAATTGGAGGCCTCCAGGAGCAGAAAAATACCCAGCCCGCATAGGGTGAACACAGTTTTATAAGTTTAGCAAATAAGCATAATTGACAGGAATTCCCARTTAGAACCTCAAGTAATGAGGTATTTCTCCCCCCTGGTTCCACCTTTTCTGGAGGCCCTTTTTCTTCAGCTACTAGCTGTACTTCATTTATGAGAAAGTGTCTTGGGCGGGTAGCTCATCCTTGGCTCCCAGAAAAAAGCAARATGGGACTGGGGYCTTTGGGAATGTGTTTTGYCTTTCTGTCTATCAGGGTAGGAAAAGTACTGGAGTTAGCTAGGAACTGTGTAACTATACAATAATGGTCTACTCTAATTCAAGAGTTATGAATATATATTAAGAATATATAAAGGCAAAAATAATTTTGGCACCAGTGGAGTTTACAAAAAAGAAGGTACTTATTAAATGTCCATGGGGTTTATTGAGCCCTACTCATAAGAGAATGGAAAAATCAATTTGAAAAAAAATAAAAATCCTTCCCAAGCCAGACTCTGTTAAAAATCTAAACACTGTATTTCTGGTTGGGTGTATTGGCTAACGGCTTGGAGATCATCTTAAATAACTGATACCATGTTCTACATGATAATGAAGCGAGAAAAGTCATCAATTTGCACAGAGGCATCTCTCTAATGAGGCTGTGGTRCAGGCATGGCATGGACACTATTTCTAGAGTCTCTGTAGAAGAAGAAGAGATTACCTGCCTGGACCGAGTTACCTCGGCAACCATCTCCCGTGACTAGGAAAGCCTAAAGAGCATATTGATAATCTATCATGGTGTCTGGAGAGTGCAGGTTATCAGAGAGCAACAGCAGGGAAGATTTCAAAGACACTCAGGTCTCACTGGGAAAATAATGTCTGCTTTCATCTCAAAAAAAAGCCTGTCACTTGAATTAGAAAAAGGGGTGAAAAAGAGGAGGAGGGGTGGCAAAGGATTTATTGGTCCTGTGTCAGCTCCCTTTCAGTATAAAAAGCTTTTTTTTTTTTTTTTTTGTTGCTGCTGTTCTGTTTTCTGAGGGGTGACAGTATCCAGTACACCACAAAGAAAAGGGAGAGAGTCAGGATTGAAAATAAATAAATAAATAAATAAATAAATTAGAAACTCTGTCACGTAACCAACGGGACAGAAATGAAAGAGAGAGGGGGCAGAGGCAAATAAAATGAAATCAGATAAAATCAAATGGCCTTCCAGAGATGCTGAGGCCTTTCAACATTCTGAGAATGCCAGTGCTTATCTTTTTACCATGTGGCAAGCAATGGAATTTTGCAGCCCTGTTAAAGTAACATCTTCAAGGGATAACAAACACACCTCATGATCACAGAAAGGACTTCCTAACTAATACCAGGGTGCCAGAACTCCTAAATGTTACCCCACTGAACTCTCTGGAGAGGTGGGTATTTAATCCTGATCCCTGCTTACAAAGTTTCTGTGCCCACCCATTTTCTTTATTCATTTCCCTGGTACAGGCTGAGTATTYTGGGAGACAGTTCACAAGATAAAGTGTTCGAATGCTCTCATTCAGAGAAATATTTCTATGTAGCACAAAATGACCACTGAAAGAAATTKGCATCATTGCTGTTACTGGCAATCTGTATTCAGAAAAGCTTAATTTAACACTTTCCTAAATGGGGCATTGCATGTCAGGACTAAACTGCTGTGTGAAACCAACCTATGCAAGTTGTACCTAGCTCTTGGCAACAGGAATCATCCTTAACTTCCCAAGGAGCTAAAATCTACCAGGAGAAGAGACTCTCCAAATGTGTTGAGGTTTTGCTGTATGTCTTTCATAATGAACTCCATATGGTTTTAAAACTTTTCTGGAGGAACACAGCAGTTCATAGAGATGCCTGATCCTATTCAAGTGCTTTTCCTACAGCAGAGCCACTGCCAGGTTTCTCAGAAGATGAAAAAGAAACTTGCCATAAGCAAAGGATCATTTAAGTCCTCTACTGGCAGAATTTATTTCCCTCTCTCAATAATTAGGGTTACATCCTGGAAAATCATTGCTTGTGTTGCTTCTAAGAAAGATCTTGGCTTATGGGATACACTCCAGTGTCACCATCATATTTTGTAAAAAAAATCTCTTTGCCCAGGATTTTCTCCTGGGAAGATGAGAAGCCTTAGAGAAAAATGAAAACAATAATTATCTGATTTCCTTCTCCTGAAACTCAGCTGTTTGGACTTGAAACAATGAACAATTCTTTGCAWGKTTTTTTGCATTTTCTATATTGTAAGCCTKGTTTTAGTGATATGATAGAAGTTGATGTTCTACAGGAGAAGAATCTCCTTGACCATTCCACATCAGCACTTTATTGAGGCTTTGATTAGCAACAGATAAACCTCTCGAGACGTGTTTGTTCTCTCTTCTGCAAGGGCCCAGCAGAASAATTATAAACRCAGTCTTTTTTCATTTTAATTWTACAAAAAAGGGTGAAATGTCACCCTCATATTTTCTGGAAAAATCTMTTTGCCCAGGATTTTTTCCTGGGAAAACTGAGAAGCCTTGGAGAAAAATGAAAACAATCATTATCTCACTTGCTTCTTCTGTGTTTTGCTGCTTTGGAATGTGTTTGGACATTGTTTACCAACAGGTGGTTGTTTCATTGGTTTCTGCTGTGAATTGTTTTGATTTAATGGCCAACTGGGGCCAAGCTGTGCTGGACTCTGAAGAGACAGTCMTGAGTTTTCATTAGTATCTTTTATCCTTCTGTCTGTATCCTTTCTGTATTCTTTAGWATAGTTTARTATAGCATTCTTTAATATAATATAGATCTTAAAATACTAAATTAGCCTTCTAAGAGCATGGAGTCAGATTCATTCCTTCCCGCCATAGGGCACTCCACAAATACGACACTCCAGGGTAGAGAGGACAAGCTTTACACCACCTAAGCACTCTTTTCCTGCTTTTCTCTCCCTCTGCAGACGGAACTCCCAAAATCATCTCTGCCTTCAGCGAGAAAGTGGTGAGCCCAGGAGAGCCAGTGTCCCTGATGTGCAACGTGAAGGGGACTCCCCTGCCCACCATCACCTGGACACTGGATGAGGACCCCATTGTGAAGGACGGCAGCCACAGGATCAGCCAGATCATCACCTCCGAGGGCAACGTGGTCAGTTACCTGAACATCTCCAACACCCAGGTCCGGGACGGGGGCGTTTATCGCTGCACTGCCAACAACTCTGCGGGAGTCGTCCTGTACCAGGCTCGAATAAACGTAAGAGGTGCTTGTCAAATCAGCTCCTCAAAAAAAACACACATAACTCATTGTAGTGGAGAAGAAGATTGTTGCATGTGATGAGATTTTGGAATGCCAAAAACCGACTTAATGGTTTTGTCCTCTTCTTCCGCCCCCCTCCACCCCGCTCTCTTTTCCCACCCTGCCTCTCCAGCCCCATCTAGAAAGTGTACGGTATGGTTAAATGTTGGAAGAACCCTTTGGCTTGTGTCCTTTAGTCTATTTTTCCTCTACTCATCTCTACTAGYTCACAGTCTCTTTGCTTTAGTCCTGCTGTGCATGTTTTGTTTTCCTTCTCCTTTCCTCCTTTACCTGTCCAACATCCATTGTAATTATTCATGTATACAGAACTTTACTTTGAATTTCTGGCTCTACATGGCATAATACCCATCCTCATGGGTATATATATACTTTATATACATAGCAAATAAAAAAGCTAATTGTTTCAGTGTTCTCATGTGTAACAGGAGTCTAGCTCCATATCAGTGTTAGTATTTCACATTAATTAAATCACACTCAGCCTTTTAATTTGTAACACAGCAAAGATTTTATCATGCAAGTGTTGGATAACACAAATATATACCCCCACATAATTAGCATGGATGCTGCAGGGTAAGGAAAAAGTAGAGCATACAAAGATTAGGAAAACTGCTTAAGTAGCTCTTAAAAGTAAAAATCTGTCAAATGCTAAGAAGCGTGGCACGAGCCACGTCTGCTAACATCTGTTTATCCAGAAAAAATTTCACCCATTCCCTCGAACAAACGTGCCTTTAAATTGTCCTGAAGAGCTCCTTTCCTTGCCTTGGCAGGGCCAGCGAGCATCCGGCCCATGAAGAACATCACGGCCATCGCTGGGAGGGACACCTACATCCACTGCAGGGTCATCGGGTACCCCTACTACTCCATCAAGTGGTACAAAAACTCCAACCTGCTGCCCTTCAACCACCGCCAAGTGGCGTTTGAGAACAACGGCACGCTGAAGCTCTCGGACGTGCAGAAGGAGGTGGACGAGGGCGAGTACACCTGCAACGTCCTGGTCCAGCCCCAGCTGTCCACCAGCCAGAGCGTGCACGTGACAGTGAAAGGTGAGCACAGCTGGGTCTCGGGTTTTGTGTTGCTGAAATGGCTCCCGAGGTATTAAAGAGTCTTTTTTCCCAGCCCCGCGACTGAAGAAGTCGAGATTCCTCAGCTCTGGTTTTCAAGGTTGTTTATTTTCTCTTATCTATYACATTCTTTCTCTGACCTGCTGAGGTCTGTCCAGCAGGTCRAGTTGAGGCACGCTGACCATCCTCAGGGTGGTATTAGCTTTTTATACTAAGAACTTCGTGTACTTTATTTACAATAATTTTCCAATACCTATCACCTATGTTAGACAGTCTGTCTCTACCCTAAACCAATCCAGAAGTGTCACCATCACAGCAGAAGATGGAGGACAAGAAGAAGAAGAAGAACAGGACATGCCCAGATTCCTCCATCTTGCCTCTTGAACCCTCATTCTAAATCCCCACAATTCTACTTTTTCACCCTGTGACAAATTCACCATCATTCTACTCAAACTCTTGTGGCTTGTAAATCCTCACACAAAGTTGGTAATTGTTTCCATGGGTTAAARTCAAAGGCACAGGCATCTTTGACTCTGTGCCAAGGTCTCTGAGCCCCCTGCCAGGGTCTCGAGTCCTCCWGGGCAGCCAGAGGAATGTCCTGGGTTCCAACAGYTGGGAAAAGCAGAGCCCTGCTAATTGCMAGGTCGTTGGTGGAACTGCGCACGTGTAGGATTGTCTTAGCAGGTGGATAACGAGCAGTTTGAGGAGGTTAATCCAGATTTGTGTTTATTTTTAATGATGACACAGAGCCAATCAGTCATCGTGTCTTGTTCTCTCCTGACTTTTACCCTCCTTGGCTYAGCTGGTCCTTGTTGTTGCTGTTGCCTCTGAGTGGGGGCCTTGCGGCTCAAGTTTGCCACAAGCACTTTTTGCTACAACTAAATCAGGAAATTAATGGTTTGTCACATACATTTCACTGGTGATTGTTTCTCTACTGGACAACAAAGTTCCAATTTTCATTAGCCAGTGACTTTCTGGCTTTTAAAACATGAGATGAGAATTTTAATGTCTGTACTTTTGCCACTAAGCAGAGACAGGAACTAAAAGCATTAACCTTGCTTTCCTCTTATTAAGTGATTATCTGAGTGCTCTTCATGCTTAGAAAGATAACACTGTAAATAAATGTGACTTGAATTTCTAATAGGATGCTTCAAATCTAGTCAAATAGTCCAAAACAAGGATGTTCAGATGGCCCTGAAAGACTTCAGAAAGAGATTGAGAATGGGAATTTTTTACCATTGTGTCCTGACTGTTCTGACATTGGCAATGTTCAGACCTATTCATGAGGATACAAAAGACAGAAAACCTGATTGCAGTAGYACCTAGTTTTGAGCAATGGGGCTACTAAATACTGCACTTTATGTGAGCCTGTAGGAAGAATTAGAGTATAATTTCACTGTTCCTGAAGTTATTAGAAACTTTTCCTGGGTTGATTTTTGGGGTTTTTGGAGGTAGAGGAGAGGAAGGAAGACAGGTTGAATCTTGTATCCATTCTCAGATAAAATGCAGAGAACAGTAAGGTAAAATGACTTTGTTACAGACATCTGATCTCAACTTCCTTCTGCTCTGTTAGTTTTGCCTTTAGCAGTCTGGGGTGATGCAATTGTTATTTTTTTCCCGAGTTTAGGGGATTAGCTTTACACCATGAGCAATTTGGACTCTGAGAGGCATGACATCTCCCACACCTGAGACCATCAGGGGCACTGGTCACAAGCTGTGGCATAAAAAACCAACATCACCTTTTGTTTTCATGTGTGTTGTGCTTTGCTTGACATTACAATGATTTCACAGATCTGTTGGTAGAGTTTAGGAACTGAATGACAAATCAGTCACTGTGCTGCTGCTGCACTAAGAGGCCACCATGGAAATTCTGGTGGGGAAAAGCTGCCTCCCAAATGATACCATTTTTCAAATGACTGTCAAAATGAATGTAGCCAGACAAAACAAATCCAGCAGTCACAGGCATTGAGATCAAAACAATACCAGTCACTGAGAACACTAACTGGTATCTCAGGTGAAATATTGCTTTTTCTTCCATTAGGTTACAGTTTCCAACTTGACAATTCCTCCTCCAGAAAGCAGATTGCCAGCTCCAGCAATTTGGATTGAGCTGTAATTTTTGTCAATTATTTTACTTCCTTGATGAGGTTCTACCTCCCACTAGACCAGGTTGCTCCAAGCCTTGAAAAGACATTGTAATTTGAAAATAAGGTTAATAGCCTGGCTTCATCTACAAAGCCCAAAATGTCACAGGTGAGGTTTTYAGGTCAGACCTGAACAGTTCTCAATGTTCTGCTGTTGTAGGTTGAGGTCAGCAGTGCCACAGCAGATTTTRTCTAACATACTAGTGGGGAGTCAAAAGTGGCCTGGTGCTTTAAAATATTATTAATGTATGTGTGTGTGTTGCCTTTTCATTTTATATATTCCAAACCTAATGGGATGAGTTTTAAGCACTTTTATTTGATACCAAAAAAATACAAAATATGGCCCAGCTTGCATACTGGAGGTTAAAAGTACCCTGAAATACAACACTGTAAGGGTGTTAAAATCAATGCTCAAGTATTCATATTTATAGTTCAGCTTCTCCTACCATCAGTATAACTATTTTTTTCCAGGGAAACAGAGGGAGAATTATTGTTCATCTTCAATACAAGTCCTTTGCTTTGCTCTCAGTTYTGCTACAAGCTTTGTGGGTGACCTCAAACCATTCACCTGAAGGGTGACTCAGAATAGATGGCACTGAATGAGCTGTTACTTAGTGGAGTTTTTTTCCCCTCCATGTTCTACTTTGAAGACATAATTATTAATTTCCTCGTGAGTTTATCATCTCTGTGGTATCAGAATGTTTAAGAAACAATGTGTTCATTTTCAGAAGCCACCTGGGTCACCAGAAAAATGGCAATAAGGCACAAACTGAACTCAAAAATATCCACACTTTTTTTGTATATTCAATTTCAGAAGGTTACAGCTTAATTTTTCCAGTTCACCTGTCTTTATGTAGCATTTATATGTTCAAAGCTCTGCTCCCATTGAAATGAAGTTGCTCCTGAGAGTTCTGTTTCCTCCTTCAGAGCAGTCACATCACCCAGCTTAGCAACCCCCTGGGAAAGACAGATTTAAGTAATTTAATTAGCTTTATCTGACAGATCTGTGGCAAAGGTAAATGCAGAATTTGGCTCTACGGGGCAGCATTTATCTGCATTAGGCAAAYAAATGGGTTTTAGAGTTGGCAGCCCTCTGCCACATTGACTTTCCACTTTCCATGGAAAGTGGAAGCATATGAAGCATCCTGGTTCTGGCTGGGATGAAGACTTGTTTAAAGCAGCATTTAAATAAAAACATGCAACACCATGAGGGTGCCATCAAATACAAGAGTGCTGTTCACTCTGCAGGGTATTTTGACATTTGCAAACATCYAAATGAAAGTGAAATCATCCTTCAGAAATCATGATAAGGTCACAGACAGGAGAACAGAACATTTCTTGACAAWAATTTTAAATGAACTTTTGGCTTCCAGAGAACCTGAGAGGGGCTTTCAGAGTCTTGCTGTGCATCCTCCCACCTGGCAGGCTCTGGGAAAGCCAAAAGCTTGGGAGCTGGGCACTTCTGTGCTATTTGACCTTAAATCCTCTGCTTCTTTGCCCTGCTGATCAAAACAATCAATGAGACACCATGTGAAATCTGTTGTCCTGTTTTTCAGGAATAACTGCTGCCCTCATCTGCATAACCACCTATGCCAGAGGTCTGCAGGYTCCAAATAACTGTGTTCCACAGAAATTCCTGTCATTCCTGCCCTGCTCTCCCCCAAGCTCTTGCCTTCCCCTTGTCTCTCCCAAAATCTGGATTTGGCAGGCAGCAGTGCCCTGAGTTGACTGAGTGCATGAGCTGCCAGGAGAACATGCAGGTTTCTACTTGGCAGATTTAACTCCCATGGAACTGTGCCTGAGTCCTGACAGGGCTTTTTGGAAATCAAGCCAACTTGGCTTTTTTTTTTTTTTTCTTGTATTCAGACAAATGATTTGGCCAGTTCTTAGTTCTGACAGAAAGCCATGCAAACTACCCACCCTGTAAAGCACAAGTAACAGAGGGAGACCACAACTGTACTTACATATTTAATTTCTGTATTCCATACCTGCTGGCCACTCACCCTTGCAACTGTAATAAAACCTTTTCAGCCCATTTTGCTTTGGCCTAAGTTAGGTGTAATTTTATTTTTAGCTTTATTTTTATTAAGTAAACTGAACACCCTTTCCCCTGCCTCCTGCAAAGTGGGAACAGCAGTTACTTCCATCATCAGAAATAACTGAGATTAGCCTTGCTAAGGATACTGCACACATCCTTGCCAAGAGCAGAATTATTCTTAGCAGCACCAGTTTGTTGCTCTGTGTTGAGCCCAGCTCTTGTGGTTTGCCAGAGGGGTTTGTACACATTTGCCAAAGGCAGAGAACTGCTGGAGTCAGAGATCCTAAAGAGAAGAAAATCCTGTAGAAGATGCAGATTTTCTGTTCATTCCCACTCACAATGACCTGTCCTCCCCAGTTTTCTCCAGCTCCTCCTTTCCCAAGTCCTGGCTCTTCTCCTCTGGGTTCCAAAATCTGAACTCAAAGTGTTTATCACGTCAGCTCTAATTTCCACACTGCCTTGTTCTCAAGACTCAAAATGACCCTTTCCCTTTGGATACTCCAACTGTTTTCCCAGCCTCCAGTTCCACTCCTCTCTGCCATCCTTCAAATTCAAGCACTGGAGTGACAAATCTGCCCTGATTTCTGAAATCTCACCAGACTGACTCAGCCACTGAAAGGCAGTGCTGGGATGTGCTCAGGGCTGCTTGGACTCTGCAAAATGTTCTCTCCACATCTGATCATGTGGGTTTTTTTTTTTTATTTATTGACTTGATTTTGCTCAGAATGCAAAACTTGGGCACCATTGGGATGAATTYTTATAGGTATGGCAAGAACTTCTGAGTCTGGGAACATCACCTGAATTTGAAATCCATGCTGCTAAATCCATGGGGCAGGTGGGACTTCTCAGGTTCTCACAATACTTTTGTTTTGGTTTTGGGGTTTTTTTTTCTGGTTTTATGGTAGAATGGATATTTACCATGTCTCAGTTTTCCCACTCTCCCACCTTATTCCTGGAAATGGCCAAAGAATTGTAGCTGAAACCTTCCACCTGAAATGACTCAGCCTGAGGCAGACACCTGGCCTGGCAAACTGCTACCCAAACAAAAGTCAAACTGCAAGCAAATTAAAGTAGTATCATCATGGGAAGTGTTGGCAAACAAAGAAAGAAGTTATATTATCCACCCTATCTCTAATTTTCATATTTCCATTGAAAAAAACAAAAAACCCACAAAGTTGAAAGATATTAAAATAATAATAGCAGCATCTCCTTTACAGCATTTTAGTAGATCTCAGAGCTTTTAAGAACAGGAGTGAGTTATTATCTCTATTTTTTTATTATGCAATTTATAGTAATACTTTTCCCAGCTACAGTAAAAGCCATCAGTAGTAAGTGATGATTTTCTTGTCATCAGTCTCATGGGACACATTCTCATGTAAACAGCCTGCTGCTATTCACACTTCTCCAACAGGAATTAATTGAAAAAGAAGCCTCTGAGAGGGAAGGGTACAGCATCATTAAAATAAAAAGTGTGGTGTTCAAAAGGACTGTTTCTGATCTTGTTGAGCTTATGTATTTCATTGATTTAGAAAGGTTCCTGTATGTAAAGTGAGCACCTCACCTGTTGTGAACCACAAAAAGGAATTGTACCAGCCTTGTTTCATGTTAGAATACAAGCAAACCAAACAGGGGCTGCTTCTAAATAGCTTCATGTTTGCAACTCTTTGAATAGATCTTCCTCATCTTTCCTGGGAAGCGTCTAGCTCTTTCTAATATCTGAACTACTGYTGCTGAATTTGCATTGCAAATCAGTTCAGGGAGGGTTGGTTTAGATAGTGAAAAATATGCAGGCACAAAAGAGGAAAAACATCATTGGAAATCCTTGCAGGGTTCTTCAATCAATCTGCTAATCTGTGCATGCTGCAGCCTGGAATTGTGGATTATGGCAAGTGGGAGTTCAGCTTCATGCACAAATCTCAGATCTTCATGCACAAATCTCAGATCTTATCTGTCCTACTGGCTGACTTTGCCACTAGATTGAATCAGAAAAAAAACTTCTGGCCTTGATATCTTTCAGATCTTTCTTTCATTATATCACTTTCTGCCTTTTTTCCACTCCCCCATGCTATATGGTTTTGGATGCCTTCAGACTTGTCACAACTTTCTTGGGAAGAAATGCTCAGACCTCTCAAAGTGACTGAAGYTGTCATGTACAGGAATCACATCAGGGTCCCGTGGTCAGAGTGATGAGAATGCGCCACTGTGCAAAACATCCTGGAAAAWGCACTTAGGAATTCTTCTCAGGTCACATCATGGGCATGGGGAGTAGTTTGGGGGACAAGCAGTGGCAGAGCCTGATTTAAGGGAATTTGCACTTTGATAGGGATGTCTCAAGGGTGTCTAACATGTAGAAATTCCTCAAGATAAGAGTGAAACAGGCTGATATTCTTGACAGGGCTGTGTAAATTTTTTTGCCATTCAGTATAGAGCAGCTTAAGGTTAGCTTTGCACTAAAATTCCTGATTTACATTCTTTACAGTCTCACAAGTATCATCTGGRTGTGTCTTACTTTGCACCAGTACACTTCTAATGTAACTCCTGTAATGACTCCACCCCTGACACTACAGAAATGGTCACCCAAAAATGTCTGTTAAAGTTGTTTCACCACTATCCAGTATTCACGACGAGGAATTAGTATGCACAAATCTAAAACTTTTCACTTAAATATAAAGCAACACTCCCTGGATTTGTTCACAGTCTTATATCTTCTATCTTTCAAACATAATTTATGTCTGTGATGGATGCATTTGTTTGTGAATCATGCAAACAATGTGAAATGAGCCTTAATACTTCAATAAGTGCCTCAATTAAGGAGTTCAAGATGCTTTGTATACTATGTTTATCAAAAACTGGCCCTCTTCTCTGTCTTACAGTGCAAATTCGTTTACTTAAGATTTTAAAAAGGTGTGTTCTTGCTCTTTTTCTGTGTTTATTTTGACAATTATCTTTTGGCTCCAGTGATTTAGTTGGACTTTTCCCAGTGATACCTGAGGACAAAAATCACTTTAGATCAGGTAGGGGCTGAACAAGGGCAATATCTCTGGAGCAGGTTCCAAAAGTGAGGCCTTTAATTAGGAAACACTTTGCCAATGAAGATATCAGCTTGCTGCATGAAAATACTCCTGCAGCTGCTGTCTTATCTTCACATCAAGGTTTTCTTTCTTACAAATAAATAGCAAATTCATCCCCTTGGRCAGGGGAGTGAGCTCCCCACCATCCCAGCTTTGCAGGGTGTTTCAGGATGAGAAGGGCTTGCACTTTTCTCCTCGCAAAGGAGGCTGAAAGGAGAGGGTTCCACGGATGGATGAGACATGACTTAAAAGCACTTTTGGTTCCCACACAACATTTCAAATGCTCTCTCCTTTTGGAGAAGCTCCCACTGCAGCATCAGGGAGCCTGTGAGTGTTGGATGGCAGGAAAGGGGAGTGGGGACTGTGAGAACCTAAAAATTGCCAGCCCATGGCTAGGGTTTGTGCAGAGGCAAAATAACTTTGGCTTTTTCACTCCCAGTGCATGAAATCTGGGGTCACACAGCTGCCCTAAGAGACTGCATAGCCTGGTGGCTGTGATTTTGCATGAGCCACAAATATTCATTGCCAAAAGTACTTTATATTGCAGACACAGCCCCTGCAACAGTGCTGTKGCAAGAAAAGCCATCAGGGAGCTGTTTCTAATGATACAGCCGGGGATGATTCTCGTTCTGCTGTGCAGAACACCATGTTCAGCTGGCTGCTGCAGGAAACAGGAGATCTGCAGGATGCTCTGTCTTAGTAAATCATCTCAGCAGCTCCTCCCAGCAAAACTCCCATGGAACAGAGGGCAAGAAATTAAGGATGTTCCTCTGCTAATGGAGAGCAGCGTGGAAGCCCTCCTTGCCCTCCTTTGCAGCAGTCCCCCAGAGGTACAGAAGACCTTGCTAGGGCACAAAAACATAATTTAAATCTTCCTGTATTAGCACTAATGAGGCTGGCCCATGCTYCTCTTCTTAAACAGACACTTTATTCAAGCTCTCATCAATAAAGCATTCCCAGGACACAGCACTTGGTGGCATGAAAGCAGAGGTTTTCACTCTTCTGCCTGTTTTGGGTAGAGAAAGAAATATCTCTTTCATGTACACAAGCACAAAGACTATTCTCTCTCTGGTTAAGATGGAACAACTTGTATGTAAAGTAGAATAATTTAATCAAAAAATCAAATGCAAGCTCTGAAATATGGTCAAACTAAAGCTATGTATAGGGGAGTAAAATATATAACCACACATTGAAGGATTTTAGACAGATTTTAAAGACATCTGTCCTGCTGTGAATTTTCTCTCTGAAAGTACTACATACCCCTCTTTTATTTTGAGTGCTGTTTGGCAATGG
The DNA here is from genome assembly GCA_014549065.1 of Cardinalis cardinalis. Classification (NCBI taxonomy): domain Eukaryota; kingdom Metazoa; phylum Chordata; class Aves; order Passeriformes; family Cardinalidae; genus Cardinalis; species Cardinalis cardinalis. Next base: position 955,523 of record JACDOX010000207.1, on the reverse strand, counting down.
TACAGCTTTAAAAAAATCTGTAAATTTTTTCTGGAAAAACTTATATATAAAATAAAATTATGTATAATTATTTATACATAATTTTATTTTATATATTATATATTATTAAATTGTTATATAATTATTATGTATAATTTTATATATAAATAAAATATATAAACTTATATAAAAATAAAATTATGCTATAATTTTTAAATAGCATAATAACTATATGTATAGAGAGAGAGCACCAAAAAATCAAATGCAAGCTCTGAAATATGGTCAAGCTAAACCTATGTATAGGGAAGGAAAATAAAGACACCTTGAAGTATTTTAAACAGATTTTAAAGACATCTGTCCTGCTGTGAATTTTCTCTCTCAAAGTACTACATACCCCTCTTTTGTTTTTAGTGCTGTTTGGCAATGGTACAGCTTTAGTGTGCAAAAAATTCTCCTCATGTTTGTTAATCGAACTTGATATTTTCTTCTATCAAGGATATATCTCTACTATTTACCTCAGATATTGATAAGGACAGAAAATTTTATATTTCAGAAATTATTTGCCAGATATCATCATAAAGTTTTAGTAAGTTTTTTTTATTTTTTGTGGTCATTTCCTTCTTCAAATGAGCAGAAAGTTTATCTCCTGTGATAGCTCATCAAAAACTTACTTTACCAATTTAAACTGCTGAATACCATAGCTGAAAAACATTCCTCCATACTTCAAAGTTTTTGCAAGACTATTTACTTTCCTCTAAGTACTGATTTTTAAATTACACATTGGCTTTTAAAATAAGCTCCTCATAAGGACTGCAAGCTGCTGCAGGTTGAATATACATTATATTTTATGAAACAGAAATGTTGGTTTCCTCTGTATCTTAAAAACCTGAATAGAAGGMTAATGTGCTGCCTAAAAATATTTCAGCCAATTTCTGAAATACTCTTCAGGCTGCTACTGATATTTCAGAGCTGGTAAATGCAGCCTTGCAAATCAATATTTTCTGAAAAACATTTCAATGTCACCTAATGATCTTTCTCCCTGTYTTCTTCATCAGGGAGATGGAGAGTGAAGATGCACATTATAATCCTTGGGCAATATTTGGTCTGACTTTTGGTATCATTTTGTCTGTGAAAGWTTGGCTCAAATTTGTTACACACTCAGCAGAAAATACAGAAGTAATTTGCCACCCTGTTGTGAATTTTAGTGCATTTTTCAGTAATGATGTCTGAGGTGAAGAGAAGGGTTTGGACAAAAATGTGCTGGGCACCACAGTAGAGCGAGGACTTGGCATTTAGCAGGTATTTATACTTATCAAGGGGAAAATTTATGGCAAAACCTTCTGAAAGATACACAGTTAATTTCTCATTCCCATTCATATTATGAACTGCTTGTCAATAAATGCTAAGAGAATTTTTTTCTGCTGATGTACAAAGAATCTGARATATCTCATGTGAATGAGCTACCTGGGCTGAGGTAATTCCAAGAGGCTGCAGGTATTTTGCCTCATTTTGTGACAGCAGAAGTCCCCAGAGTGAACAAGCAGGTATTTTCCAGTGCTCAAAGTTCAAATTAATACAGTAATTTATACCAAGTTTCTTTTTTTTCTATGCCTGATCTACCAGGTTTTCAGAATGCCAAAGGCCAGATTTTAGCAATTAGAGAGATGGCAGCCAGGAAAAGTGAGAAAAAGGTATGGCAGTGGCACTTTTGCCAAACTCAGACAGTGAGACACTCTTGGGAAAAGCCAGTGAAGGCCTGGAAGGATGAATTGTGTTGTCCTGTCCCTGATGTCACCTCTCTGTGACAGCTGAGCATGGTCGTGACTTCCCCTCATCAAATGGCACCGTGGCTGTGCTGCAAACTGTGGAGTTAATAGCACATTTGTATTTGTCAACCTCCTGCACTGTGAGGAGAATCTGCACAAACATTTGAACACAGCTTTGAACAAGGCCTTAGACCTTTGGGGGGCCTGGAGTCTTGGAATTATAAATCACAGAATGGTTTGGGCTGGAAGGGACCTTAAAAATCATCCAGTGCCACCCCTGCCACGGCAGGGACACCTCCCACTGTGCCAGGCTGCTCCAAACCCCAATGTCCCCCCGTCCCTCTGTCCCCACAGGTGATTCCCCACCTGCAGAGCTGCCCCAGCCCAGGGAGGAGCTGGAGCTGCTGCAGAGAGCCCAGAGGGGGCTCCAGGATGAGCAGAGGGCTGGAGCAGCTCTGCTGGGAGGAAAGGCTGGCACAGCTGGCATTGTTCACCTGCACAGGAGAAGCTTTGG
>JACDOX010000207.1:941736-953251 GCA_014549065.1 Cardinalis cardinalis | reverse complement strand
TTGATGAACCTTCTTACTCCTAATGGAGGACCCAACATTTGGATCAAGGGAAATGCCTGGAGCTACTCAGTGGCCACCAATTTGTCCCTGCATCCCAGAAATAGGACGCTGATAAAAGGAGGAAAAATGCTCCTGGGGATGTCCATGGGCACGCACTGCAACCACTTGAGAGATTTTTTTTCCCTGCTTCAACTCTGGGGAAACCACAACCTTAAAATTTCTGAAGGGAAAAAGGACAAAAGAAATACAATTGGATAAAGCCACCRACTCCATTTTCTTCTGGAGTTCAAACACATCGATCACTATAAATGTTCTGCTCTGGGTATCCTTCCATCTTTCCTGTTCAAATGCAGTACAGATTAGGTGTAAGTGATCTCCCAGGCAATAGGAGAATGCACTTCTACATCTGAGGTGCATAACCTCTAGGAACCTTCTCTTTTGATAAATCAGGATTGAGTACTGCTTGCAAAGTTGGTTGTGCAGCCCTTTCAGGAGTGATTGATAAAAACCTGGCTGAGATCAGTGCCCTGGTTGTTTGAATGCTCCCCTGAGAAGGGCAGAAGATTTTGATTCCTTCATCTGGACAAGTATTTGCCTCTAAATTTACCAATTTTTTAGTAAACATTCCAACCACAACCCAAAGAAAACATGGCAGCCCCATTCTTTTTTCTATGTTTATTTAATCTGTCTATTTCACTAGTTTTTATTAAAAATACCTGAAAACAAAATGATTTTAAGAAGTCGAATTCTTTACTTTGGTAGAAAATATGGTAATTTCTTTCATGTTTTTTGGTTCAGCCAGAGAATAATATGGTTGAAAACAAAAAGAAAAGGAAATAAAAAATATTTTTAGGCCAAATACGCTTAGCAAGAATTAAATGCCAACTTGAACATTCATGCCTTGTACCATCCCTCTGATTAGAAATCAGTTTTACCTTAATTTGTTGTCCTACAAGTACTTCCCCTTCCTGCAATCTYAGTGAGAATTGTGACTTGAAACATTAAGGAATGAGTGCTGGAGGCAGTTAAGGAAGCTCACACCCTGTCAGCACAYCCCAGAAGCAAAGCTGGAGCCTCTTCCAGGTCTATTCCATGACCTTTAAAAAAGGCCCTTGGACCAGACCTTGAGAGCTGCTGAGCTCTTCCTGGCGATGTCACTGCTGGCAGCCCTGGAGAGGCTCAAGCTGGTGGCACTGTGATTTCTGGCAGAGCTGCCTGATCCTTTTGTAGGGGTCTGCCAGTGAGGTCAGGTGTCTCTAGAAGCCAGGACTTCCCCTGCTTGTCATCTCTGCTTATGCACYGGCTAAGAAATGAGAAGGTGTTTTCAAAAATGGGATTTTTCCTGCTAAACAATGCTTTATGGCTGTCAGAGGTGTAGATTCTGTACATCTTGATGCCTTTTTTGGGCTACCTAAAAACAGAGGCCAGACAAAATTAAAGGAATAAAAATTAGTTATATTTACTGAAGGGCCTTCAGGTACATTTAGGGCAGACAAAGCCCATCCAGGGGCTACACCCAAAATAGACGATGGGTCACAGGTTTTCACACTTTTATAAGTTTAGTCCATTTGCATATTGGAGGTTAATTTTCCAATTACATCTTCAGGTAATGAAGTTATTTACATCAAGTTTGCCCCCTCCAACTCACTTTTTTTACATTTCTCAGGGCCTGAGACAATGAGGTGTCCTTGATTCCCAGGCCTGGAGAGGAATTGTTGTGTCTGACCAAACTGGGAAAGCARTAGCTAGGACTGTATATGGAGTTTAGAGCTATACACTAAAGAATTGCAGGATTAAAAATATATGAAATATTGTAATATTTTTATTCAAATATTTTATATTAAAATATATGAAATAATAAAAATATATGAAAATATTAAAAAATTAAAATATATTAAAAACAGAAGAGCTAAAACCCTAAGCCCACCCTGCACACCTGCCTCATTGTGTTATTTCCATAACCAAGGCCGTGGTTTCAACAGCTCCCTCTTTCTTTCTCTCCTTCCAGTCCCACCTTTCATCCAACCTTTCGAGTTCCCTCGCTTCTCCATCGGGCAGAGGGTGTTCATCCCCTGCGTGGTGGTCTCGGGGGACCTGCCCATCACCATCACCTGGCAGAAGGACGGCCGGCCCATCCCCGCCAGCCTGGGCGTCACCATCGACAACATCGACTTCACCAGCTCCCTGAGGATCTCCAACCTGTCCCTGATGCACAACGGGAACTACACCTGCATAGCCAGGAACGATGCAGCAGCTGTGGAGCACCAAAGCCAATTAATCGTCAGAGGTGAGGAGGTGTAATTGCTTTGAAAGGTGACAATTAAGCGGGATTCATCGGGATTTTGTGGTGGTATCTGTTTGATGGGTKTGGGGTCCCAGYTGCTGGGGTRCCAGTTKTGGGTTTCTCTGGGTCTGGAYTGAAGGCACTGGAGATGGTGTTTCATGTTCAGACTCAGGTGTTTATTATTTCTTATCAGTAAAACAGTTTCACTACTGTGAGTTCAGCAGCTTTTCATTAGAAGGCACAAAATGGCCAACAATCTCTTGGTACAAGGGCTTTTAAGACTAAACTATCCAATGAAGAACTGACACCTGGATTATTTTCCCTTTTAACCCAATAACTGATCCCACAGAGCTGCAATGGGGACTTTTCTGCCCAATTACAAAATGCCACCCAAACCCATGGAGAAGGAGGAAGAAGAAGCATGAAGAAGAAACCCAGGATGACACCCTGTGCCCTCCATCTTGCTTCCATCCACAACATACTAAAAACCCCAAAACCTCAATTTCTCACCAAGTGATACACCCACACTGCTCTCTATAATCTATTTCACACTTTTGTGGATTCCAGTCTATCTTGGAGTCTGGGARACTTTCTCCATGGATGAGGGTCAAAGTCAGTGCTGCCCTGGGGGTCAGGGCACCCCAGAGCAGACAGAGAAATATTCCCTGTGCTCTGGGTTTCCACAGATGGGAAGTGTGAAACAGAGGGGTGTGGAAATCAGAAATACAGAAACWTCCACAGATATGGAAGGGTTTGATTTGCAGTCTTGGGAGAAGCGTGGATTGATGTAAAAATAAAATATACAGGCTTTAAGCAGAAAAATCATAAATTTATGTTTCTRTAGTTGTAAATAAGAATATGCCTTAAGGAAGTGAGAAACTGTACTGATAAGATGGCRAAGGGTTTATAATGTAGGGGTGTGGTTGAATGGAATAAACTAAGAGTTTAGAAGTTATAATAGAAGCCAATGTGTGCATGTGAGTCAGAAGCCAATTGGACAAAAGCATCCACAGTGCAGTAAAAGTAAATAAAGGTGATAGGTTAGAAAAACAAAATAAACCCTGTGGCAGCTRTCTRTTGGGTTGGAAAGTTCTATATTGTCTTGTAACAAAAAATTTCTGACTACTCTTGAGCTATGGCCAAATGCTGCTCCTTTAAAATCTCACAGCCTCTGAGRCTGATGTTTATCTGAGCAATAAATCGTTCCTGGCCTGAAAATAGYCCCATCCCTTCATTAAAAGTGGTGACAATGATAGAGGGGAATATGGTAATCCCTCACTCTGTGACAGAGAGCACAGAGAGCAATGAGGCACAGAAAGTAATAYGGGTTTTCCTATCTATAAGTATTGAAGCTAATGAAAAACCCTGGAGTGTGTGGGGTGGGTAGGGGAGCTGCAGGACTGATCTCCTGGGAAATTTTATCACTGGGATCAAGCCTTTGAAACAGTATAAAATTATTCTCTGCGATTGTTTTAGTCTGATTATACCCATTTTTTGTTTAGACCACTTTCTCCTGCAACATTCTGTCAGCAAAAAAGCAGAATATTGATGTTGACTTCATGGGGAAAGGACTCTGCTGTTACCTTGTTCTTTTCCTGGTTTGTGTTTATTATGCAATTAGCAGGATTCATGCACTCATGATGACTCACAACATTTTTCCTTAAAATAGATGTGAATATACAYGCAGTAAGCAAATATTTTATGTGGAAAAAACCTTTCTAGTCACACCTTAACTAAATTACCTAGAGATTATTCCTTGTGATGTATTTTCAAACTTACTGTGCACAACTGCAACAAAAGCACATTGCTTCCCTTTCTTTCTAGGAGTTTTTCAAAGTGTTTCAAATTTATGTTTTTAAAAACTCAGTYAGACCCTTCCCTCTCCACCATCTCCTTGCTACCAAGCCACTGGGCTTCTCAGAGAAAGAATAATCCTAAAAGGAACCTCAGTAATTTCTGCCTGCTGCACATTTCTACATTTTATATTCCCTCCTAAAGTTTGCCAAAATAAACCTTAAAGTATTAATGGGCCTTTTTAATCTTTCCCATGGTTTTTTTCCCACCCTRTGTTCTGAAGAACTCTTTTAAGTCAAATGTTCCCAGTGTCCTAATGCTATCCTTAAGGAATTCTCTAGTTTTCCAATATGCTTGCTTTTTTTAAAGCTATTCTTCCCAAAACTCAGTGCTAAAAAGATCCATTAATTTTCTACTAGTTTTGAAATAAATATTTCATTATTTTTAAAAATTTCACTTATTTTAATCTTGCTAAAGATTATTCAGTACAGGTGTCTATTACRTTCCTCATTTATTTAGCAATTCTTAAATGAAGTAGTCTAATTAACTACATGCATTTAATTATTCCTTTCTAAGCTTTTCTGCTAGGTTTTAACCCTATTCCTCACTCTAATAGTGAGAGCTTTTTCTCACCTCCTCTTTTGCTGGAGAAGGGAAGGTTGAAAACCTCACATTTCTGTCTGTGTCTGCCCTGCTCAGAAATGCTGCACCTAAAACCAGCTGGGATTTTCCCTGGTTTTCTGTAATTCATCTCTGAAAGTGATGGCAAAGAATCTGCAGCAACCCTGTGTGGGTTCCTACAGGCATTTCTTACTCCCAGGATGGTTTTACCATCTGAGAACAAGTTCTCTGCCACCACTGGCTGTCCTTGCCTGGCTGAGACACATAAGTGTAGGGATTTCTRCTCTGTGCAGGGATTTCTGCTCTTTGTAGGGGTTTCTGCTCTGTGCAGGGATTTCTGCTCTGTCCCCCACTGCTGGGGACAAGCCCTGCCATGTCCTCACTTCTCCTGGCTTTTTCTGAGCTGCACTTTCCCTGTCTCCTGCTGTCTGTGGGTAATTCCTCTCCTGACCTCTGCTCCCAGGACACATCTGCCTCTTGCTGCCTTTYCAGGCATCAATCAGTTTTCCCTTCTTGTCCAGCAGAGGAGTTTTGGGAAGCCTGTCCCTCACCCYAACGCCTCCATTTTCACCTCTATTTTCCCCTCATATGCTTCCTGCTCTAATTACACCTCCTGAKGAGGTGTAAAATCCCCATGGGCATGATACAGATGAACTTTCCACTCTCTCATACCCAAGGGCTTGGAGAGCAATCCTGGATCCTCAAGTTTTAGGAAGTTATGAAGATGACGTCATGTCCCCTCCCTTGCTTATCCTTCTGTCCATGTAATGCTCTGCAGAGCCTCCTTAAATCCTCTTCTCTCTTGCTGTCACTTTAAATGATAATGTTTTAATCAGTTTTGGATGTGCATCTGAAATAACAGCTCTCACTCAGGGGAAAAGGGGAAAATACAATATCATGTCTGACCTGAATTCTCTGCCAAAACCYTACCCTGGCCTCTTTCCCTGGTACTGAACTGCTTCAGCTGCCTCATCCCACAGAGGTCAGAGCTCAAAGAGCTGCCAAAGAATCCCTGTGATCACTCCTCCTCTGCATCCAACATGACCTGYACACATTTCAAGTCAGACTTGTTTTCCTGCTGCCTGTTTTATCTCCAGGTTTTCTCATCCCTCCTCATCTYTTTGTTCATAGATGCTGTATAACTGAAACATATTTTTCTAAATAATCTAAGTGGTTTATCTCCAAATACAGGGAGAAGTGGTGCTTTAACTCCTCTTGTTTCTAATTGTTTGAGGGTTTCTCAGCAGCGTGCTTTAAACGTAAATGTTGACTATCCTAAATGCTGGGAGACGTGTCCTGGTAAAATCTTATTTATGTGCACACTGTGCATTTTGGTATGAGAGCAGACAGTGAATGGGAAAGGAAAATTAGGTGAAATATGGCTGTCACTCACCCTATTCCTTTTTCCTTATTTAGACTGTCCTTGTATTCATTTTGAAAGTAGACATTAAAACAGTGCAGGCCATCATCTTTCCAAACTAAATGGGAATCCCCATTATTTTACAGTACATGGGTAGGACTAAAAGTAGAATGTAAAGTCAAGATATTCCTAAAGCGAATGAAGAAGCACAGGCCAACTRCTCATTGCTTCATTTGAATAATTAATGAACACACAAACTTCTGCAGATTCCATACACAAACCTAAATGCATCATCTTTACAGCTTCAGATGTTTTTTCCTCAATATCGTCTGTCAGATCCCATGGATCTGCTATTTTTTATCATCATCATATATTCCTGTTTAAAGTGTGTTAAATAGATTTCTTATATTCCTCCTACAAATAAATTTTTTTATGTCTGAGCTGTACTGCCATTTTGCCAGGTGTGCTAAATGGCAAAAGGACAACAAGAACTGGTTTCTTAAATTCTATAGGTACTTCATGGCAAATCTTCACAGTTCCAATTATTTCATGCATTCTAAAAGCAACCAAGTGGTGATGAGGAGCCCTAAAAACACCTGGCCAGCAAGGCTGGATTCTCCCTGTGTTAAATGTCAGAGGAAGAGGATGGCCAGCTTCCACAGCATCACACAGGAGATGGAAGGCAGCAGCTGAGAGAAAGTGAGACAAAAAAGCTTTGGRGCATCTGGGTGAGATCATCTCAGGGCAATCTCAGTTCTCTGTGCCATGAGCCCCTTGGTGAGAACCTAGAAATGAGACAGAGCCAAATGCTCAGGACAAGGGGCTGTCAGTGCTTCTCTCCACAAATTGTTGGCTAATTTTAGACTAACWGGAAGAGGGGAAAACACCTCCAGTGGAGCTGAGCTCTGCAGACCTCATATTAAGAGGTGATTGGTAAGAAACATTGGGTCTAATACCAGAGAATCTACACAGGCAAAACCTTCTGCCAACACAAGAATTCTTCCAACTGGGATCTCTCYTCAAGCATGAGATACAAATCCACAGAAAAGCAGGCTTTATTAGTCCCAATGTTTATGGAATATCTTTTGAAAGCTCAGTAGGAAGTGGAATTCAGTGAGTGAGTGAGAACAGGACTTTCCTTCTCAAAATCATAGACTCTGCCAGATCCTGGTCTGCAGATCTTCTGGAAATGCATTAAAAATTTGGCAGCTAGAAGGGCTTCTCAAACCTCCTAAATCATCATCATCATCATCATCATCATCATCATCATCATCATTATTACTACTATTATTATTATTACTATTATTATTATTAATTTATTTCTTGGCACACTCTTGGTTTGTTAGTCATGCCCATAAGAAAAAGGAAAGGAGAGGATCCTTTCATGAGAGCCATAGATAGAAATGAGGAAAATATCTTCTCTGTCAACTACTTAAATCATCACAAGGAATTAATCAAGACTTTACTCATTAAGGCTGTCGTCTAAGAGTGATTAAAAATCTATATACACTTTATMATGTGTTATTCATTTCTGTAGAGTTTCCTAAAATGAAGTACTTATGAAGTAAAAAGCAGTGAAAAGAATTCTAATGGGTAACCAAAAAACTGATAAATGTATTATGAGTTCAAAATTTTTCTGATACTACCAGAAAGGGGAATTCAAAGATAGTAGTGGATGCATAAATCATGATTTTATATGTGCTGTTAGTGAACATATCATAAGTTAAAATTGAAATAAGGTCTTTAGATAACTAATAACCCCCAATAATGCATTTAGTGCATTAAATCTGTTTTCATCTTTCACTTGCCAGAGGTGTTGAATATAATTAGATAGTTAGGCACACAATGAGGAGTCCCTGAATTTTCCAGGTGGTAAGAGAGTTTCCACCATTTTTGTGACATTTGGTGGTGGTGCTGGGGTGATGCAGCAAAAGCAGTTTGGGACAGAAAGGCAGGGGGGGAAGATTTAAGGCCAGAGCTGGTTTCTGAACTCATTTACTTTCTTTGCTGGTGTTTACACTGTGGCTCCGAAGATGACTCCTAAAAGATTCACTTATTTAATATATTCATTAGCCAAACCTGATCAACACAAACCACTGGGCATGGTGTCATTTTGCAAAAGTACATCTTTTTTCTTGAACTGCAGAGCAAATGGTTTCACTAAAGCAGCTAAATCGACCCCTTAGGTGCAATGACCACATTTAATAACTGCTCATTTTGCTAAAGTACAGTGTTTAATGATCTCATTCATTAATACATCAAGGGTTGCTTTGGCTGATTAAATTTCCTCCATCATTTTGACAGTGGGATCCAAATGTGAAGTACAAATATTCCATGTAAAAATGAAACACTGCATTCCAGGCTGGTGCCACAGATTATTTCTGAACTCACTCCGGCAGCCCACCGGAGGAGCTCGTGGCAGGAGCCTTCAGAATTGCTCTCCAGAGGGATYCACTGATCTCTGGGAGCCAGAAGTGCTTGCAGGGATTTGAAGTTTGGGAAGGAATGTGTGAGTTTGGCACCTGGTCCCTGGCAGGTCAGGAGGGATTCTTGCATGTGCACAGAGCAGATTTAAACCAGGGATGTGGGACCACAGGGATCTCATGATGCTGAACCTCAGCAAGTGCTGGTGCTGCACCTGGGTCAGGGCAATCCCCAGGATCATCCAGGCTGGGGATGAAAAGATGGAGCAGCCCTGGGAGAAGGATTTGGGGGTGCTGAACCCTGTTCTGATTGCTTCACCCTTTGTTTTCCCACAGTGAGAGCCTAAGACTGCTAATCACAATATTGAAAATACCTTTTTTTGGGTATTTTAACTCCTTTCAACTTTCATTTTTTAACCTTTTACCTCCTTTGAGTTCAGCCATTAAAGAGCTGGCATCTGTCAACTTATGGCTCTTACCCTAAATAATTCAATAGCTCATTTCTCATCACAGACCTGTGGGCTGCATTGAATGAAGGCCCACCAGAAATTCACTGTTAAAGCAATTTTAAATGGCCTCCTTCACAGGCTCAAGAACTGTGCTTCTGAGATAARGAGGATGATAAAAGTAGAACTGTTCAGTCACATTTGTGAGCAATTTCAGAGAGTTTCCCTTCTAAAGGAGTAGAGGAGTCTCACATTTTACAGCTGAAGAGAGGAGGAACTAATTGTTTACTTTTTTCTAACAACTCAAACATATCAGACAAATTACCTTGGTTAAATTCTTGCTAAGCATATTTTCTTTAAGGGCTAATGATCCCCTGAAAGATAATGAAAAAGTGAGCGTAGGTTTATCATCTAAATCTAAGTAYCAAAATCTAGAACAAGTTTTTAACAGCACTGTGTTCTGAACTATGGCAGCACATAGCAAAGAACAAGTTATTAAATTGTAATAAAATTGAGAAGCAAATGAGCAAGGAGAAAAAAAAAAAGCAAAGGTCTGCTCTGTTTGCTTTTTCATCATTTATATAAGAAGAAAAATCCTCTGGCTTTACCTAGACAGCAATACAGAAAAAATTGAAAGGTCATTAAATGAGTAATTTTTTTTTTTGCTGTAGCATCTCTTCAGATTTCTATTGGCAGTCTTAAGACTAAGTGGCAAGGGTTTGTCTTCAAAATCAGAGCAGCATTTTTGGCATTTTTATAACCAGTCCTAAAGAATGGCCAAAGCTTTACTAAACCTAATAAACATTCTATTACTGGGTGTGGGCTGAGTTTTTTCCAAGTAAGTTTTGTTTATGGATCCAAAGAAGGAAATTCTCTGATTTCTGATGATACACCTGGTCCTGGAGCTATAGAGCAAAAGTTAATTTCAGCAGTTACCATTCTAGTATTGCTCTCTACTGAAAGTAATAATTAGAATTGAAAATATCAATAATATCTGAGAAAAAAACTTAGGTATTATATCTAACCAAAAATACAGTGATATCAATGTGATGAAAAGTCTTGTTCAGAGCTTGTCAGTGTTAAAGGAACAACATACCATGGATATCTCTGTGAGTTCTTAAAAGATGTGGTAGAATATGGCAGAATTTCCACCAAAAGCCCAAAGAATATTTCCACTTGGCATCCATTCTTTTTTTCTCTATGTGCCCAATGGGATTATACAAAAATTGTGTTTCAGCAGATAACTTTAATGCAAATAGTATTTTAMAGATTGATTGCATTTATTCTATACTAAGCAGTCTTGCTTAACTTTTCCCAGAAATTTCTGCAAATGCCTGCTCATTTAATAAAACAATATCCTGAAAATTTAGCATTTCTTGCCAGTGTCATCCATAGCAATTGAAGAATGTAAAAAAAATGTTTTTCAAAGAGAAGGGAAATGAAACAAATTATAGAAATTTTATATTGGAAGACAGATTTTAAATGAGATTCTGCTCTTCACACTCTTCAGTGATAGAGGAGGACAGTAATTATCAGTCACACCATTGCATCTTTTGTAATCATTTACCTGTAAGAATGGTGGGTTCATTGGTTTTACCTGTAAGAATGGTGGGCTCATGTTGTGCTCTGGTTTTTTATCCCTCTTTATGGATAAGCAGCTTGTAATTGATTTTTCAGAAGATGCAAACACGAATTTAGTCACAGCTACTGAGGTGAAACAAGCTGAGGCCTCCATGCCAAGTYGTACAAAATCAAATCTATTTGTGCAACTAACTGTGCTTTTCACCTGCCTTGGAAAATACCTCATTGTGTGTTTGGGGATGAAACGAACACAGGACAGTGAGAAAGGAGCTACTGAAGCAAATGTTTTCTCTGAGCAGATAATTACAACAGGATGGGTGATTGCCCAGAGCTGTTGCTGCTGGGATTYCATGTTCATGTTTACCTATTGTGAATTAACATAACGTACAATAAATGTTTCTCAGCGTGGCAGCCATTTGGAAAGCCAAAGTGTTCGTCAGGAGTAAATGTATTTTCTAGTACAGAGGTATCTCTTGCCTCTATCACTGCTGGTTCCTTCTGGTTTTTGTAGCCATGTTCCAAAGAGCATTTCTGTAGTTAGGCAATAAACAGCTTTGCATTTTAGCCATAGTGAGGAAAAGGTTCAGTTAGGGGGATGTCTTGGTTTGAAAAGGCAGATGTCTGCTAAGCAAGGCTGGAASCTCCCTTGAAATGGAAAACATAAACCCCTYCCCTYTGAATTATTRTAATTTTGAAATTAAAGGGATGTCAGATAAAGATATGGGAATAGGAATAMCAGTTCTTTATTAAGGAAGAAAATAAAAATAAAATWAGAAATGCTGTAATACAAACCMCTGCCAGAGTGAGAGCATGCCCTGGCCCCTGTGTGTCAGGGGGTGTCCCAGCCCCATCCCATGGGGGCTCAGCCCTCCTGCAGTGCCAGCTGTGGCTCTGCTGCAGCAGGGATCCTGCACAAGGGGGGAGTTTTCCTCTGCAGCTCCAGGGCTGCTGCAGATGGGCCTGGGCTCCCTCTGCCAATGCAGGGCAGCAGAAAGCTGCTCCTCTG
>JACDOX010000207.1:927852-940996 GCA_014549065.1 Cardinalis cardinalis | reverse complement strand
TATTCCTGGGCATTAAAAACTGTGTCAGGCCCCAGGGAAAATATTTACAGTGCTGAGGTCCCCCTCTGTGCTCCCTTGAATTTTCTTGCGCTAAATACTTCCATCACACTTCCTTTTTTAATTTCTGGCACTTCTGGAGAGGCAGCTGAGGGGTGGATCAGAACAAGGATGGATGGTTGGGTCCTTTGTTCTGTCTTCCTCAGCTTTCAGTCAAATTCAGCACTGCCTGGACCTGGGGAATCCATGAGGCTTCAAATTTTGCAGTGGGATGAGAAGAGCAAGGAACTATTAGGATTTCTCCTGTGCTGCCTTAGAACTCAGTATGTTGCTGAAAAAAGAAAAAARAGGCAAAAAAAAAATCATTTGAGAAGAAAAAAGTCTGTCAGGTGTTCTCATCAGTTGCTCTCTGTGGCCCTGTGAGAAATGACAGAATGAAAAACGTAGAATAAAACCACAATTAATTTACTCCTTTGTTTCTTGGATATTTACACTTCCATGTTCTGAACCAAAGAGCRGAGGGTCAGCAAAATACTGTGACTTTAACTGACCATAATACAGCCATTAAACACTTTTAATATTCAAATCTTTCATGGGATTTTCCACAGTCTTCACATCTTTCAGCCTCTTTTTCATGATTTTGTCAAATGTTAAGGTTTTACTGAGACATGGGCACYTAGAATCAGGCTTTCATGTCAAATTTTTGGACCGAACATTGTCAGAAGCTGTTTTCTTCATTGTGTACCTGTATTGGGAACGTGTAGAACTTTTCCTTGAGATAAGCAGCTCTTCTTTTATTTATATATAAATCGATATGTGTGGAAGACTCACTGCAGTGGTTTTATGCTACTTTGGGATAATTTTAATAATATGTGTACATTGATGCACTGAAATAAGATTTCTTATCAACTTAATGCAAGCAAATTTTGTTGAACCTCTCTCTGGCTGGTTGGAAGGCAAAGTCCCATCAGAAGCTATGGTTCAAAGACCCTTATTTTAATATTAAGTTATTTGATTGCTAATAAAATCATTTTTTTTCTAAGGTTATTTATATCAAATAATTATTTTTTTCTAAAGCTTGCTAGTTCACTGTTATAAAAAAGCAAATAGAAAAATTCTATTGTTCTTAGACATCTGACAAACCTACCTTTGGTAGCATTTWTTTTCTGTCCACAATAATATGATTTATCTATTACTCCATTTTTAACCTCTCCCTTGGAGAGGTCTTATAAACTTATTTTGGTATCCTGTAAAGACCAGTGGTTTTGTCATGCCTGGCAAGAAATACATTGAGGTTGTGCACAAAAAGTGAATTATCTGGTAAAACCAACCTTAGTGAATGTGTTACTGGACCAGCAAAAAACTGGTTTTAATTTTTGCTTTTTTGCTATGAAGTGATATAATTCTTCATGTGACTGCTCTGCCATTTTGAATTACCCAATAAATTGCCAATAAATTGCTGGAATTCTGATGTGTCCCTTTRCTCCCTTCCCACAGTGCCCCCCAGGTTTGTGGTCCAGCCCAGCGACCAGGACGGGATCTATGGGAAAGCTGTCATCCTCAACTGCTCTGCCGAGGGCTATCCTGTTCCTACCATTGTCTGGAAGTACTCCAAAGGTAGGATTCCTGTGGGGACCACTGGRGACAGGCCAATTCTGCCTTAATAACATCCCACTCACCCCTAAGTTGCTGTTTTAATCTCCAATTTGCCAGGGAGCAGCAGGGTCCAATGAGGGACATACCAGTTGTGTTTTATTCCTCATAAATCATCTCCCCCAGTAATGGATTCTTTGCTTCTTTTTTGCCAAGGTTGGGATTAAATGTATGAGATGGTATTTCTTGTTTGSATTTAGATGTTTATTAGTTCTTATCTCTGTTASAGTCTCACAAACCCTGAGTTCTGCAGTACTTCAACTAAGTAAAAATGGAGCCCCATCTCTCTTTCTACAAGGTTTTTGAAGAAATGACACCTAAATTATTTTTACTTTTAACCCAATAATCAACCACCCATGCCCCACAATGTGGACTTTTTTTATCCAATTACACAAAACMACCCAAACCCATGGAGAAGGAGATGAAGAAGAAGGAGCAGTCTCCACCCTAAAACCTCAATTTTGCTTTCTATCTATTCCTGTATTCTAAACTCTCAAACTCTTCGTTTCCCACCCTGTGGTATCACACACTTCTATTCGAACTCCACCCCCACAATCCCAGTTCTGTCATTCCATTTTGGAAGCTTCTCCAGGGCCTCAGGTCAATGCAGTGTTCTCTTGGGGGTCAGTGCCTGGCAGCACAGAAAGTCTCAAATTCTCAGTAACCAGGGTTCCAGCACCCCAGCACAAGGTTCTGGTCACTGTCCCACACAAGGCTGAGTTGGATGGACTTTTGCTCTGCCCTGGAGATGTCCAGGCWGTGCCTGTGAGCCTGTGTCAGCTCAGCAGGCAGGGGATGAAAGGCATGGCTGGGAGAGAATAAACACAGCTTTAATTGAAACAACCAGCAAGGTTCACTGGCAGCATTTGGCTGCTTTTTTTTCCTCCCCTTCAAAATTTGTGACAATATGGCCAATCACATYTTTTCAGCAAAGAAGGAAGGTCAGGTAGCATTAGCATAAGCAGTAATTCAGTATGAGCTTTACATATGCTTAAACATTTTCTCCTCGTGTAACAGAGCATTAAAAGTGGCCCCACTTGACCCTCAGTAACCATAGAAAATTGACTGCTTTTTAGTTAAAATGGGCTGCCTGATAGATTGCATCTTCTGGCCAGCTGTCTTCTGGTAGTTTTTAGCAAAAAACCACTTTCTTCTAACTCTGTACCCMATCTAAATGAGTTAACTCCTTAAAAAACAAAATGAGGTGCTGTTGAGAAGAAATCTTTATGTATTGCTCCATGTAATTTTTTGTTTCCTTAGAATCTAATTGTAAATACTCAAATTGTATTTGATGAAAAAAATGGTGAGAGAAAAGTTCATGTTAAAGACTATTTGTGCTCTTATTGATAAATTATGGTTTGTTGCAAGAAGGGTGCAGAGTTCCAAATTCCAATAATCTCAGTGGTATGTSGGATTTTAATTCTGAATAAAGGCCACAAAGAGGTAATTCTGGTTTATTCTGTTTGTATGCTGAAGGAGTACAAGCCAAGCTAGATGAGTTGTAATTAACTGTGAGGAGATAAATAAGATTTGTCCAACTACTCTATGATTCTACCATATTGGAATGGTAGAATCATAGAGTAGTTGGACAAATCCCCTTTCAGAYTCATCCAAGCAGTGGATGCAATAGCAGTAATGATGTGTATGCAGATTAAGAAAACTTTGCAAACTGCTGCACAAATTTTTTTCCAGTTCTTCCAGTAGCTGTCCTCAGGAGTATCAGCCCTTTCCTTTCTGTGAACACTAAATTGTTCCCGCAACTTTTCATGTGAAGAAACACAAGAAGTGAGTGGGCAATCAAAGGCAGGCATCTACAGTTAGTAAAGCATAAATATGCATTCCAACTAAATGACAGGAAAAATTTCTCGTTAAAGAAAAAAATGGACAAAAATAAAAGCGGGACAAGCACCTGACTAAAATAGGTGAAAAATCAACAATGGCAACTAAATTTTGTATGAAAACATTATCATTGTAACATTTTTAATTTCATAGCACTGATCACCAGGCCTTCAAGCCGTAAGTTCCCAAAGCAGACTCTTCCAGATCTAGAAGTATTTTTGATATACATGTCTGATTATTTTTTTTTAATATTCTAGATGTTATATCTGTAGGTTGTTCTAGCTCACTATGTTACACTAAATAATTCCCCATAATATTTATTCACTGTATTTCCTTCTGGGTGGACTCGGCCAACTGTTTATAGTGATTAATGCTGACAGATAATRACTTTGTGTACAGAAAGTGGTGTCAGAGAATTCCATTGAAGAAGAGCACATTCTGACTTCCCTGAAAAATCCCATATCCTGTTGCCAAAGTGGGTTGTAAACCCCTTTTTTACAAGAAATGTGTCTTAATATACATTTAGGAGTCTTTAATGTTAGGGGAACCTGAACTTGCAATGACAGTCCAGCAGGATCCTGCTTCCTGTTCCCTAAATTACCCCCCAGTATCTTATTTCCAAAGAAAAGTAAATTATTTCTTAAAACTTGATACAAAAATATTTGGCTTCCTGTTTTTATGGACCTTCCATTTTTACATTGCTGTCAGAAATGTCTGATCAGTGGTCTGAGATTTTGTCATTTTATTTGTTTCATTTAGGGGTTTTTGTGGATTTTTTTGAGGTTTTTTTAACAGTGCACTGTCTCAATAAATCCTGGCTGCAAATACAGCACAACAGAGGTTTTTTGTGTCACCAGTCCATCAGCTGTAGCAGGAAACAAGAGGAGCAGTCACTGATGTGGTTTTCCATGTTAYCCAGGGTTTCATAAACAAGGGCCTCGAGGTCCCCTGAGTGTGCCATGTTTACTACAGCAGACATCCCTCTCAGTCATAAGAAATTCATTTGCTGTTTGCATTAGGGATGCATACTGCCATGACTGTTCAGCTGTAATTGTCAATAATTCATCAGCCTTTAAATGTACAACAAATGTGCCTTTTCACCCATGAAAGGGCTGAAAATCTTCATTTCCTCTCTCCCCCTTCCTGGTTCTTCTGCTTGGTGCTCCTTTTTCCCCTTTAATATGGGAAAATTATTGCTGCTGTTGCATTCCTTCTTTTCATGCAATGAATTCAGTTTGGATAACTGTCTTGGTTTGAAAAGGCAGGTGTCTGCTAAGGAAGGCAGGAGCCTCCCCTAGAATGGAAAATGTAAACCCCCTCCTCTGAATTATTATAATTTTGAAATTAAGGGGCACTTAGGTAAAGATATGGGAATAGGAATAACAGTTCTTTATTAGGAAAATTTGAAAGAAATACAAATGTAATAGTACAAAAAGAAAAACCACTGCCAGAGTGAGAGCATGCCCTGTCCCCTGTGTGTCAGGGGGTGTCCCAGCCCCATCCCATGGGGGCTCAGCCCTCCTGCAGTGCCAGCTGTGGCTCTGCTGCAGCAGGGATCCTGCACAAGGGGGGAGTTTTCCTCTGCAGCTCCAGGGCTGCTGCAGATGGGCCTGGGCTCCCTCTGCCAATGCAGGGCAGCAGAAAGCTGCTCCTCTGGCAATGCAGGGGGCAAAGGCTGCTGGGCTGGGCCAGGCTCASATTGGATCCAGGKAGGAATGCTTGGCTCCTCCCCTGGGCGCAGCATCTCCCCATGGGATGCTGGAATTGGATCRGCCCTGCAGGGACACTCCCTGGCCATGGACAGCAGAGATCTCCTGGAGGGAGGRTTGGCTGTGGGAGAGAGAAAGAAAAAACTGCCCCATGGACAGCAGAGARCTGCCCCAGCTCTGACAGATGGRGRYAGAACACACACYCCCASYCTAAAMCAGGGGATTATTTTCCATCCAGAGGACTGTTGTCCTTTTTAAAAAGCAGCTCTATCTATGAATGTGGAACAAGAAAGCTGGAGGGGAGTCTGGCTTGTGAAGGCACAGGGAGGAAGGCTCCAGCTGTTGTGAGGAGGGGTCTCTGAACCTGCAGGGAGAATTTCCACAGASCTTCAGCCCTGAGCTGTCCCACACTCACCAACACTGGCAGCTCTTGTTTCTMCTTCAGGAAAACTTGGGACACTCTGGCACAAYGAGAGCAAATATTTGCATGAATATTTGCATGAGAGTGTTTATACTGGAAAAACGTGAGGGTCATCTGTTAGAGCATTGGTGCTTCTGCTGTGTTTCTGCTGCACAGATTTTCTCAATGGATAATTAGTCCCATATTCCTGGGCATTAAAAACTGTGTCAGGCCCCAGGGAAAATATTTACAGTGCTGAGGTCCCCCTCTGTGCTCCCTTGAATTTTCTTGYGCTAAAAACTTTTATCACACTTCCTTTCTTAATTTCTKGCACTTCTGGRGAGGCAGCTGASGGGTGGATCAGRACAAGGATGGATGGTTGGGTCCTTTGTTCTGTCTTCCTCAACTTTCAGACAAATTCAGCACTGCCTGGACTTGGGGAATCCATGAGGCTTCAAATTGTGCAGTGGGATGAGGASAGCAAGGAACTATTAGGATTTCTCCTGTGCTGCCTTAGAAGCATTGGTGCTTCTGCTGTGTTTCTSTTTTTTCTAACAGATGGAAATAGAATACACAACCCCAGCCCAAGATAATGACCCATTCTGCTCATYCTGATGGTATCAAAAGCCATTTACATTGCACTGAGCCTGTAAGAACAGGAAGCTGTATCTTGTGCTTTGTTAAAAACAAAACCATGAGATGCTTTTTAACCTTTCTGCTTGGGTTCCTTGCTGCAGGTGCCGGGGTTCCCCAGTTCCAGCCGATCGCGCTGAACGGTCGCATCCAGCTGCTCACAAACGGCTCCCTGCTGATCAAACATGTGCTGGAAGAAGACAGTGGATACTACCTCTGCAAGGTCAGCAATGATGTGGGAGCAGACGTCAGCAAGTCCATGTACCTCACTGTTAAAAGTAAGAACTGAAACGCTTCTCTGTGATCCAGATGTTGCCATTGAGTGAAAAAAGGCTTTACTGCATCCGTAGTTTGGAGGGAAGGGAATGGGCTTGGGAGGGGAGAGGTTGGATTTGTTGGTTTTTGCTTTAATTTTGGCTTTCAGCTGCTTGTGGAAGTTAGGATGGTTTATAAAAACCTTTGTTCAGTAGAGGAGGAAAAGCAAATTTGTACCAGGTCTGAAAGCTATCCCTGAGTCATRAAGGGAAAATAAGAAAGTTGTTCAGGAGTACAAAAAAAAAAAAATAGCAAAGGCGAAATACCCACAGCAATTGTCATAAATCTCAGAAGCTGAAAGAAATGTGGATTTAAAAGCTTATCAATTCTCAATGTATCATAGATGGAAACTGTAGGTACAATTACTATAGGTAGATATCACAAGATATTACAGCGTACTCTTAAGATTTTATAGATACAGCCACAGTAGTTACTTTGACTTAGCCAGGTAGTTTTCAGGAGATCCATGTAATTATAGAAGCTCAACCTACCTATACTTTCCAGGCACAAGAGACAAAAGCAGTCCAGTTTTCAAGTTCATCTTAGCTATAATTCCTTGAAGCATCAATACAGTTTAGAAAATAGAGGAAATATAATGGGATAAAAAGGTGTATAGATAATATAATTTCTCTCACTAGAGAAAAAAAGAGAGTATTGACACATCAGTGTGCCAGATGTTCCTGGATGACCTGTCAGACCACTATTGAAGGAGGTGACCACACTATGTACTTTCATGTTTGTAGGGTTTTTGAAGATTTACAGAATGCTTTGAAGTTCTGGGATGCCAATTACCTTGAAAAAGTTTTGCCCTTGAAAGTAAGAAGATTTTTTTTTTCCAGAAAGGAAGGGAAATGGAATTTATTCTCTATTGTAGAGGGCAATTTAGACCATTACTGTTTAGGTTGAGGGGTGTTGTTTGTTGTTGAGAATTAATAACTAAGTTATTTCAAGAGTGTCAAACATTTGACTCTAATTTACCATAGTGACTTTATGTTCTAAAAAACAACATGATGACCCCTCCAGCAAATATATTAATTGGACATTTTTTCTGTGGGCTGGTAGAAGTTCCAGCTTCTGTGGTTTGCAGAACTGGCCATTTTTGGGCCARTCTTCCCTTGCAGGAGTGAGGCACTGCTGTAATATTCTACCAGAGCCAGCTTCCCTCTGCTTGGCAGGCGTGCACGCTGCCTGTCTGATCACTGCATGCAGTTTCATGTGTGATAAAAGAGCATCCCTTATCAAATAAGAGCAGGAGCTTCCCTGGGGAGCCAGCTGCTGTTTGAATCTAATGAAAACCCCTCTGGCTCTGAGATAGCAGGGAGCAGTCTGTGCCCCTCACACACCCACACTGACACCAGTCCACCCCAGAGCACTGAGAGGGTGCTGGGGTGTGTGTGGAAGGGGCAGAGCCTGAGCTTCCATCAAACACTCCTTAAGGAGAAGATGCTCTGGTGAAATGGGCTGCATTATGGCTGGATCCCCTATTCTGGTGGTGTGGTTGTGGCTCATAATATTTGCACCAGGTCAGGTGGACTGACTCCAAAGTGAGGGATTGGATTTGCCTTTCATCTCTCTCCTCATTCACCGTTTCCTTTTTCTGTGTGGTTATTCAGGATCCTGTTCCTGGACCCTAGTCCTCAAGTTTAGTCCTCCTCTAGATAAAAACATTGGTCTTCCTTCATGAAACTCATGGTATTCTTGATCAGTTGATCCTTCTCCACAAGGTCACCCTTAAATGCCTTCTTTAGGCAAAGGTGGAGGGTGAGACCTGGCCCATGCAGTTGTTTCTGGTTGGTAAGTAAGAGACAGCTTCCAAAACATAAACAAGGATTAGCACTGATGCATATCTTTGTGGCCTCCTTGTGACAAATTGCTTTCCCACCTTCCTTCACTCTATTTATGGGTTATCCCAGAGCAGTAGCTCACATCTGATAGAAAAAGCAGAGTGGCTTAGGTGGATTTGGTCACTGATCATGAAATTACACTGGCCCTCAGAAAGAAAAACATGGCAGCAGTCCCTTTACACTCAATTCCTTCACTTCTTGTTCCTTGTGCCACAGATACCTCAAGCAYGCAGGTGCTAACCACTGATGGCATCACTGAACTTGGAAATAAACTCACTTGTGCACAGGAGATTCTTCTCCTCCTTGTGTGATAAAGTTTTTACCTACTCTGTTGGTAACTCTGCTGCATAAAGTTTTACCTTTCACAGATCTTATTAAAAAATCTCTTAAATGAGCTGATGCTTCACTCCTCCAGAATTTCCACTGTCCCCTGTATCTAAACAAAAAAGATGTTGACCTTTATTGCCAAAAGAGAGTGGGAGTTTTTTTGTGTCAGTAGTTCGGGACTGGGCAGGAAGAAATTTGATTTAATCTATTTCCATTACTTGCTACCTCTAAAGTGGATGGATTTTTATTTAGTGAAAGCCCATGTCAAGCTCCAAACCAGCTTGCTTAGCAAGACTCTTAGTGCTAAGAGGGAAATTGTAATAATTCCAAAAATACATTTATTTAGTGCCTCAGTGTTTGTTTTTTGAATGACACCCTCGTGTCAGAGGAGCTGATCCAAATTCTTAGTTGAAGGGAGATTGCATGAGAAGGGAGTGCAAAGAAAGAGAAAAAAGAAAAGGGGAAAAAAAAGAAAAAAATTTAAAGGAAAGAAAGAGTCTTCAGGAATATCATCAGAAATGTGAAAAGAGCAAGCTGCCAGCATCAATGCTGAAATAGGAACCACGGGGCAGAAAATTTTCATTTAGCAGCTATTATCCTGCTCCCTTTCTTTTCAAGGAATGGACATAAAAATCATGACCAGTGAATTTTTCTCTTCTTGTGATTCAAGTTTTAGTAGTTCCCAAATTCCATATTCACTAAGACACACAATATTAGAAAGTTATGAGAGATCTGGAACAAGGCATCTGGTGCTGTCTTGAGAAATGACTCCTGGTGCTTGGGATGAGAAGACTTCTGAAGAATTTCTATAAAGGATAATGAGCCTTTAACATGAAGGGAAGAACTAAAATTATTTAAAGKTTGCCTGGGAGTCACAGGGGAAGAGATGACTGCTTAAAACAGACTGCCTGCCTTCATCTGAATAAATGTCACACTTCCTAATTCCACTTTARGGGCTGTATATAACGTGATAGAATGGTATCCTGAAAAATTACCTCCTGAAAAGCAAGCTTSCATTAAGGCATGCATGTTCCTGTGTAAATAATCTGTTGGAGGCAACCACATTAGCCCTGCCCCTTCTTAAATCTATCACTTCTTTTTATGACAGTGTGGAGCCTCACAAGTTTTAATCTGATCATCAAAACATTTCCAACAAATCCTGTCTGCCAAGAAAACAGAATTGCTTCATTCACTTTCCCCTCARATATGCTTAGCTATTGGCATTATATGTGTTTAATACATAAATCTAAAGCTGTCAGTCAGATCCACAGCTCCTTCCAGCAGGAACATGCTAATCCCAGCTAATTCTTTCAATGCCAAGTTTCACCACTTAGGCTTTTTTTCTGAAAAAAAAAAACAACTTTAAAAATTGTTGCCTATGACAAGAGCTGATGGAATAACAGGAGAAGAGGCTGGTGGGGAAAGGGAGCCTGGTAAATCTGGTAAAATGTGGAGGCTGTTCCTGCACCACGTCATGTTTCTGCTGCCCCTGCCTCTCTTGCACTGCTGCTTGCCCATGTTAACCATGACCTCTTCCAGGCCACATTTGTTGCTCACCATCTTCTGACAACTCATGGAGCAAAGAGACCTTAATCACACACGCTACTGCAAAARAAATAAAATATAACAAAAACAAACACAAATAAACCCAGAAGATGCTTATGGATGGAGACTGAATGGTGGAGCTCTTTTCTCCTCTTCAAGCTAACAGTTGTTCCACCATATGGCTGAAGCACTGCAGCATTTGTTTATTGAGATGGATGGAAAGCTCTGCCTGTGAAGCTTTATCCAGGCAGGATAAAGGGACAATTTCCATGTGACCAGGCAAATGAGTTTGCTCTGCTGCGACACAAGCAGCAAAGCCAGCAAGCTGTGATGGAGAACTCACTGTGCTCTGCTCACCAGGGTGCCTCTAAATGCTCATTTTAGTCTTTGGGAAAATAATTCCTTGCTGAGAGCACAGGAATGTTGAGATCAGCCCAACTGCTACTTTTGTTTGTGTATAAAAAGCCAATTTCTCATTAAAATGCATGTATCYCACAAGGTGTCAGTAAGGGTGGCATTGCCTGTTCTACATTTGCAAAGATAGATTATCCATGATATGTGGTAAAGAAAGCTTAAAATCACTGTCTCTAATACCTCCAAAAACACTTATAAGAAGGACAGCAAGAATGCTATGTCAAATTCACCTGAGCCCAGTTATTTTGATATTTCTTAATCTTTCTTTGCTCCATTTTTCTCACAGTCTCATGGTCTGTAAATACCATTTTCTGTGGAAAAACAAAACAAGACAAAAACTCCCTTCTCTTTTTGTGTGCCCTGATTTATTGTTTTCTTCTTCTGACATTCTGCCATCTTTTTTTTTAAAGACTTTTTCTTTTATTTGATTTTTCATCCTTGTTTTGCAGTTACCTCAAGTAGGGTACACTTTCGTGAAATGGACAAATTTAGCCAAAATTGGTAAAAATCTCTAGCTAGATGGCTTGCATGTGTCCTGAGAATGAAAGAGTGGGGAAAAGGCAAAGAAAACAAAAAATAATTTCCTTGAATTGCAGCTACTCTCATGCCCCAATCAGTCCTTCTGCTGCGCTGGTGAGCTGCCCTTACCCACCTTTGCCCTTGCCCTCATGCCCTTGCCCTCTCTCCCTCTTTTAMTACCAATTTCTTGGTAATCAAAGGTGAAAACTGTGTTAAACATGAGGTTGTGARTAAACTATCCAACTCCAAGTCAGTGGTGATGAACTTAAAGCCCTTTATGTTTTAATTTTGTGTCCRTGACCATAGCGGGTGGTTGGAACTCGATGATCTTTAYGGTCCATTCCAACCCAAACTGTTCCATGATTCTATGACTCTAATTGTTTATTCTCATGAATCTAACTGTTTCTTTTCATGACATGCACAGTCCAAAAGATGCTGTGAGTGAATCTTGGATGAAATCTCCCTAGATGCAGGCACTCCCTCTTGTTAACAAAACAGCCCATTTCTTTCCCTAACGAGGTCCTCCCACAACCAGAAAGGAACAGGGGTCTAAATGCTGTTTTCTGCCTCTTCAAAGTGCTGGCACAGCTTTGATTTAGGGACTTGCACTTTAATCACCCATCATGTGTCATTACCCCGACAGGCGGCAGCAGCCGCCAGACACGAGCGCCAATAAATTGCGCCGAGAATCGCTGGAGCGATCCTTTGTTGATTTTCCTTTACAGCTATTCCATGGCAGATCAGCTGTCATAACAACACAGTGCCTCTGGCAACAGAGGGAAATTAAACATGAAGTATGTTCAAGGTAGCTGGTAGAAGGCTGGAATATCCCTTTTCTTCTGTGCCTTCAAACGCTCCCTGCTCCTCGCGGTAACGCCAAGCCCGTGGCAATTCTCTTGTAAGATAATTGCCAGATGTGCTGCAGCACAAATACTCAAGTGGGTTTGTATGCAAATCTTTGCAATGCTCTCATTTAAGGAGAAGAGGAGAGGTAAGAAGCTCTCTCTSTYTCTCTTTTTCTTTTTTTTAATAAATATTTTTTGAACAATATAGCAGCTCTTTTTCTGTTCTTCAAGGCTGGTTGCACAGAAATGTTTCCAGCAGAAAGGTAAAGCAGCAGATTTTTCTCCCACAAAGTGCACACAGACTCTGCTGTATTAACAGTATCATATTTCTTGCCTCCTTTTTTTTTT
This sequence comes from Cardinalis cardinalis, assembly GCA_014549065.1. Taxonomy (NCBI): domain Eukaryota; kingdom Metazoa; phylum Chordata; class Aves; order Passeriformes; family Cardinalidae; genus Cardinalis; species Cardinalis cardinalis. The sequence goes on along the minus strand of JACDOX010000207.1, from coordinate 928,608 downwards.
TTTTCAAAATAGCTGTCTCTCTCAGCTTTTTGATGCCCAAATGGCAACATTCAAAAAGGAGCATGGGTGAGGCTTATTTTCAGAAATTTTCTTTCTAGGGAAATTTTCATACTGGATACAGACTATTGAGGCTTTCCTGAAAAATAATCAGTTCAAGAAAATTGTGACAATTTAGTCTTTCAAATGCCTTCATATCTTCATGGTTTTTCAAAAGCCTCATGAGGGATGGGATTCAGAAGCTGGTGTTTTATTTTCTCCCTTCCTTGAACAGATTAGTACTATGAAAACCACAGATATTTTAGCATGTTCTCCTTCCTCAACACTAATATCTCTTATGTCCTGTTAAATTATCACTTTATTCAAAGGTGTTCTGTGGCTCTCAGATTGCAGTAAACTCTGTGTCTAGGTTTGGCTAACTGTGGTCAGAAACTCTGCTACAGAGATCATTTGAGATCAAGGGCTGCAGCTCTTCTGTCTCTGAACACTGCTGAAACAAGACTTGAAAATATTACCTGATCTACTCCTTCAGCTGAGATGGTGGAGTGGAAGGGATTGATACCAGCTAGACAGATAATCCATTCGTAACAACCATCACTGAGAAAGTACAAATGTCAGTATCTTGTATTTGGCACAATTCTTCAACCCCTACTGTGCTCAAAGCCAATGAACGATATTCCCAAAATGTTCTAAGCTGGGAGGAAATATTCTGGAAATTATTCTTACTGGTGATTTAGAATCATGGAATCACAAGGGAAG
>JACDOX010000207.1:894551-920699 GCA_014549065.1 Cardinalis cardinalis | reverse complement strand
TTTCAAAAATAATGCTATTAAAAATTAATTAATATCTGAATTGTAGACATTGATTCATATAAGGTTCCTGTAGACCAAGATTAGGTTTTCCAGTTCTTATTTTTGCATGGAAGAAAAAAAGCACATTTAGTTCTGAATCTGGAGCTTTAGGAGGAATASTCAAACTTTGCTTATTTTTTAAATAATCACAGTACTTTTAAAATACAGCAATACATGTATGGAACATGCAYGTACAAATACAGAAAAAAATCTATTTTTAAGGTAGAGAGAATAATTTCTGYGTGTTAACTCCTTTGTTATGACTCTTACATTGGCTGTTGCTAATATTGCTCCAATTTACTATTCTTGAAATTATTGCTCTAATTTACTGTTCCTAAAATTCTGACTTTGCATTTCTTGACTTTTAAAATATTTTGTAGCTTACATAATGAAAATACACGTTGTTATTTTATTTACTTTAGCTAAAAAACCCCTAGTGCACACTGAAGTAAATCGAGTGATGATTATCCTGGAGGTAAAATGTAAGAAGGGCTGCTAAGTACACACATGTTTAGTGTTTCAAGCCCCAGAGCAAAGTTAATGGTGCATATAAGTAATTATTTGTGCATATACTCACAATCCATATGGTCACTCTATGAAAATTATATGTAAAAGGCAGTTAAAGTCACAGAGATTGACTGTGCAGAGTTCTGAAACACCTAGACAGGAGGGATGTGCTGGGTCCTCTGGACTGGTGACCATAAAAGAGAGAAGGAGCCAACAGAATGCWTCAGCATCTTTCAAAAAAACCACTTTGATGATTCTGTTTGGCAGGAGAATATCCCATCACATCTATTCTGGAAAAGCCCAGATAGAGCTCTGTGCATCTTTGAACCCCATTCAGAATTTCAGCTTTGGGAGGAGCAGCTCAGCTCACGGTTCCCTGGATCCCTCCTGACCTTTTTAAAACTTTCTGGAGGATCCAAGCATGATCCAGCTTTCATCAGTTGTAGTTTTTCTGCACAAAGACAATTTTCAAAGATCTTCTCAGGGATCCAGTCTAATAATTTCTGCAGACACATTGTAGGCAACTTTCCTGAGGATTTTCATTGGAAATTTCATTCACCCACAGCTGTTTTTGTGTGGCTGCTCCTGCATGCAAACATGAAAATATTTGAAGTGACCAAAWAGAACCTTCTGAAAATCCAAATAACACAAAAATATCCATGTGAAATTTGTGTAGCCTTAAGGGAAAAGAGTRGATTATCAGGCTTGAAAGAAAATTTTGGCAGTCTGAATATATCTTATTTTCTTGGGAAGATCTAAGCAATGAGAAGCAGAATTGAGTTTGTGGTGACATTACACCTAAACCATGGCAGGACTTACATCAAGACATCGAACCATCAAATATATTGGCAAAAATATGGCAGCAAAAACCTAAGAGGAAGACAGAGAGGGACAATTCATCAGGAAGTGGAGTGACAGGACAACGGGGAATGGCTTCAAAATAGGGAAAAATAGGTTAGAAAGATAAGTAGGTTAGAAAGAAATTTTTTACTGTGAGGWTGGTGAGGCCCTGGCACAGGGTGCCCAGAGAAACTGCCCCTGGATCCCTGGCAGTGCCCAAGCCAGGTTGGACACTGGGGCTTGGAGCAGCCTGGCACAGTGGAAGGTGTCCCTGCCCATGGCACTGGATGATCTTTAAGGTCCTTTCCAACAAAACCCCTCTGTAATTCTGTGATTCATACATAAAAATGCTTCACATATCTGAACTGCCTTTGTGACAGCCTGCTTTCCATGCAGACAAGGATGTGAGGAGAGTGTTTTCTGTCTTGGGGCTGCAGGAGCAGGAGGGGGCAGCCTGAGCTGCAGCAGGTTTGCTCTCCACGTCTCCAGCTTCATCATTTCACCGTGCACACTGATGAACTGTAATTGTTTCCTGGCTCCCCTTGGTAGGAGATGGGGTGACAAAGGGGTTTGGAGCACTGCTAGGTTCCTGTTTCCCTCACTGATCTCTATTAGAACAATCATTATGATAATGATTCTAATCTAAGCTTCTGTAATATAACTGAGAAATAAATGCTTCTTGGTTAATATGCCTCAATTAACGGGTCACCCAGCGTAGCTGCAGCAGGTTGCAAGTAAGTAGCTTTCAGGATCTGAGCCCAAATGATTATAGGTTTTCTTTCCCTTTTTAGATGAAATGGATTCATAAGCCTTACTCAAATGAATCGCTCTTGTAGTCATTAATTATAGTATACACATGTTAATGACATCATTATCAGGAGATAACATAATGTCCCAAGGACCACGTGCTGCAGTTGTTTCCTGTGCAAACAATTGTGCTTGATAACACAGCCTGTCACAAAATGTCAAAAGAAACCACATGGTGTCTCGAAATGATTGTGAAATTATCATGTGTCACAGCTATGTGTATCATAAAAAATACCATCACGACAGAATTTGTCATTAGCTCTTGGGTGAGGGATACTGAACAGAACAAATAATTAAGATCTTGAACATCTCAAGTGCAGCACATAATGCAGCACTGAACTGTTTAAAGCATATCCTGTGACTGAATTAAAGTGCATTAGTCATGAATTCAGGATATGCACAGTAAGAGGCAATATAAAGCACCTTGTGAAATTTTTATTTTCTCTTCTTTATTAAAAATAAACAGAAAGGAATTAGTCGTTTTAAGATCCAACAGTTTAGTTCTCCTTTTAACTTGTGTGAGGATAGGGTACTAAGACTATAAGAAACTTGCAAGTGTAACTCTTATTTTAGCAAATTAAATCCTGCTCAAGTGAAAGTCAGGGCCAACGTTGCTCAAGACCTCTGTGGGAACAGCGTATCAGTCATGGGGCCTTATTTGAGCAATCTCAGTTTCATCCTTTCCATGATGCAGCAAAATTTTCAAGCCCCTGGCCAGCCTGTGGGTTTTGCTGCTGACAGAATAGCAGAGCTGTTCCCTAAGAAGGAMTGAACTCCCCCTTTTGCCATCCATGGATTGTGGCAGCGTTACCATCTTCTGCACTTTTCCTCCTGAACTCAAGTGGAGATTTATTGGCTCTATATTTTGGGTTTTCCTGTTTTTCTTTCACCASCAAACTGAAAAACAAGATTATTCTTCTGCTGGAAGGAAGCTGTGCAAAATCCTTGCCCAGAGCCAYGGGGTTCTGCAGGCACAGAAAGGTGGAACAGTTCTCCCCAGGACACCAAAGCTGCTGGTTACAGAGATGCCAGAAGTTTTCCTCCTCCAGGGCTGCCTCCTCTGCAGGGTTCTGTGGGACCTGCTGGCAAACAGCTCCCTCAAAGGCCCATCAGTACCCTCATCTCCAGAGCTGTGCTTTTTGTAGCCCACAAGACTCTGTTTTCAGATGCTCTGATGATAACAGGAATACTGCTTTACTCGTGCAGTAATTAGTAATTTAGTAATTAGCCATCAGCAGCAAGGCAGACAAAGGGAGATACCCAAAATTTCTCCTTCATCAAGTCTGTCCCTGTGCCCTGCTCAGGTGATTTCCCACCTRCAGAGCTGCCCCAGGGAGGAGCTGGAGCTGCTGCAGAGAGCCCAGAGGGGGCTCCAGGATGAGCAGAGGGCTGGAGCAGCTCTGCTGGGAGGAAAGGCTGGCACAGCTGGCATTGTTCACCTGCACAGGAGAAGCTTTGGSCTGAGCTYAGGGTGGCCTTGCAGGGCCTGGAGGAGCCCCAGGAAAGCTGGAGAGAGACAATTGCCAGGGGATGCAGGGACAGCASCCAGGGAATGKCTCCCAGTGCCAGAGGTCAGGGTTAGATTAGGTCTTAGGTAGAAATTCTTCCCTGTGAGGGTGGGGAAATGTTGGAATAGGTTGCCCAGAAATTTTGTGGMTGYCCCTGGATCCCTGGAAGTGTCCAAGGCCAGGTTTGGACAAGGCTTGGAGCAAACTGAGATAGTGGRAGTTGTCCCTGCCATGGCAGGGGGTGGGAATGAGATAATCTTTAAGGTCTCTTCCAACCCAAACCATTCCATAATTCAGTGGCAATTTCAAAATCTGTGTGCTCCTGATGCTGATGTTCCTTTGTAGGAAAGGTACATATGAGCCAATCAGCCTTCCTGCAGCAAGCCCAAGAGAGCTGGCATGCAAATATTTTAGAGAATTTAAAGGTGAAAGTCTCTAAACTAATATCTTAATTTACATGTTTGGACTTTGTGGTTCTAAGTGATCCCAAAGGAGCAAGAGAAAACCATCTCAGAGGCTGCTTTTGAATTATATATTTCCTTACCAGTAAAAATGCCATGGGAATTCTTGACAGATGACCTGGTTTTACACTTCCTGAGAGGATTCAATAAGATTAAGATAAGGATTCAGATTCCTCTCTTTTTTCACCTGCAGTTCCAAACTTTCCAGTGCTCCTTCCACAGCTCATTATTCAGGTTTACAGCGTTGCAGTTACCAGCTGGCTCAGCCCTGGCACACAMAATAAATTACCAGTGACCCTTTTTTTCACCTCTTTGCCTCAAATTTCCATTCCTGCACAGAACACCATCTAATTAAACACCACAACAGGGGCCTTCTCAGGCAGGAGGGGGGGATGTTTTGTGACATAACCAGAATTTATTCTGGCAAAATCTGAGGCAAGGAACAGCCTGGAGACAGAGGTGGAAGAGACCAGTGAGATTTATGAGAGACTGGCAGAGCTGGCAGTAGAAATGGGAAGAGTTCCTGGAGCTGCCAGCAACTTTGCAAACTTCAGGATGGAAAATCAAAGGATTATTATTTGTTAGCAGCAGTATTAAAAAAATGTATTTAACTGACAGAGGGCTGAGAAAGCTTTTCCTTTCTTTAGTGCTGCAGATTTGGTTGCATTTATATATATTTTTTTTTTATAAAGTTCACCAGAGTTCAGCTTCTTAACGAGCTTTTGGTTTTTTTTAAGATCAATTCTGGGCACTCTGTTAATGCTGCTCATACAGATCAACTGAGTCAAGGACACAGCACAAATATAGGAGCATTTCAGGAACCACACACTTTTAAGATGTTTCCAAGTTATCCTTGGAAAACCTTTGTGAAGTATGAGTTTAAATCTATGAAATTAACTCAAAAGACAGAAAACATACCCATATATTATCTGAGGAATAATTTACTCTGCAGACAATCAGGGCATATTTTTAGGAAGACTTTAGTTGCACTCAGAGGTGTTCAGCAATTGTGAAAAGCCACTTGAACACTTAAAAATTAGTAAAAGAAAACATCTGTCAAAGAAGGTGGGAGGTAACAGTCTAGAAATCCTTAATTTTGCCACAGAAAAAGTGTAAAATGAGAGTATCCAATGTGGCATTAAGCCAGGACTAGCCAAAGGACTTATTTTCATTTCATTTACTATTTTCTAATCCAGTGCATGATCAAAAATAAGGCAAAAATAGGAGTAGCATCATTCACCAACTTCATAACCCTGAGCACCAGGCTGTCCCTCTAGTAAAGAGTTTATCTTGTAGGGAAACAATGTTTGTGTAATTAAACAATGTATTATCARAGATGATCACAACAGTCTCAATGGAGACTGCATGGATGTCTCAGTTACTGAAATTTTGGATACTTGAATTTGCCATTTAAATTTTCTTCTTTTTTTAATACAGATAAATCAATCCAGAGGAGATGTTACRGTRGGCCATTTGTCYGGTGCAGGGAAAAACTTCTCACGCTCAATATGAGTGTTCAGAAAGCTTCCATTTATTCATTTTCGAGCACCAGACTTTATACACAAMMAGTAMTARGCTCATACATATTCTAAAGCTAAGCAGTCTATTGGTTATGTTAAGATATCAGCTTCTTCCTTCCAAAGGAGTTACATCTGCTTTTTCTCATGTCTCTAGWCTCTCAACTACAGCACCTTGTTATGGTAACACAGCTATGCTCAAGGACACSATGTTTTGCAGGTGCAAACTCAGATTAGCTGGGTTCAGTACTTTTCCAGCTTTTGGTCTGCTAACAAGCAAATGTCTATGTGACCTCTGTCATGTTAGCTATTCCTCAACAAGGAGATATCTTTTTGTTATATGTATTTTAAAAAAATTTTTACATATTTTATAAGGCAACCAATAAATTAGAGATTTGATTGGAGGTCTTTTCCAACCTAATTGATTGTGATGCAGTGGAGTCTCAGTAGTTACTCCTGAAAACAGACTTCTGTAATTCAAGTTGCATGATTCCATACCAAAGGAAGATGGAACAAGCTTTTTTTAGATAATTGTTGCATCTGGAAACACAGACAAAGCAGCCTGGTTGAACAATTCCCCATTCTTCTTTCCTAGAATTGAGAGGGCAAAACCTGATGTGCACAGGATGACCTGAAGTTGCACAATGTTATCAATGACCCATTTATTTGATGGAAAAGAAGGAAAAGAAAATAAATTTGGTTGGAGAAACAATCTCCTTTTATCACCCTTTTCTTTGCACAAGTGGTTGAAATGCTGGGAATCCACTGGGTTTGCCCCAGTGATGCCTTRAGAAGGCTGACCTAAAACAGAGCTAAAGAATAAAGCAGGGATTTATTCAAAGCATCTCCTCCATGGATGCACCTTGGGCAGCACAAGAGCCCAGCCAGGGCTGCACCCAAGATGAACCAAAATGGCCCCAAAATGCACGGCCGGGCACGGGGTCTCTCCCTGGGATCAGTTCTGCTCCATTTGCACCTTGCAGTTCATTGTCCCATTCCAGCTTTAGCCCCTGCAGTCCCACCCTGCTTGTTTTTCTCTCTCCAGCCCACGGTGTTTGTGCTCCTGGGCTGAGATTTGGRTCATTTGTCCTTGGTGCCCAGCTGGAGCAGGAATTGTTTTGTCTCCCTGCTCTGTGCACAGAGCTCACCATCCCATAATATGAAGCCCAGACCCACACGCTAAAGCAGCACAGAATGTGAAACATAGAAAAGCTCAAACCTGAGGCATCACCAGTTTGGAGTTGTAGTTGCAGCTGTTTTGACGGTGGCAGCATCTTCCTTTTTAGAACATTCATATCCAGTTATTAGTCTGGCATCCTGCTGATGCTGTTATTACTTCAATTCATCTTACTGGTAAGGAAAGTTGAAGTCACATCATTTCCCAGCATTTTCCACTGTGAATTCCCAGTGAAACCCTGTGGGACAAAGGTGTAGCACTTCAACAACGAGGGATTTTTCATGCTAAATTCCAAACAACAGACAGATTTTCCTTCAGTTAAAAGAGAGCAGAAATGTGCAAGAGCTTCTCAAAATTAAATCTCAGGATGATTTTTTTCCCGGGGTCTTAGGTAATATGATAAATTTTTAATTACAGCTGCAGAAGGGGTTGGTTAGAGCAGTTATTTGCAGAGGAGGAGCAGCATGGATCTACAACACAAGACCATCCTGCCCATCACTGCAGCAGTTTCTTTTTGGCAAAAAACAGAATAATTCATCCATGGGGAAGTTCATTAAATAAGAAGCTGACTAGAAGATTGCTAGAAATTAGTGATAACTTTACTTCACTATGAAAAAGGAAGTTTCTAGCTTTGATTCAACAACATCATAACCTTTTGGTTTATATTTCATTTGTCAAAACYATTCCTTCAGTTCCTCCTAGAATTAAAAAGTTGGGAATGCCTTCCCAGATGACCACCAGGAAATCCATGTCCCTTAGAGTGCTTTTAGCTTGAATGGATTTGGGTGATTTTGCCAGTATTATTTGGCTGAAAAAAAGACTTAGTTTTGAGAATTCCCATGAATTTGCGTAGCTTTTTCTTTTCTCCTTTTCTGCCAARGTTTTCATTTTGAAGATATTGTGAGCATGTTGGCCTGATTTTCAAATGCTGAGATAATAAAGCCTTCTGAGAAATGCCTTTTGTCAAAGAGACCACATTCTCAAAAAGTTTTAGGTCAAAGAAATTAGCTGTTCTCTAAAGAAAAAATAACTTACAGTCCAAAGCCCCAACAGGAGTGGTTCTAAAAACCTTTCTACCAACTTACAAAACTCTAAAATGTATCATAGAAAAAGCAATGAAACTTGAACATAAAATCCCTCTGGGGATGTGACTAATGAGGCTGTTCTACAGTGTATAAACTCAGACTATACCTTTGTGATTATTCTTTTTATAATTAAATATAATCTAAAACCCTCAAAAAACAAAACCCAGAATGACCAAATCYGCCCTTAAACCTCCTGTTTTTCCTAAGGCCAAATGAAGATAATTTAATAATTTAGGTACAAAGCTTAGATCTAAGCACAGCTTTTGTGTTTTTGTGTTTCAAGGATCTGATTAACAAAGAAACATTTGACAACCTGGTTTTAAAAAAAAGTCAAAGAAGCATTTTCATATTGCCCTTGTAACCAGCTGCTTCATTTATCACACTCAGCATCTGTCATCTACAATATGTCAAACCCTGCTTGCAAACACGACTTTCTTCTTCCTTTTCTGCTGGTTACATTATCAGCAGTGCCATTTTGGCCTCTGCTTTTGGGCACGTGCAAGAGGTAATGGGAGTTTCTATTCCCTTGAAATACAATTTAMAGGGGGAAAAAAATTATAAACCAAGTCCTTTGAACTCCTTGGAACGTGGGAAGGAAAGTGACCCCCAGCCCTGTGCCACACTCTGTCCAGGAGATGGATGGCTATAATTTACTCCTGCCTCAAACACGAGTATTTATGGTGCCTCCCCTTGGCTGAGGGGCAAAAATGGTCTCCAGAGAAACAGAAACATTTATTTTTAAGAACATTTTGAAAAGAGGGATGTGTGGGACAGCTGAAAGTCAAGGGGAGGAGACAATGAGGGTTGCTTTGTCCTTTTTTTTTTTTTTCCCAGGTGATAAAACAATTCTCCTTGTTTGCCTTTGTGGAAAATATTTACTACTTTTTCCCATTTTTTTTACTCAGTCACACACACGTGCCTGTGCATGTGCAGGCACAAAAATACCTTGACCTAAGTTATAGAGGTGACAAATCTCTAGGGCCCCTGTACAGCAAAGCACTGCCAACATCAGCACAGTAAAGTTTAGCTTTGAAACTTCTTTTCAGCTGTTCTCTGGCTCACAGCTGGATGAGCACATTGGCAGCTCTGAATGAGCCAAAATAACTATAATCCAGGTCCAAATTAGGGTGCTCTTGCTCTGGCCKCAGACATTTGGGCACTGGAGCCAAATTCTCAGCCTCTGCTTTTGTCTGGAAGTATTAACTATTCAGTAAAACAGTCCCAAAATACTCAGCACACAAGGCCTAGAATTCAGATTTGATAAAACACTGCAAAGACACAGTAACAAGGAATGTAAAAAATCACCARAAAATTCCCAAGGAAGGTTCCTATTCATAAAAGTGAGAAAAGTTTCCCTTTCTGATTTTTATTTGCTGTAAGAGCTGCTTCTAACTTATGGGTGATTGTATCTCAAAAAGTATTACATTTAGTATCTTTATAAATATTGTGCTTCTCTAAGCCCTCTTTGTTTCTCTTTGCTCGTAATTCCCTCTTTCCATGAAACAAGTATTAAAAGATTGGTAATTTTTAAAATTATTTATTAATTTATTATTTAATAATTATTAATTYAAATAATCGTTAATTTTTTTTGTTAGCTTGTTAATTAGCTTTTCCTAGGCTGTACAGCTTTTAAGATGGTTTCYACCTCTTCTGGAAATTTTCTGCTTTTATTGAGATTTTCTTTCTCTCTAGAAACTCGTGGCATGCTGGGCAGTAAAAGTAGAAACTAGACCATACAGAGGAAAAGAAAAGATAAAATAGACRGAGAATTAAGGTTTTGGTTTTGCAGAAACAAGCCGACCAAGGTGGTCAGACCATTCCCATACCAAATGGTCTCTCTAAAAAGGGGCAGAACTTTTACTGGATAAACCAAATAAAACTAAAATAAATACCTTCAGAGCTTTTTATTAGGACTTTATTCATCTTATTCTCCCTTGTTGAATCTCCTTTCCTGTCTTTCGTGGGACTGTAGCATTTATGAATGTTCTGAATCTCCTCAGTTAAGAGAATGTGGAGTTTGAGATCAAACCTTTAGCACCTGATTTCCCTGACTTTGAGCTGGACTTCTGAAGGTTGGTTGCAGAAGTCTGATCAGCTCACCTTGAGGTCCTTTTATCATCAATAAGAAGGTGTTTGCTGTCTTTAAAACAAGACAGATGGCCCTATGGAAGGCCTTTTTTTGTCCCCTCAATGCCCAGTACGGAAATAGTCTTTAATTTTTAGCCACCTGAGGACCAGTTGTGTTGAACCACTGATGGGTTTTATGACCATGCTTTGCTCCTGTGCCCAGGTGAATGCTTTTGAATATTCACCCAATGCAACAACACCTCTCTGTCGGTGTTAATATGCAGAAAGTATATTTATTTATATTGGTTATGCTAATAAATTCATTTAGAGAGTGGCTGCTTAATATAGAGAGAGCTGTGTCTTGCTGATTTAAGTACATTAGAGTCTGTTCCTGCCATCACAGTATCAGATATTGCTCTATCTGCAACTGTGTAGAAAACAAAATTATAATTCCCTCTGAACAGCTAGAGGAGACTGGTTCAAGCACAGCCCTCTTTCTTATACATCAGCAGATAACATTTCATGGCTTTTTAGCTCAGAACTGAGCTGTTATAGACCCAGGTCACTGTGCTTAAAAGTATATTTACTTGCATGAGTGAGCAGTGAATGAAAACCATTAATGTCCYGGCATGCCCCACTCCCCAGTACTCATTTCTGTTGGAGCCAGAGTTTCTTCGTGTGTTTCTGCTTCATTTAAACCTGTCAATACCCCAATTAGTGTTTGCTTCTCTTCCCCAGGGAGGGACATTTACACATGTCACTTCACAGCCTCCAAAATCTAAAAGACTTATGGGAGTTGCTGGGTCATAAAATAAAGCCTGATTAAAGCTTGTGCTTTCCAGTGACTTTCTGCCTTTTTTTTTTTTTCATTTAAACTTGTAAATTGTTCAGGTGATCTTAAGGAAAGGACACAAATAGAGAGTTTAAAGCATAAAAGCTTGTTAAAAAAAATAAAACCCAAAAAACCCCCACTCTCCCATGGGATTCTGCAGTTTCTGTTTTTAACTGATTTGCATTCAGTAAGTCACCAAAAATTAAGAGTGCTGTGCTTTACAATTATGATAGCAGTAACCCTCTCATTTCACATTAAAACTTGATGCCATCTTGATGGCAGACTGAATTCAATTTAAGATCAAAGCATTGGAGAAGTTATCTAAAATTATGTATTGCTGGTTTTAACTATTTAACATTCCTGCTCTTTCCAGCCTGGCTTTTATAACAGGCTGATTAAAGATGATAATTGATTTGGAACAGAAAGTGGCCCAAGGAATTTCTAATTAATGGAGACATGTTTCTGGGGCTAATTTTTAGGCTTCCCAACAATGTCAACGATGGTAAAACTAATATAGGTCATAMATTTCTTGCATGGGAAGATGATCTTTGTCCAAATCTCCATAAATCACAATTACATATGTGGTAACATAAAGGTTTTTCGATCACTAATTTTTGTTTTGAMAATTAGCCAAGCTTTGATGACACTGATTTCCCACTGCCTCATGTGAGTTCCCACAGTTTGTAACTAATTTCCACAGGCTTTTACTACAGCTGACTGCAGAGGACAAAGCTGTCAGCTTATCATCCCCCCATTCCCTTCCCCTTGGTTACCGGGASTGCAGTTGGACAAAATGGGAATTGAAGCTGCATGGCAAAGCAAGAGAAAGTCACATTCATTTCAGAGCCATGTCAAAGTCAAAGGAAAGCCCAAGAAATAGCAGCAGCTCCTGGTCTCCTGTGTATCATCTGAAGCCATCAGTCTGCACTATGCAAACACAGAACTAATTCAAGAAAAGACCTCAGGAAGAGAAAAAAAATGCCTTTGTGATTTGAGAGAAAAGCTCTTTTTTATTTTATTAATGCGTCTTTTGGTTAAAATTCATAGTTGTCATGCAAAATAAATCAACTTCTCTTCCTCTAATGTGACCTGAAACCACTTCTGAGTGAATAAGATATGAACCCTAAATGTTCACAGCCTTTGCCCTGACACACTCAATCAGATCAGGAGGCGCTGGTGGAGCTGCCAARGACTCAAGACATCATTGTCACCTTATTCCAGCTCAGCATCAAACAAGGCCTGTTCAAGCTTGGAAACACATGTTGGAATAATATTTATAGTCAAAGTAACTTGGCTGAAATGGTGTTTGAGGATGTACAGAAGCCATATTCATTSTCATTCAGTATTTATTTAGTTTTAGATTTTTTTCTCCAAAGATTACCTTSTATGGGTGTCCTAATAAGGCAGTTTTTACAAAGCACTGAGGCTCTTGTTTTGTTATTGGATTTGAAATACAAATTTATAAAGCATTGGACCTGCCATTTCTGTGTTTAATGCCTCTCTTTTTACACAGCAGTGCTGGTTTTTATACTTTTCTGTCAGAAAATTATTTTGCTAATACAACTGCTAATGAATCTCTTGCCTTTTGTCCAGTAATTCATTTACACAAAAACTTATAAAAAAGCTAATGGTCTTCCTTTTCGGGCAGGTTTGGGGTAGAAGGTAATTTGCTTTGTTCAGTTTTATTTTAAAATATTTTCAGGAATATACTTATAAATAAATTTTTGGAATTTATTCCCTATATACTATAGACTCCTGAAACTAAAGTTGAGTAAATAATTCAGTCTGTCATATGAATTCATCAAATCTTTACTTCTCTCCTCAAAGTTCTCAGGTTTGCATATTTGAAATTATTTTTTCTAACCTGAAACATCAATGGCTAATAATTTCAAAACATTGGCTTTTTAAATTTGAAATTCATGCCACATTAACACTGGCACAATTCACTCAGAATGGTTTCTATCTATAATTTGCATTGCTTGGACAGCAAATTATTTACTGATTCCAAGCAGCACAATACAATAAAATATTCTATTCTAAAATCACCTTTATGAAAAGATTAAATAACTCAAATGGAATTTTTAAAATATTTATCCTTAGAGAACATGCCTCTGAGGAGGTTTTCACAACAAACAAACACGAGTAGGTCCAAAATGTAAATTTTCGAAATTAGTGAGTATTGGTAGAAAGAAGTTGTCATTAATTATATGCCCATTATTATTATATATAATAACTTGTATAGGTAAACATGGGATTTTTTTATGTGTTTACATATTTCTTTGGCCCTCTGAGACACAGAATTTGCTCCCTAATCTTGGACATCTCCTGAGGATGAGGTTTACGAGCTCAACTTTTCACCGGCTGAACAGGCTTGAATTTTACCATGGAACTATGAGTTTAAATTGAAGTGCTTGGGAAATCCTATTGATTTAAAATTCTCTTTTCTTCACCATTTGAATTCCAGGGAGATGATATTTATAAGTAAAGCCAAATGTCTCTTATCAGAAAGGGAAAACTGAAGTTTCAAATTTTAGCAAAGCTCTTGCTGACTCCTGAAAGTCTACTAAATTTGAAAATAAACTAACAAATATATGTATCAACAAATGAAAGTGTGACAGCTAGGCTCCCTTAAATATAAGTAATGTATTTGCATGGGCTTTCTCTGCTTGAGCAAAAGCAGATAGAGGAAAAGGGAATTTGTGAGGTAGGAAAATCCCCTTTRTGACGGAGAGAAGAGTGTTCTCAGTGTGGCTGACCAGAATGAAAGGACAGCTGAATTTGGCTTAAATGTTAAACCTAAATTTCAATTCATTTTTTCAATACTTTCTCAATGTTTGCAAGATGAATCTCTCACGGTTACAGATATTTTCCCAAAGTGGCCACTTCCAGCATGATCCAGCGATGGAGCCAAAACATGAGAACACTCTGCCAGGCCAGAGATCCTCAGATCAGGAGAATCCCAGGATCCCAGAATGGTTTTGGGTTAGAAAGGACCATAATTCTCAAAAATAAAGAGAACTTCAGTCTTACAATCATTTTTGAATGACACATGGATATTTAGTGTTAAATTGCAAACTGAAATACAGGGAGATTTTTAATTTGCTTTTTCTAATGTGGCTATTCCCATCTATGAGCTGAAAGAGAGAAAAAATACCTCCCTCCACCCCAGCTCTCTATATAATTTTTAAAATGTATGTGAATATTTGTTTTCTATTAATTAATAAAGATTTATTTTAAAAGGATTCAGAAGTTTCTGATACCCTTCACAAGCTTTACTTAACTTCCTACAGTCTTGTTAATCTGGATAATGAGATTGGTCTTTATCAAAGTAATTAAATATTTTCATTTTAATTTGGACTCAGTTCCTGATGAAATACTCAGCAGTAGCAGAGAAAAAATAAGTCAGATTAAGTAATTTTTACTGAATCGTAGGAAAGGCCCAGATTCAGTTTTCTTCAAGAGTAGGACAAAAAGTTCTTGTTTTGTCTGAGCCACTTTCACAATTCTTAAGGATAACCCTGACTACTGAATTTTGCACTTTGATTTTAATGAAGTTGTTAGTACTAAAAAGCAATCATCATATCAACAAGAATTTATTATTAGCATAATAATTGCTAATTAATATGATTGTACAATCTAATATTTTGATATGCATTAGTATAGCAATAATATTTAATGCTATAATAAAAATGGTTTAAAATGCAAYGATAATAATATAATTAAATATTTTAAAAATATTTCTTGCTGGGTTTCCATGAAGAAAAGGGAAAACAATGGGTTCACCTGTGAAAAGCAGCAAATAAATCAGCTTTCCAAAATAAAGTCCAACTCTAGACAGAGAAAACTCCTGGATTAATGCTGCTGGCAGAGATATGAATACCTTGAAAATGGAAACTGCCATGATTTAGAAATTGTAGCCTCTACTTTGTCCTGTTTTGACCAATAGATCTCTAACTGTGCCCAGCACCCCAAACTTTAGACAAACTATGGAGAACCCCAGAGAAAACAGAACTGGATTGATTTGTCCCATGGTGAAACTCCTCCAAAACTGTGGAACATGGCAATATCCATTCCTCGAACCTGCACAGCAACATGCCCTCCCCTCCCAAAATTCTTTTATATAAATATCTGTAAATATAATTATGTGTCTGTATATAATGCACATTTGAAGAGATATAAGGCACAGCCACACTTAATATGGCATCTGAATCATCTTGATACATTTCTAAATGCCTTCACTTATTTTTAAGACATCCTAAGAGAATATCTCATGCATATGTAGTGCAGATTTAGCTTGCTTATTTACAGTTTTCTAGATTATTTTGTCAGTAAAGAACCAGCATATTTATCTCAGTTATTTGCATCAGTAATTTGATTAAAGATAGTTGGAGGATGAAGAAATATGTTGCCTAAAATATCCTTGGGAATGTGGCTTTGTTACCAGAAATCTTTTGACATAGAGGAAGATAAAAAGAAGAGCTTATRGTTTAGAATCATTGGAGATAAATTGTGAAGAGTAAAAAATCAGCTTTGGAGGAAAGGGAAGTATTTAGCTGTGAGGCATTGCTATGGCAATAAGGAATCCATGTGGAAGATTATGTGAGGAGAAGGGAAGGATAAGCAGGGATAAAGCTGTATCTGAGGAATAAAGTCATCATTCTTTACATGTTTTTATGCTGCTCTTATTAAGAAAGTTTGTTGTGGGGGGGGAAATGAGCTTTCCAAGGAAGCCTCTGGTTTTTAAAAGATACAGAGTCATGGGGTTTGGTTTGGAACTGTCACCCAGTGCAGGAGCTGGAAGAGTGTGGAAACCCAGGGCACACAGGGAATATTTCTCTGTCTGCTCTGGGGTGCCCTGACCCCCAGGGCAGCACTGACTTTGACCCTCATTCATGGAGAAAGTTTCCCGGACTCCAAGATAGACTGGAATCCACAAAAGTGTGAAATAGATTATAGAGAGCAATGTAGGTGTATCACTTGGTGAGAAATTGAGGTTTTGGGGTTTTTAGCGTGTTGTGGATGGAAGCAAGATGGAGGCACAGGGTGTCATCCTGGGTTTCTTCTTCATGCTTCTTCTTCCTCCTTCTCCATGGGTTTGGGTGGCATTTTGTGATTGCGCAGAAAAGTCCCCATTGCAGCTCTGTGGGATCAGTTATTGGGTTAAAAGGGAAAATAATCCAGGTGTCAGTTCTTCATTGGATAGTTTAGTCTTARAAGYCCTTGTACCAAGAGACTGTTGGCCATTTTRTGCCTTTAATGAAAAGCTGMYRAACTCACAGCAGTGAGACTGTTTTACTGATGAGAAATAATAAACACCTGAGTCTGAACATGAAACACCATCTCMAGTGCCTTCARTCCAGACCCAGAAAAACCAACGACTGGTACCTCACAGAAGAGAGGCAGGAGAGTCTGGAACAGGCTCCTGGATGGCTGTGGGATTTCAATCCAAGTCCAGGTGTCCCATTTTCTGTGTGCTCCTGCTCATGAAGCAGGAGGAGGGTGGACCTGCCAGGGCAGGGAGCTCTGGTACCTCATGGGGAGGCACAAACCCCTCACCCCTCATCTCCTGCGTGGGCTCAGAACATTTTCACAATCACCAGGGAAACTCCAAGGAGGAGATATTAATGGGAAGGAAGACTGCAGCTGTAGGGAAAACCCTCTAGGTGGCTTGGGGGGTTGGCTGATTTAATTARGGACAGGAAATGAGGCTGGCAGAGGAAAATATAAAGGGATTAGGGGACATGTGAGAACTCAAGGAGGTTGAAGCAGGAAGAAAGAAGGACAGGTGAAGGGGACTGGAGCCTGTTAGGATGAGGGGAGAGAGATGTGCAGAGGAAGGGACATGTGGGAGGCTGGGGACATTGTGGAAGGAAGTAAGGAGGTGGCACAAATTARTGATGGTAAAGTGGACTCCTTAACAGCCTGGCACTCTTTTGAATGGGGTCTCCTATTGGACAAAATGYMTAAAAGGATGTATGGGACTATWTCAAGAAGAAATTCARGAAGAATTTSTTCACTGAATGAGTTTTCAGACATTGGCAGGGAGGTGTGGAGACCCCATCCGTGGAGGTGTCCAAGGAAGGCCTGGATGTGGCACTCAGAGCTCTGSGCTGCTGACACAGTGGGAATCAGGYACAGCTTGGCCTSCATGGCCTTGGAGGTCATTTCCAGTCTAAATGATTCTGTGATCTTGCATAGSCCTGGTTGTTCTGGGTTTGGAGGAACAAGCAGATGGGCACAGAAAAGCAACTTTCTGAAAGTAACTTCCTTGTGAGTATGTGGGCACATACCAGATGAAACTKAGGCTATTTCCATTCTCTAGAATATGGAATCAGACTCATCCTAAKTTTCTATTTTGATTATTCATAATTTCTTCTTTTCAAATGCTCCTCTTGGACAAACCTGATGAGTACCTGATACCCAAACAGTTGTGTACTTCATCACTAGTGCATGTGGAGCCTCCTGCCTCACACAAAACCCTTCTCAGAGTTCCTCCTGGAATTAGATCCCATTGGTAGCTCAAACCCAAGGCCCTGTTAATCTCCAGTTCAGTTTGGTTTGGGTCAGGAAGCCTTTGAGCAGAAAGGGCTGCATCCTGACATATTGTCATCTCCAAGCATTAACAGCTCTGGCATGTGAAAAGGTCATGCCACCAAGCATTAACATTACGGGCTGGCAATTAAAGTAATTCATTTAAATAAGGGTTTTTATTCTGCTGTGTGGCAACAAACACAACCTAGGCAAAGGGAAAGCCTGGGAAGGCCTCAAATCAGATCCTCTGCCAGTGTCATCGGATTAAAACAGGGACCCAGAGAAGCTCAGATGGAAGGAGGGAGTTGTTCTGATAAGAAGAGGAAACCATTCATGCATAAAAACAAGGGACTGAGGCTACTGCAGGAGGCAGCCCTGGAGGGCAAGACCTTAGGGAGGGGGTTCTTTGCTGATGCCTCATGTGCTCTAGAAGAGCGGACAGATTTATTCAGAAAGAACAGCTCTGGGTGCTGTCCAAGGCTGTCCAGCTTCTCCTGGGCCTGAACTGAAAGATTTGTGGGCTTTGATTCTTTCTAGAGACAGAAATCCAGGTGCCATTCGTTGGTGGACAAACCATGTGGGGAGGGAAGGACAGCAAAGGACACCAAAGAGATCATCCTGTTTCAAAGATGCCATGTTTGGGATTTGCAATAAAACATSCCAAAGAATTTTTTTTCTTCCTCTTTGCAGGAAATTTTAATTCCCAAACATGAAAATACTTAAGGTTTAAGACTATTCYTGCTAAGAAGAGAGTACTTTTTTCAACATTAAAATTTAAGCTCTTTTTTAAAGAATGGTTAATAAAGTTGACAGGTATGTCCAAACTGTTCTGCAAAAACRTTCCGAGTACAATAAAAACTCGAATCTAGCTAGGTTTATTGTCAGTTTAATTATACTTTCAGTTCAGCACAGTTCAGCTACRCACTCAACACATCCATGGTCTGTAAGTTCCTTGGTGCAGAGCATTTCTTTTAATTTTGTGCAGCTCCTGGTTTAATTGAGCCCTCATTTTGATAGATCATTACTGTCACACACACTGGTAAAACATACAACAGTCAGCAAGTAGAACAGCAGCTCATCAGAAGGAAGCAGACATTTTTATCAGTTCTTTATTGTCCACATATCTGAACACTTATTAGTTAAAGTCCCTTTATGTGCTGTGAATATTGAATATTGAATTATGTTGAATATTGAATGCTGAATTAAGTTGCCCTGTGAGCAGCCAAACAAATGAAGACAGGCTTCCTTTGGGATTCACACCCTCTATTGTCCACTTCCAACTCTTTTCTGCTAAGTTCCCTTTGAGGCCCATCAGTTCTCATAACACAGGAATGAAACTAAAATACTTTTTCACATTTACTTTGACCTGGTTAAATAGGGACAAGCTTGGCGAGACACAGATTGAAAGAGCCAACCTTGTATCATCAGACCCTTCACCTCACTGAGAACAACCTTGTTTTGTTTTGTTCTGTCTGTTTCTAGTTCCAGCTATGATAACCTCCTACCCAAACACCACCCTGGCAACTCAAGGCCAGAAGAAGGAGATGAGCTGCACGGCTCATGGAGAGAAACCCATCATAGTCCGCTGGGAGAAGGAAGACCGGATCATTAACCCCGAAATGTCCCGTTACCTGGTTTCCACCAAGGAAGTTGGGGATGAAGTGATTTCTACCCTGCAGGTAAGAAAACAAACTGGCCCCCAAATCATCCAGACATGTCAAGGTGTGCTTGGTTTGGTTTTGATTTAGGTGCAGGGCCAGAATGACAACACCAGAGCCCCAGCACTCGCTCCGTGCATGGTGGGAAGAGCTGGCAGCCAGAGGAGGGAGAGGGAACTTCTGCAATCCATCCCTAATGAAAAATTCCCTCTTCCCACACTCCAGAGGGAGCAAGAGAGTGAGCCAAGCTCACTCAACACAACACTCAATCCTTTTTGTCTCAGGAGCAGCATGGCTCATGCCTTAGTGTGTCTTTCCCTGAATCAGTTTCACCAAACTGCTGATAAACTCTGGCAAATACCAAGTTCTGATGTGTGTCACACTTAACCCTCACCAAAATCATAAACTGGTTTGAGAAAAAATGCTGCCTTTTTTGAAGTGCTCTTCTCCTTTCACTTGGTGGGGCTTGTGAGACCACTTTATAAAGTCAGGATTCGAAGTGGTATTTTATGTGTGCGTTCACAAAATCTAAAACAATCTTTCTTCTTTTTTCTCACTCCAAAATATTCATTATCCATTTTCAGTCACATTTAAAAAGTATATTTATCAGGCCCAAGGAACTAATTCTCTATCTGTCTGGTTATTGTCTAAATTTTAGTGTAACTCTTATGAAAGATTTATTTCTTTACCAGCCAAAACCTGTGTTGGATGATATGCAGTAAAATTCTGGGTTTGCTCTCTGTGAGAAACATTTGTCATTGATTTCTACAAGGAAGAAAAAATTCTATGTGTGACTTTGTTCCTATTAGTATTTTTGTGATACAAATTATATTTAGTTATAGGATTGACCCCTAGGCCTCTCTGCCATAATTCCTGTTGATTTTAATAAGATAACCTCCGGATAGACAACAATATTTCTATTTGGAAGGCTGGAGAGTTTTCTGAAGCAGTTGTGTACAGCAATTGTGCTCTACATCCATGTGTGTTACATACAAAACCTTTCACTTCTGAGAGATAAAACACCTCAAAAAGCAGAAAGTGGCAGATTAAGGCTATCTCTGAAGCTTTGAGCTCAGTGATTTTGCATGACAATATAATCTTTAGTTGTGTACTCAAGTTTTATTTTTTCTGCAGGACTCCTGCCTCAGTGAGACAGGACTTGGATTTTTGCTGGGGCTGAATTAGAGTTGAGTAATGAACGGCACTGTGTGGTGCAAAGCTGATCTTTGAGACCAAACTTTTCACAGGTGGCCAATAATTGTGTGTTCTTTGTTTTCTGGGCACTTGCCCTGAGCCCTTGGGGTCTGATTTGCAGAAGTACTAAGGCCTCGTGGCTGCAGCTGAACTCAGTGGAAGTTGTTATGAACGCATGAAAGGCTATTTATTGCTCAGGACTCCGAGGGAGGGGGAGGAAGGCCCTACATGTCTCAAATTGGGCTCTGGAAATTTTTGTTTTTCAGCTCAGCCACAYGTGCAAGTGAACACAGCTTGACACGCTGCCACATCTCAGATGATAACTCTCCAATTTCCTTGCAGCAAGTGGGAAATTAATTCATTTCTCTTAACCAGTGGTGACTGGGAGTTGTGTTCACATCACCTGGGTTTTGCTGAGGAATAAAGAGCACGTGGAGTTTCCATGGCTCAGCTAATATGTGGCAACTTGTCAAGCAGCCACAAACATTATCATACATCTGCTTCCTTAATTCCCTACATGAAATGGTGGCAATGCTCTTCATGGCATCAGGGCTGATGAAAATAAATTCACTCCTGTTTCTGCAATGGGTGAATTCAGAGGAAAATGCTGTGAGAAAATGAATGTCTGTTTTCAGGGCACAGTTTGAACAGGGCACAGTAAATAAACTGCAGAGCAGCACACTGAACAATCAGAAGGAAATGGTATTTCAAATATCTGCTTGTTTAAAAAAATTCTTTCTTTCTTTCTTATACCTTGAATGAAGCAGTGGTCCTGTAGAAAAATATCATTATGATCATGTTTGTAAATATTATATATAAATTTCCTTGCTGTTAAACAACAAATTGAAAAGAAAGACCACACAAAACTTTATTATGAGGCACCATGCTAAACACTACAGAGTTCACCGCCAGTGTTTGAACCTTTATTTCCCCCCCACAGACTTCAGCCACTTGAGTTATTTTCAGAAAAAGCCAGAAAAATTTGGAGGCAGCAGGAGGCACCATTTTGTATGGCAAATTTCAGCCAACAGTTAAATGCTTGGCAAACTTGTGAGGATCTGGAAACAAGGCTCCTATAGAGAAGCTGCAGGAATAGGTGGAGCTCCAGCTCCTGACTACATGTGTCGAGCTGGTAGCCTGTGTCCTCAGCCCAGGTGCTGCTGGCTTTGATAATCTCAGCATTTTGGAAGCTTTCCTATGCAATTGTATGTGTGTAACCTGCCATATCTATTTATTGCTGTCAAGGAGAACAGTCTGAGTGATTTTTCTTGTGCCTCACAGAGAAGCTGTTGGTTTATTTTCTCTGTGTGCTGTTCAATCCATCACCTCTTCTCCAACCTCCTATAGATTCTGCCAACTGTGCGTGAAGATTCTGGCTTCTTTTCCTGCCATGCCATCAATTCTTACGGGGAGGATCGTGGAATAATTCAGCTCACTGTGCAAGGTAGGCAGAGGGCAACACAAGGGAAAAACCCCACAGCTATTGTAGGACAGGAAGTGTAGAAATCTGCTGGGGGGAGGGAGGTTCTGATTCTTAATTAAATGTGTTCCTTATTGTCAAAGAAATGAGGAGCTGCATTAAGATTCTCAGTCTTTCCTTTTCCACAATCACAGTTTATATCAAAATAAAAGAWAAGCTTGAGTCCTTCTAGATCTATATAAATTAATTAGAATTTTTCTTCTTTAATACAGTAGTTGACAACTGCCAGAGATACTTAAAACYAATATCTTCAGTAAGGACTGTGGATATGGAAGATTGAGGGAGAGCAGGTTGCATTTGATTTTAAAGAACAAATGTACTTCAAACCCAGGTCTGAAATAAAGCAAAAGCGATCTCACTTCATCTCTAGAGAAATGTTAAACTGACTGCGGAACTTAAAGCAAATATTTCAAGTTTAATCAACCAAAATAAATTGTGAGCAGTTTGTACAATCCAAATTCTAGGAATTTATGTTGCCTGGGGCTGGGGTTCCCCTCCCACAGGGCAGAAACAGCAAGTCCTGGTGAGGTGACAGTATTTGAGATGCAGGGCACAGGCAGGACTCAGCCACGGGCCACTGCTTGTTCCCATGTGGTGCTGGTTCCTCCTGTGCCTCTCTGAGCCTGCTCACAACAAATTCCTACAACTTGCAGATTTCTCTCTCCCTGCCCTTGATTCCATGTAGCAGCAGATTCCAGAGGATGCCTAAGGCAGCCCTGTTGAAAAATTCAGGTGGAGTTTGGGGACAAGTTCCCAGTTCCACCACTGCTCATCTAAGCTGCCATGACAATTTAAAGGAACATTAGAACGGGTCTAGGTGCTGGTTATTTACAATGCTAACTTTAGAGGCAGAAAGAGCTTTCAGAGGGATTTAATCAAATTATTCTGTTATTGAAGTAAGACTTTTAAACACACTCAAAGAGAAAGAAATTTTATTCTCTTTCTCCACCAAATTTAGCATTTTTGAGTTTAGTACTCGTACTTCTACAATTACTTTTTGAGTAAAATCACTGATAGTAATATCAGGGAAATGTGGTGTTTGAGGTAAAATATCTTTCCTGGGATAGAAGTCCAAGCTGGAGTGATTTTAAGGAAATGCAACCAAGAAGGTAAAAGAGGAGCCAGTATTCAAGATTACACCAGTGACACTGAGCTGAAAAATGCTGATACTGCCAGCAGGTGATTAACAGGATCAGGGTCCCCATGAGTGCCCAGAGCAATGCCAGGAAGGCTGAGGCAGTGCCACGCTGGTTGCTGTGCCCCTGCTAAGAGGATGGGGTGTGTTCTGAGCAGAGCTGTGTGTGTGTGTTTGCCCAGAGCCCCCCGACCCCCCTGAGATAGAGATCCGGGAGGTGAGAGCTCGGAGCATCGCGCTCAGGTGGACCATGGGCTTCGATGGCAACAGCCCCATCACCGGCTACGACATCGAGTGCAAGAACAAGTCAGGTAGGGAACAATCTCAGTCATCCCCCTTGCTGCTCATTCCCCACCAAGTTTGTGCTGCAAAAGGTAATTCATAAATTGAAACTGCCTGATGGAATTTTTTATAGCGGTTTGTTTAATCTTCCGCAGGAAGATTTATCTTCATTTGTCGTCCTTTTTGCTTGTTTTGTTGTAAAGACAGTAAATTTAGCAATTGCTGCTTTTCCCTTTTACCACTTCATGCTATATTTACTCAGGCAAAAATTTTGTGATGTTTTCATTAGTAGAAAAAATGTTTTCAAGAGTGTTGAATCATCGGTCATCATTTTATCCCTGGTTTTGTAAATGAAATCAAAAATGTACAGGAGAGATTGATAACGTACCTGAAAGATGAGGAGTGGAAATTCTCCACTGAGGCTGAAGTCAGGAATTGCAGGTTTGGAGGTGTGCATTGGGCAAGGATGCCTTCAAGGGATATGCATACCTAAAAGTTTTTGGGTTCTCTTTTCTTTTTGATTGCTTTCCTTTCTTTCCAACCACCCACCTGCTCCAGAAAAGCTTTTGAAAATCATTTTTGCCTGACTGACTCTTTTCTCACACTAAAATATCTCTTGTATTTCTCAAATACAATAACAAATATTTAAGAATGGTATAAGTCAGCACAACCCCATTTAGGATGACTGAGGTGCTTCCATTCTATTGATGCAGTGACAAGAAGGGATTTCAGAGCTCTAAAAAATCCTTGTTAGATTTAGTTTGATGTTTTCAACTGATAATGCAGAATACAGGCAAAGATTAAGTGGGAGTCACCATGAACTTGCATTGAAAAATGATTTCTCTCTAATATGGAATGATAAATCAAGAGCAAGACAGCAAAAGAAGCATCATCAGGTTGGATGGAAATATCARGACTCAATATATTGATAAAGGTTAAAAAAATTAAAAAAGGAAAAGAAGTGGGCAGTAGAATTGGTGTCAAAGAAAATAYTTATTTGTCTGTATCTGAAGACAAATCCTGGAGGTCATGTCCTAACAAGAGCAGATTATCTTCTTCTTACTGCAAACAACAGAAATGTCAGTTTTTAAAGTCTGAGGCTGAATGTTTGGAGCAACTCAGATCAGGTCTTTGAAAGTTCTTGCATACGAATTTTGTCATTAATTAACTTACTGAGAAGATGAAATAACAAAGATGGTTAATGGAGAACTTGCATGGGGTAGCTGGGGCAATTTAGAACAAAGAGGAAGAATTAAGAAAACTTCTCAGTTTCCAGGTATTAAAGGGGTGGAAAAAAATTTAGGTTATATATTCAAGGAACACTCTACCAAGACCAAAGTGAAGCTGTAAACTGCACAACTGTGTTTTGTGGGAACTTTCCACCTCTGCCTTTCCTGAGGACTCCGGAATGAATTTAGATCAGATGCACCATCGAGGCTTCTCAAGCAGGAAAACTCTTCTGTTTCAGAGAAGGTGCAGGTGACCACAAAGAATTCATGGGCTGTATTTAGGAGCCCTCACATATCCCATCATAAAATCAGAGAAATTAGGTTGGAAAAGACATTTAAGATCATCAAGTCCAAAGCACTGCTGGTGTCTACTCCATCAGACACAAAAGATACACTAATTACCGCAATGGAATTAGTTACAATTAGTTACTCTATGGAAGGAGCGAGGAGTTGCCTKTCCTGTAGGGTCCATTTGGCATCCCAGAGCACTATAATAGCAGGAACTTGGTGTTTCAGGATGTTTTGGTACTTAGAGACATCACCTGTGTGTACAGACATGTACCTGTGRCACTCAGACCTGGCCCTTCATGGAAACCAGTCCTGTGCAGCCTCCAGACCTTCCCATCGGAGCTGCACAAAGAGCTCTGGAGACAGGAACGGGGATTTGGGTCCCTCATTTGTGCCTCTTTCATCATCCTTTTAAATGTTTTGTCATTAGGGCAGTCTTAGGGACAAACTTTGAACAGTTCTGTTTAATTGCGCTTTCCTGCGCTCTGGTGTGAGGGGGCCATACCCGGGTCCCCGATGCTTTCACAGAGTTGGGGGTTCCCAAAATCTTTGCCGGGATCTGCGGGGCTGCTGCGGTACCAGCGATGGCCACTGGGTGGCAGCGCCAGAACACCGGAAACCTGCAGGTGTGTGAGGAAAATGGATGAGAAACGYGAGTCCTGCCCGTGCTCTCCTCATGCTCCAGCTGGGACAAAGCCAGCAGGAGCCGAGTTCACYGGGGCGGCAGCAATGGCGGCGCGGCTCCCTCAGCGCCCGGCCCCGGCGGGCGGGGAGCCCTCGGCCGCGCCCTGCGGGCAGCAGGGAGCGAGCGTCAGCCCGGCCTCTGTGCCCGTGGCGCCGCAGAGGCCAGGGCAGACCTGCGGGAGTCGGGGCCTCGGGCAGTGCCCCGAGGCAGCTGCAGCAGCCGGGCCCCGGCCTTGTGGCAGGGCAGGAGGCTCGCGTGGTGCCGCTTCTCCAGCCCGGCCGGGTGCCTGTGCATGGCCCCGGCCTTGCGCGCTGCCCCTGCCCCACTCGGCTTCCCGTGCCCGGCCAAGGCGCCCAGGCCGCGCTCGGTGCCCTCGGCTGTCGCTGCTGAAGGCAGGGACGAGCCCCGGTGCCCGGCAGWGCCCTGAGGGACACCCCTGCTGCCCGGGCTCCTGCGGCTCCTGGAGCCGCTGCCCACCAGTGCCCGGCCCGTCCGTGCGGCCAATTCCTGCTGCCCTGGGCAGCGCAGCCGGCAAAGCCAGGGCTCTGCACTGTGGGGCTGGGGCTGTCCTGGGCCAGCGTGGCCAAAGCCTCTCAGGGCTCTGGGCACAGCAGGGGCCAAAGGCCACAGCTGCGGGGCTGCTCCCAGCCAGGTCCTGGCTGCTGCACTGATGTTGGGCTGCYGGGGGWGGCCCTTTGTGACACGGGCACACGGTGTCGGGGCCCTTTGTGATGTGGGACGTGCTGGTGGCCAGAGAGCCTTGTGACATCAGGGAGCCCCGCCCTGGCTGAGGGTGTCTAAGGGGCGCAGAGCCCTGCGGTGCCCA
>JACDOX010000207.1:868084-884364 GCA_014549065.1 Cardinalis cardinalis | reverse complement strand
CCCTGGGAGCAGGGAGTGCTCAGCCCCAGCCCAGCGGGAGAGTTGCCGGCCGGGCCGGCAGGGCAGGGCTGGCGCTGCTCTCTGCAGGCCAACTGAAGGCGCACCTTGAGGCCGGCTGAGAGAGAGCTGTGCTGGGAGAGAGCCCTTGGCAGCAGGGCTGTGCAGCCACCCCAGCAGAGCAGCACAGCCCCGCTGGGACACTGCCCGTGGCCCGGCAGCCCGGCTGGCTCAGAAGGGCAGCGCCGCTTGGGCGTGGGCGAGGAGCAAGGGCTGCTCCTTGCCGGGCTTGCTGTGCCTGTSAAGGTGCTGCAAAGGCTCCTCTCCCCATTTGTGCTTCTAGTTTTTGAAATGAACAGGGCAGGAGATCTTTTTTCCTTTTTAATGCCTTCATTAAAAGTGATCAGCTCAAGGTTGGGAGGCTCAACGGGTCCGCAGTCTCGCCGTCGTCGCTCCCAGGAATGGCTCGCAGGAGGAGGAAAGTGCAGCTTTGTGCCCTAGGGCAGAGCTGGGGGTCCCGCTCTCACGAGAGCAGTGGGGATATACCCCATGTTACCACCTTCGGCTTTGCCGTCCCGGGGTCCTGGCTCCAGCTGAGGTCTTTGCTTAGGACAAGGGGCAACAAAGGGTCTCAGCGTCTCTGCAGACTCTGTACTTTGTTCCTCTTGTCCAGACATCACTTTGATCTCTTAATTCCGTGTTGGCTCGTTGTTTTTGGGGTCTTTTGTTAAGTTTGGTGGGGTGGCTTTCCCATGGCWTGCTGGCTCCGAAGTTATTTTGCATGCTCTCCAATGTCCCCTCCTCATGTCCCCTCCTTTCACTGAGAAGGATCGTCCACTTGGCAGCAGGCAGGGTGGTGCTGACAAAGGAGGAATTCTTAACCTTCAAGGACAGGTAGTTAAGGAAAACCACCGGTGATTATAATGACAAACAGTTAGAACTCCACCCTGGCAGCAACTGGTCCAACCTGTTCACTCTGCAATTTCTTTAAAAAAAATGGGTGACCTTTTTTTACTCATAACAGTTTGCACACAGAACATCCAGCACAAGGAACTTCTAGTTTGCACACACAGCATCAGCAGAAGGAACTTGCTGTGGGCCTGGGGCTGAAGCCTTGTCCCCTCTGCTCCCCTGTCCCTGCCCAGGGCCTGCTCAGCAGAAAGCAGCTGTGGAGTCCCTTCTGGAGTCCGTACAACTCCTACACGACACAGCGCTTGGGGCTGGCAGGGACCTTACAGCTCATGTAGTTCCAGCTGATTATCTCCTGCTCTGTGTCTCTCTCTCTCTCTGACAGGTGTTTCCTCTTTCTTTCTCTCTCCTTTCTCACATTCTTGGGAAATAAAATCTGTGTTGTTGAATAAACTCTGTCTGTTGCCTTCCCATGTTCTCATTTGTCTCTTAATCAGGGTTGTATTTGAAACAACCAAGTGAAAAGTAAAGCTATTTGATAACATAAAGACTATATTAAAAAAAAAAGTCTCATCATCCTCAAGGGAAATTTAACATGATCTCCATAACAAGCAGGTCTCTTTTGAAATTCCTTTCCTGAAAATATCCCACAGAGGAAGCTGTGACAAACTCAGTTACCAAAGTAAAAGACATTCARGTGATTTTGGTTATCACTAAAATGTCCCTTATTTAGGGCAGACGCATCTCTCCCTCTTTGGATTGTGACACGTGCGTAGAGATACCTTCCACTATCCTGAGTTGCTTCAAGCCCCTATGTCCAACCTGGCCTGGGACACTTTCATGGATGGGGCAGCCACAGCTTTTCTGAGCACCCTGTGCCACAGCTTCCCGTCCCTCACAGTGAAGAATTGCTTACAAAAAACCCCTCAGAGTTCATTCCCTGGAGCCAGGCTGGGGGTGTTCCTCAGCAGCCCTGCCTGCCTGGAGCAGCCCCAATCAGCACACACAGCACCACAGCACTGGGGCTGTACTGGTCGTACTGGGCAGCCCCACAGGGCTCTGTCACAGTCAGGGTGGCTGCAACAAATCTTTGGGTTCCCTGACTTCAGAGTGAACATGGCACAAAATAGGAAAAAAGGAGTGGGAACGATGGAGTGCCCGAAAAGGAAATTACTTTTAATGAGAAATAAAAATAGGGATGATACCCAGGAACCCAACACAGCATAGGGACAAGCTCCAAAGAYCAGAAACGAGTRGTAACAATATATAGTCTTGGGGGCGGAACATTCTAGAGACAATACCATATGGAACACAAGTAACCAATAGGGGACTAGAACTGGGACTAATTAACAAAACAACTCCAAAGGCTCTTGGGAGGAGATTTCAGGCTTGCCCTGAGTTAGATGAGTGTTTCCTAGGGCTTGATGCTAAGGTTTGGTGTCATAGGGGTGAAGTCTGGCTGACTTTGTGTTTCAGTCAGGCTGTTTCCCCCAGGGTCGGTGCTGAGTAGCTGTGGCAGGAGTTTGGTGTTGCCATTTCCATTTTGCAGGGTGTTTCTCCAGGATTGATTTTTTTTTTCTGGGATAACTTTCAGAGAATTACAGAATCCTTGATGGTAGAAAAGGTCTCCCAGCACATAAAGTCCAAACTGTGCTCAATGCCCACGTTGTCACCCAGCCCAGAGCACCGAGTGCTTTGTCCAGGCCTTTCTTGGATACCTCCAGGGATGGGGGCTCTACCACTACCTTGGGCAGCTGCTTCCAATGCTTAACTACCTTTTCCATGAAGAAATTCCTGCTGATGTCCAAGCTGACCATCCCCTAGGCCCAGGCTGAGGCTGTGTCCCCTCATACTGTCATTTGTTGCCGAGGAAAACAGCCCAGTCCCCACCTGGCTGCACCCTCCTGTCAGGGAGCTATGGAGAGCAGTGAGGTTTCCCGTGGGCTATTCCTGTTTATTAGCTCTCCTCCCTTTTTTTTTTTTAACATAACCAACATTCTCACTGAGTGAAGATCCCTTTGGGGCAGCAACTCCCATTTTTGTGCAGTTGTTCCAAGGCCCTAAACGTAAGAAATCACACTTTAAAAACTGGGGAATCTTTTCTGCTCTCAGCACCTCCTCAAAGAGGAGCTATTTCTGTGGATTTGCTGATGACCCCAGAGCTAAGATCCCCTTGTTCTCAGCAGCACTCTTGGAGCAGTTGGGAGTGCTGCTGGCAATGTTGGGAATGTCAGGGAAGGGGAGGGATCTCTGGATTTTCCTGGAGCAAAATGTGTTTTCTGGATAACACAGCAGTGGCATAAAACACTTTAACTTCATGCTTGTATTACCCACATTAACACCACCATTTATTTGTCTGTTTCTATTGGTATTTCTTATCAAACAGACTCTTGGGATTCTGTCCAGAGAACCAGAGATGTTTCCCCTCAGCTAAACCAAGCCACCATCATYGACCTGCACCCGTCCTCCACCTACAACATCCGCATGTACGCCAAGAACCGCATCGGCAAGAGCGAGGCCAGCAACGAGCTCACCATCACCACTGATGAAGCAGGTACGACCTGGCTTTGCAACCTCTAAATCCTCTGGGAATTGTCTCTCTCTAATGTCAGGAATTGTTACATGAAATGCTCTTTATGTGGCTGCAGCTGTATCAAAATACTGAGTTATTCCCATGGAACGTCGTGACTTTTGCAACTTCATTRTGCAGGGCTGTAATTAAAGCTGTTCAGTGGCATCTAGTGGTCAAAGAAGACATTGTGCTCCAAATTTTCATCTTGTGATGTTGGTGATAAGATACCTGTATCTACAGTGAGGCAACTCAACCAGCAACATCCTGGTTTTAGTGGTGGTGCCTCCTGTGTGGGTATTGTGGCTTTTCTTACATTTTTAGATATTAATGTAGGTAACTAATTTAAATTTCTCCCTTTTGAGAATGYTGATCCACATGAATCAGGTCTTCATTTAAATATTCCCTCACTCAACCCTCCCACCATTTATTGTTTGGGCCTCTGTTTAGGTCTCTTGACTGTCACTTGTTAGTGTCATTCCCCCTGATCTTTGTTCTGTTGTATTACAGAATCAYAGAATCATTTAGGTTGGAAAAGACCTCCAGGGTCATCAAGTCTGATCTTTATTTTTACCTTTAACCTTTTATTCTCCTGCATCAGCACCAGGAGTGCTGTGTGGGCATTTTCCCTTTGGTGGCTGGAGCCACTCTCRTGTACATGGAATTTCTGCCTTCCTTTGCCTTTTGCTAAGTCAGCACTGCTTCCTTCTTTGGGAATTTAGAGATGACAACGTGGTAACAGTCTCCCAGCAGTGGAAATTCCCTTTCTCTTTCAAGATTTGTGTTGGCCTTGGATTTGARCAACCAGAGACTGATTTTTAGTTCAGCTCCTATGAACACAACTGTGTAATTCCCACTTAATTTCTCTGGGAATTTCCTACAGTGTCCTTGTCAGAACAACATGGTTTTGGTTTTGAGAGACTTTCTGAGTAGGAACAGCACACAAGGGCTCACAGTGGAAAGCAGAATAAGCTGGAGACAACATAAGTTGCATTTCTTTTATCATTCCAGCAGAAGAAAAGCATGCAGTGAACAGTGAATAGTTTTTAAGAAAAATMCTTATTTTTTGATCAGAAATTTTCTCTTCCTTTGTGCAAAGAAAATGTAAAATCACTAGAGAAAGGAGACTCTCCATTCTTCCAGCCAGAGTCATCTATAACCCCAAAATGCCCATCCTTCCTTGTGCAAAATAGAGGGCTGGGTCTTGGATCAGCTCTCTCATGCTCTCTTATTCACCCATGCTTGGAATGGTTTTTACTTGCCAAGTTTTTCCTGACTGGTAATTAAGTTGTCAGGAATCAGCAGCTGCCCTTGGAATAAAAAAMCAGCTTCCCCATGAGCAGGGTGGAACCTTAACATCACATTTTATTCAGTTCTTTGTAACCAGGCTTCAGAATAAATGRTCCTTTTGTGGCTGTCTTTTTGAGGAGCTGTTCCTTGGTAGAAAAAGACCAGCAGTGTGGAACTTATTCAAAAGTCACTGATCTACCTAGGGAAGGACTGGGAGGGAGGAGGTCAGGCTTAGGCAGAGTTTGTGATGTTTTTCTCCTGGGTTTTTATTTCAGGGGATGCACAAAGTGTAGGTACATTATTTTTTTTGATCACTGTTTACTTCTGTTCCCTGCTTTTACAGCAGGCAGTGGGGAACAGCATGGGTGCAGCGGATGAGAGAGAATTTAATGAGCAGGGAGCAAAATAAAGGTCCAAGAAATACAAGATAAAAACCAAGCAACTTGGAAAGGGGGGCAGATTCTCTATCACACAAAGAAGTATCTCTATTAAAAAGAAACCTGTAAAAGGTCTCTGTGACAAAAGGATAGGTAAGGATTGAACAATTTCAAAGCTTGCAGACCACATCTTTCTTTCCATACAACCCCAATTAGCTCATGTGTTGGAAAATAGATGCCAGTACACACTTGCTCCAATGCCTGTCAGAAAAAAAAGAAGCATYATGGCCATTGCCTAATACTGAAATCAATAGAGGAAATGAGGATATCTGGATTTTCTTTATGTCYTTGCCACAAACTCTATATGACATTAAGTATGTAAAACAAATGAGCTCTTATTTAACATCTCCCAGTGATGTGCTGGGAGCACTTAACTATTCAGGTCTGTGAAAAAAAAATTGGGATCTTTTGAGGAAAAGTCAGTTTTTTGGGGGGCAGATTTTACATCCCATTTTTAGGATCAAATGCTTGGCTCAAATTCCACTACTTTATAAGGTACCCCAGAGGAATGGCATTCATTTTTTGTCAACAGGAGGACAGAATCAAGGTCAGACTTCAAAAAATTTATAGAGAWCTAATTTTTGCCAGTGGACTTTTCCTCTTCTCATTCCTTTGTATTAATGCAAGAAGAATGGAAATAAAGTTCTTTCAAGCCTTGGAAATTTCCCATATGAAGGACAGTCAGGAATGGCAGAGAATAGGGCATATTTAATAACTAAAACATATTATAGGCTGCATTCTGTGTCTCTGCTTTCATCAGTTAAAGCAAAATGTTCTGGTTCCTTTCACCACAGCTGTCATTTATTGCTGCTCCATCTCTAACAGCCCCGTCTCACCCTTTTCATTGCTTTCCTTCCTTTGTCCTGCTATTAAACTTAATTTAATACCTTTTACTGAGGCTGTATTCTGCATCAAGGGAACCCTCTGCAGCAGCTCGAGGTGCTCCATCCCTCTCCTCAGATCTTTCCTTTGCAGTGATTTACCTCACTGAGCAAGCAATTTACTGCACATCTCTGTTCAATCCCAGCTGATCCTGATCTGCTTTGTAGCTGCCCAGCTGACAAGGAGGTTCCTTCTTTTTTCATTCACATTTAAAGCCTCCTGCACACCTTTAGAACCATGTTGATGGTCCGTGAAAGTTTTCCTGGCTCAGGCAAGAGTTGAAAGAAGGTTTTCCCACCTAAAAGTTATTTTTTGTCTGATTTCCAGGTTGGAACTCTTAATGGGGAGGGGGAGAGTGTAAAGTGTGAAGGATTTTGTGTGAAATAACTGATATTGGACTGAATGTGCTCAGTTTCCAGTGAACAAAGGGGATCCCACTGGAAAATTTGCAACAAGTTGAAAGCAGGATTAGGAGCTCCTGGCTTACTTGCTTTAAAGGGGTTCTGCTGGTTTTCTGTCTGGATTAGGAGCTTCTGGCTCACCTGCTTTAAATGAGCTCTGCTGCTTTTCCATCACYCACAGGGTTGTGACTGCTGAGAATTCCTTTTGCTTACCTCCAGATATGCAGAAACATCACTGTGAGAGTATCTCTAGCCAAGAACACCACTATTACTCATTTTAGTCTACTCATTTTACTTACCAGCTTGGTATGTTTTGGCACATGTTGTATTTTGCTGTTGGCCAGAGATGACACCTGAATGCAGAAGATTCCTGACACTGCTTTTGTTTGGTGAAGTTTTTTATGTGGCACCGACTCCAACCTCTGTGATGCTGGGTTGTAAAGGTGGTGAAATGCTGAATTTTATGTGAAATGCTGAATTCCTTGGGCTTTGAGGGCCACCTTTGATGTATTTTCCTTCTCTTTCTAGCCCCTGATGGTCCCCCTCAGGATGTGCAGCTTGAGCCTATATCTTCCCAGAGCATCAGAGTCACCTGGAAGGTAAATACACATTCACAGACAAGACTGGYTCTGCCAGTATTTGGATGCTTTCAGGGGAGTTTTATAACAACTGTGCCTTGGTTGTTTTATTTAGGAGAGACATTGCAGATGCCTTTTCCAACAAATCTTAAAAACACTTGGCACGCTTTTGAAGGGAGCATCATGCAAAGAAAGCCTTCCGTTGGAGAGTAAAAGTAGCAGCTGCTTGCATTTCCTTCATTTTTCTGATTTCAGAGATAAGGCCACATGTTTAGGAAATTAACACTCAGAAAATTTTACTGTGGTTCTGGGCAAAACTTCCCCAGAAACCACTGGAACCAATGGGATCTTCTTCCCATTGCAATAGACTTTGGGACAGATTTTTGCTGCATGGAGAGAGTGTCTCATTATAGTCCAGTGGAASTGATGAAGAGTACTTAATATAAAAATATCATCAGCTGGAATAATTAAAAAATCTGGCATGTTGTGTGACTCAATTTTTCTAGGTTTTTCCCAGTATTTTGATAATAACAGAAAGTTTTAAATGCTTTGGTATGATACCAGAGGTACTTAAACCATGTTTTAATGGTTTTGYGATATATACTGCTTGTATACTATGTTGATAATTCCATATATTTACAATTCTGAAATATCTAATGTTAAGAGCTGAAGTGGTAAAGTGGCATMATAATAATAATAATGATTAATTTCTATATTGATGTTAATTACTCCTGCAAATGTGGGTGATGTGGCTTTTTGTCTTATATGGATTATTCAGAAAGTCAGGAGCAGTGAGGTTCTGCCTATTAACCAAATAACTATGGGTGATTCATTATTTATTGCACAATAATGAATATATTGGGGGTTTAAGCCAGTTAGTTGAAAGGCAGGTTCAGAACCTCTTCTGAATCTGCAATGCTGATGCTTGGATCTTGTCCACATCTTAAATTTGTAGCTGTGTTGCTTTTCACCAAATGGTTTCCAAAACCAAAAGCTGTGTGGTCACAGATTTACCTGGAGTGAAACACAAGAATGAGCTTAAAGACATGGATTTAAATCCAACACAAAGTCAGCAGAGCAAATAAAGTAGTTTTTGAAGCCATGCAGGGCTGCACAGTGATTCTCAACAACTGAAAATAAATTCTTAATAGTTTTTTTTTCCTTTTTAAAACCACTTAAGAACTGTGACTATCTGATCAAGTCAACTGTAATCTTCAAGCTTCTATGCCTGAATTTGTTTTTATGAATTTGTGGGTAGGCAGATTGAAAGGCTTTGTTTGCTTTTTCAGAAAGTTCGTTTTGGGGAATGTTTTTAAAAGCAGCAAGAGAAGATGGGCACCACTGGCCCATTGCTGGAATTCATAGCTGCTGTTTGTGAAGTTCTGCCATTTGAGAGATGCAGATGTGAACAGGCAGCTACAGGACTAACAGAATTACCACCCCTACATTTCAATAACTGCCTAAAATATAGTTCAATTTGTACTTCAAGGACACTTCAAGTACAATTGAGTGTGTCCTGGGCTCTGGATGTTGTCTGATATTGAAGAATATCAAATAAGGTGCTGGGCTTGTGTTGTCAAGATTGTGTTTGGCATTTGATTTAAGAATTCTTGTCAAGCAAAGTTGAGTATCTAACAAGATATTCACAGAAAGGAGTTAAATATTGAATACATACTTCATTAGCCTGGTCTCATGAGCTGCAGGAAGAGATGGATTTTCACAATTTGGAGTGAGTTTAAGGTGAAGTCACTGGGCAGGGTTAGAGCTTGTGTCGTCCTACGTTTACTTGAAGAGTTATTTTCTGACTGACAATTTCTAAGCTGATTAAAAAATCTCTTCCCTACTGAGAAGTCCCAAACCAGGAGTGAGCCACTTACTTCCCTTGACTTACTGCAGTTTTCTCCAGGTCAGAGCAGTTTTGGTTCATTACTCAAAAAGGAACTTTAAGATGGTCCCACAGAYATAATCCAGTTTGGTTCCATGCTGAATCCTAACTTTTGGGTAGGTCCCTACAGTGCTGTGCAGAAGGCACCCATTGAGTATCTAATAAAACGTAGTTAAGAATAAAGAAGAGATCAATCYTATGTTGTCATGGAAGCAGGAACACAAGAAAAGAACCTGACCTTGGTAGTTTTTATTTTGGAGGCATGTGGAGTTTTAGCCATGAAAGGCTATGATGAGCAAACAGGATTGTGGTGGAAACCAGGGTTATATTTAAAGCTGGCAAACTTTATTAAAATACAGTGTCAATAACAGCAAAAGGAGCAGGGAATACCACAYTGATTATCTTTCATCTTGTTTTAAATCCCATTTCTGCAGCTTGCTGCGGCTGTAAATCTTCATTTAAAGTTTTGTATTAGTCCACTCTTAAAAAATCCCAGTTAAGCAAAGTTGTGTTGGTCTGTGATTTGTTTAATCCAGTATCTGTCCACATAAGACTTCGGGTTTCAGACTGAGCTGGTAAAGAAAACTGAGCAATTTTGGTTGTTTAAACTGGTGCAGAGATGATGGGAATTAAACAGGAATACTCATTTAGAAAAGAGCATGAAAATATTCATTTTTTCATGCAGTACTTTACATTAGGTAAATGAACCCATTAAATTTAGACATGAGGAATATTCCTCTTCCTCTTCATTCCTATTTACACACACACAAAACTATAGAATGTCATACTTTACGAAAGTCATTGATACCCTGTTTTAAAATACTGAATTCTATGGGAAAAGCAGAAAGTGTATGGACTGAAACTTACTTTTTCATAATGTTCTGTGGTTACTGACAAGGTTCACAATATTTTTCCCCAAGAACACTAAGTTGTTTCACTCAATTTTCTACCAAAAATGTGTCTATACACCAGAAGGAATATTTATCAAATGAATCATGTGTGCRAAATGTCAACTCAAAATGAAGTTTTCAGGTCATAGTAACAAGGAACATGGGAATTTCTGTGAAGCAGAGCATTTCAATGTTTTGTCCTGAAGTGACTTGGAGTTGGGTTTTATATTGTATAATGTTTCCAGGGGGGGAGGAAAATTTTAATGTTTCATTTAAAGAAAAAAATTTCTTGATTTAATTTTGAAGAAGTTCATGAAAATTTCTAAGGTTCGTAGTTTTATTTCAATTCAAAGTGAGAAAGTATAATTGTAGAATTCCCAGTGAAGGGGCTGCTGTGGCTGCTTTGTTCAACCTGTTCGAGTGGAAGTGAATTTGTCGTCAGTCAGGATGAGCAGAGGGCTGGAGCAGCTCTGCTGGSAGGAAAGGCTGGCACAGCTGGCATTGTTCACCTGCACAGGAGAAGCTTTGGCCTGAGCTCAGGGTGGCCTTGCAGGGCCTGCAGGAGCCCCAGGAAAGCTGGAGAGAGACAATTGCCAGGGGATGCAGGGACAGCACCCAGGGAATGGCTCCAACTGATAGAAGGAAGGCTTATGTTGRGTATTAAGAAGGAATTGTCCCCTGTGATGCTAAAGAGGGGCTGGGATGGAATTCCCAGAGCAGCTGGGGCTGYCCCTGGATCCCTGGCAGTGCCCAAGGCCAGGTTGGACACTGGGGCTTGGAGCAGCCTGGGACAGTGGGAGGTGTCCCTGCCATGGCAGAGGGTTGGACCTGGATGATCTTTGAGGTCCCTTCCAACCCAACCCATTCTGGGATTTTATGAATTTGTCTGAACTCAAACAACAAAAATCTGACTTYAGCTTCCACCCCCAGCTTAAAGGTTCCTCCTTCTGCAATCACTCAAGGATCACAAAGCCATGGAATTGTCCAGAATAGGTAACACACTTACAAAGGGATCTGATAATAAAATGACCTGTATGTTTCTAAAGCAGTTGAGGAGTTTTTGACCAAAAAACCCTGAGAAATATTCAAACAGGACACAGTTATACTCTTGGATTCCCAAATCACAATCCTTATCCCTGCCATGTGACTTACAAGGATCTCAAGATCTGAATCTGCTGATTTGATCAGCTACATCTGATCAGAGTAATACAATGGGAATTGAAATTATATCAATCACTTCAAATTCTGAGTCTGTTTCTCGTGCAAGAGGGAGAAATAAAACCATATAAAGAGATTATTCAGTCAATCCATTGCATACAGTGACACACATTTTAAATTTGAGAGGGGGTTGCAGAGCAATGGTTTTGATGGTAGTGGATGAAAGGCAAACCTCACCCTRGTTTTGTCATCTCCAGTGCACTATAAACTCCCCAAAACAGGCAAATCCTGTGGCAGAAATGASTGTTTGTCAGTGAGAGTCTGTTCCTCAGGAGATTTAATGGGATATGGAGGCAACAGAAGTTGCTGCTTCTGCCACTCCCACCTGTTGCTGATAAACTGCATCACAAAGACCTTTTCTGTGGGCCAGTGGGACAGATGAGCTTGAGGGCATCTGTTGAGAGTTTGAAGGAACTGTGGAGGATTAGGTGTGCAGGATAGGAAAGAGATTTTTTTGCTCCTGGATTACAAACTGTGCCTTAAAAAGCATATATATTTTATTGTATGTATTTTTATATATTTAATATATATATACTAATTATGCTCATATAGATAACAAACTCAGGCAGGAACATTATCATATATGGAAATTAGTCCATTACTGTTTAAAGATAATTTTTGTGGGTATTGCTGTCAATGACAGGCTTTTTCCTTGAGCTGAAAATCTCTGCTTTACACTAGATCACATTTTATATTGCAGAACACACAAATTATTTCCACTAGTCAGGAGCAGGGAACCTTGCACTGAGAAATGTGGCACATAATTATGGCCAACCATTTTGTGCTGTCCATGTCCCTGAATGCCAGATACATTGCAGCTATTCAGTATGCAAATCCCTGCTTTCCAAATCTTTGTTGCCTTCAGCACTCATCATCTAATCATCTTTCCACACTACACACTGAATGAACAGAAGCATATTTCAAAGCAGAGAATAAAATTTTCCTAAYGCATGGGACTGAATAAACTCCTGTGACTGCCTTGCACAGATCAATAAATCCCTTCCTAAAGGTTCAGTGAATGGTGGGGGCTTCTGGCAAAAACAATTAGTAGTGAATGGTGGCCTGGAATGCAAATATACCCTTATCAAATCAGCTTGGATTGATTCACCTGAAAAGAGAACAAAACATCATAAATTCACACTCAGAAGTATCTCCATATTGGATTTTTCTGTGCATGAGCCATTTAAAGGTCTTTCAGCACAGGTTTGAAAAAGACACACCTGAAATTCATATAAAAAAAAGTTGCTGTTCAACATACAGGAAGTATTTCTGAATTGTTGCCGACAAATTGACTTGCATTCAATAAGAAAAAAAATAAAAGTCAGACTTTTTTTTCTTCAGTAATTTTAAGGAAAACAACTTGACATTGGGTGTGTGCACTTCATGTGTAACTTC
Source organism: Cardinalis cardinalis (assembly GCA_014549065.1). Taxonomy (NCBI): domain Eukaryota; kingdom Metazoa; phylum Chordata; class Aves; order Passeriformes; family Cardinalidae; genus Cardinalis; species Cardinalis cardinalis. The sequence goes on along the minus strand of JACDOX010000207.1, from coordinate 871,913 downwards.
CCATTTTCTACTCAGGCTCCAAAGAAGCATTTGCAGAATGGAATAATCCGTGGGTACCAGATAGGTTATCAGGAGTACAGCACRGGGGGAAATTTCYAATTCAACATCATCAGCATTGACACCAYGGGGGACAGTGAGGTTTATACACTGAATAACCTGACAAAATTCACCCAGTATGGCATAGTGGTTTAGGACATATTTCTGAAGTGTTGCCTACAAATTGACTTGCATTCGGTAGGAAAAAAAATTAAACTTTTTTTWAATTATTTTAGGGGAAACAACTTGACTTTGGATATGTKCATTTCATGGGTGACTCTTTTTTCTGTTCAGGCTCCCAAGAAGCATTTGCAGAATGGAATCATCYGTGGGTACCAGATAGGTTATCAGAAGTACAGCACGAGGGAAATTTCCAATTCAACATCATCAGCATTGACACCACAGGGGACAGTGAGGTTTATACACTAATAACCTGAAAAAATTCACTCAGTATGGCAGGGTGATGYGGGACATATTTCTGAATTGTTGCCTACAAATTGACTTGCATTCAGTAGGAAAAAAAATTAAACTTTTTTTTAATGATTTTAGGGGAAACAACTTGACTTTGGATATGTGCATTTCATGGGTAACTTTTTTTTCTGTTCAGGCTCCCAAGAAGCATTTGCAGAATGGAATCATCCGTGGGTACCAGATAGGATACCGGGAATACAGCGCGGGGGGAAATTTCCAATTCAACATCATCAGCATTGACACCACGGGGGACAGTGAGGTTTATACCCTGAATAACCTGAAAAAATTCACCCAGTATGGCATGGTGGTGCAGGCCTGTAACCGGGCTGGGATCGGACCTTCTTCTCAGGAAATCATCACCACAACTCTTGAGGACGGTGAGTCCTTGGCAAACAACTCTCATAAGACATATTGTTAATTTTATTCTTATTTTCCTTAATTTTATTCTTTTATTTTCTCTTTTTTTATTCTTATTCTTATTTATTCATCTTTTTATCTTGTTGCRTTTCTTGTTTGATTAGTGATGTTGAAAGTAGGGATGATAAAAGACCAGTCTTTAGGTAGAAAGGTGCCTACTCAATGAGCTTGTCTGATTTTCATTGCAAAGGTGAATTTATTTTACCAGGTAAATAAAAATAACTCTACTAATGTGATATATCCTGCTGTGAATGATGTTGACTGAGACCAAAAGTTTCATTAAGAAGCCAAATGCTCTGGTGTTCACATATTTGCAACTGTTGTGATCTCATGGTTGCTCCAGAGTGATCTCATCATAGTTTTGAGAAGTGAAGCTCTGAAAGGTGAAGCAATATTGTATTTTTTGCTGGATTACTGCTGTTTTCAAATGAATCTGCTGTTTAACCAGAGCTCTTGTACTGCACTGTCTTGTCAATCTCAAGAGAGATGTGTGTTTTTTCAAGGATATCCAGTGACAGAARAATCATTGCTGTTTCAGGCAAAATTCACCCTCTCTAATCCAAGGAACAATATAGATTTATTTTTTCTTTTCAGACTGCATAAAAAGTACTTCTCAAACAATGAGAGGGAGTCCTCTAGTGGAAAAAGAGAATGATCCCATATCCAAAACAAAAACTTCAGTATTTTAGAGGAGTATAACAGCAAATAATAATCCCAAAGGCCATGCAAGTCAGACTTTCACCTACTGTAAACCAACATCAGTGTCCTGAAACCAATGCCAGCTTGGAATCTGACTTCTACTTRGACAAAATGGAATATCACACATCTAAAATCCTCAAGAGCCACACATTTTGAGGCAGGCTATTCATAGCTTTTTTCTACTCTRAATGTTTCTAGGCTTAGCTTGCAGCATGACCTCTAAAGTCAGCATGTTTACACAGGCATATATTTTATATTATAATAAATGGGATTTTTTTTCTCCTTCAGAATCCAGCATGCTTGCTTTTCTTGGAAATTTTTTTGCTTGTCATTCAATTTTGGGTCCCTCTTAGAATTAAATGTGCCRCGAGCTTTAAAAGCAATACCAGTTACTAGTACTGCTGTATTGCTTTCACACTAAATGRCCAACAGAAAATGCCTTAGATTTGTTTCATTTTTCCCAGTTTTTTTAAATATCAGCAAAAAAATATTATGACCATTTTTTCCTATGTTTTTTAAAGGTGTGCTCACTTTTTTCTCCCTCCACCAAATCAAAGGGACATCAGAATTGTCCACGAAGGTGCAAATTTGGCTGCAAACTTTAAAAAATATATTTAAATTGCTTACAGAATGTTCTACACATTGCAGTGTCAGAACACAATTATATTTCAAAAGAAGCAACAAAAAGCCTATTAAAAGACAAGTCAGCAAGTAGGGAAACAGTACATCAAAAGTCATTCCAGGAAAAACAGCTGCACTTGCAGAAACATGTGGATTGCAGCAAGAATAAAGGATTTGCATTGTTAAAGTGTGTAATGGTAATTAAATATTGTGTGGTGGGATAGAGGGGAAAGTAAAGAATAGCTAAAAGATGAATATTGAGTTGTTTTCATTGTGTCAAAATGGTGGATCTCTCATTCCAGTGCCCAGTTGCCCTCCAGGGAATGTGCAAGCCACTGCCACGTCCCCAGAAACCATCTCCATTTCCTGGTCAACGCTGGCAAAGGAAACCCTGAATGGGATCCTGCAGGGATTCAGGGTTATCTACTGGGCCAACCTCTTGGATGGAGGTGAGAAACACCAACCTATTACCAAGCAAAAAGCTGTATGTGGCCTTTGTATCATTTTCTCTCTGGTGTGAAGGCATTTGACTCCCTTTTCTCTTTGGTTTAGAGAAAACTTTGTCTACCTGTGAGGGAGCAGGTTTTCCTAGAGGCTCAACAGAGCAGCAAAGCTGCCTGGAGGGACCTCAGGGAAGGCTCCCACCATGGGTTTGCAAAACTCCCATGGTACCCAACACAACCTGAGCAAATTTCACCTCAGGTACAGAGTACAGAATGTTGAGGTTTTTTAAAGAATGGTGACGTGGATCTAGAACAAACCAGCCCAAACCTGATTTTCACTCTGATTTGGTTGGTTATCCCTTTGCCTATTCGATATGCTATCACTTATTTTTTCATAGGATGTATTTCCTCTCCATAGTTGAGGGCAAAAGAAGGAAATGTCTCTGGGAAAAGCTTCCTATTTCTATGCCAGCTTTTTCTGTTGTGTTTTTGTACTCTTAGCATAATTCCTGGGGAAATAGGCTCCAGAGCAGGGACTGAGTGAAAGGATCAAAGGAGAATTGTGATGTTTTACTAATCTGCAATTTATTGCATGATGATAATTCTACGTGTGGCCCTTTMTTGTAAATTAAACAAATTAGTAGGTTTGAGATGCACATGACTTTATTCCTACTTGCCCTGTGGATTTTTCACAGCTGTCTCCCTTCTTTTGCTTTCATCCAGCAGAACCACAGTTCACTCTAACCTGCAATTGTGCAAATCCTGGCCTCTGTTAGTGTGGAAAGGGGAATTTAGAGTGGAAATGTGACCCAGAGGCCCATTGTCCCTGCTGGTAATGACAGCCTCAAAAATATTTGGAAATCAACCACCAATTGCTTTAAAAATAAAGATTAAAAATGTATGACAAGCATACAGAAAAAATGTAAACATGTAGGGCATAAAATTAAATGTTTACAGTGACGCCTGTAGTTTTGGATCAGATCCTGTGTGGATATTATCACATCTAAGCTCCTATGTGATGTCTCACAACATGATGAAAAAAGATGATGTTCATGCCATGCTTAAAACTGGATTTTCTTGATTTATTCAACTTTATTTGCTGCCCTAAATATGTTTAAAGCTTCTTTTTTTTTTTTTTTTTT
>JACDOX010000207.1:841616-868027 GCA_014549065.1 Cardinalis cardinalis | reverse complement strand
GCAAATTAATCTTCTTGGTAAAAGAACCATAATTTTTTTTTTTTTGACATATGGGTTGTACTTCTTAGCTTGCTGCAAAAAAAAATATATTAATATGAAGTGCATCATCTTTCTGCAAGTAAATCTGATTTTACTGTGTTTAAATCTATTGTTAGCCACTATTGCTGCTATCAAGTGCTTTGCAGCAGCATTTGCTGCATATTTTAAAATAAAGGGGACATTTTCTTTATTTTCCTTATGAGAAATGGTCTTTCTCATAACCAGAAAATCTTTATGAAGATAACCAATGTTCTCATTTTTTTTCTTTAGGGGATGTCTCACAATAATCTCTTCTTGTTATCTGTTTTTTATAAAAAATCTCATTACTTGTAGAATTTCTTCAATTCTCTTCATCATATTTTTTTTTTTAATTGCAACAAAAAAAAAAAAGAGTTTGAAAATTATAAATGGGTMTGCTTCAAGTGGAAATAGGTCAGGACATAAATGAATTAATTGTAATTCATTACAATTCATTGCTGTTCTGTAATAATGAAGCATTCCTTGTCTGGGACACCCAAGATTTCCACAGAAGGTATCAACACCTGGAAGAAGAGTGAACTTGGCAATAACTCCACTTCCTTTTTATTTCATTTTATTTTATAGAGCTGGGWGAGATAAAGAATGTCACTACTACCCAGCCATCCCTGGAGCTGGATGGTTTGGAAAAATACACCAACTACAGCATCCAGGTGTTGGCTTTCACCCGGGCTGGGGATGGAGTGAGGAGCGAGCAGATTTTCACCCGCACCAAGGAGGATGGTAAGGAGTGACAGCACCTTCCATTGCCACTTCCAGGCAAATMTTTCATGTGAAAACGTGTCTCAGGCATGCAGAGAATGAAAACTCAGCCCTGGAGTGTCCCAGTGCAGGGAGGAGCTGGAGCTGCTGCAGAGAGCCCAGAGGAGGCTCCAGGATGAGCAGAGGGCTGGAGCAGCTCTGCTGGGAGGAAAGGCTGGCMCAGCTGGCATTGTTCACCTGCACAGGAGAAGCTTTGGCCTGAGCTCAGGGTGGCCTTGCAGGGCCTGSAGGAGCTGRGAAGAAAGATGGAAACAGAATATTTACAAGGGCCTGGAGTGACAGGACGAGGGGGAATGGCTTCAAACTAACAGAGAGCAGTACTAGATGGGATCTTGGCAATGAGGAATTGTTCCCTGGCAGGGTGGGCAGGCCCTGGCACAGGGTGCCCAGAGCAGCTGGGGCTGCCCCTGGATCCCTGGCAGTGCCCAAGGCCAGGTTGGACATTGGGGCTGGGAGCAGCCTGGGACAGTGGAAGGGGTCCCTGCCATGGCAGAGGGTTGGACCTGGATGATCATTTAGGTCCCTTCCAACCAAAACCATYCTGATAATCTATGAAAATGGGAAAAGGAGCAAAGACTGTTCTGGAACTATCTTGTATTACTTAGATCCCACTACGAATATTTTTTCAGTGTATATATATATATACACACATATACATATATATATGTATATTTATGTATGTATATACATATATCTATACATATATATATATATATATGTACATATATATATAAAAATCCTCCAAATATGTCTTCCCTCAAAAGCAGAATAAAGAACCAAAATGKCTTACCTTCATTCCTAGACCCAAGCATGGAAAATTCAATTCCTAATGCTGAAAGTTTAAGAAACTTTTAATCATACACAGACACTGACATGTGAGATTCCATTATCACTTTATTGTAACTGTAACTATTATAATCACTTCAGGTTGCCTCAGTAGGATGCCATGCACTGATCTATTTCTGGAGCACTAAAATTCAAAATTCAGGGGAGGTTTTGTCCCTAACCTTTTTTAATGCCTTGAAAATACTATGAGATGTACAAAAGTATTTTTTGATCCCCTAAATGCTTTTGAAAAACTGGATCAAGACTTTYTACAGTACAGATAAAAATGCCCACAGCCCTCTCAATGAGGTTACTTGAATAATGTTTAATTTGTAAATTCTCCTGTGAGTTATACAATATGTTTTCAAGGAAATTAGTCAATGGATTTTCCTTTCTTGTTCATCCACTTTATTGGTCACTCGTGAATATATGAATATACATGCCAATTTTTTWATTTGTAATAAGATTTACAAAAGTGACAAGAGAGCATGTTCAGTAGATTAACTGACTTGATGAACTCTGTGCTTTTTTTTCTAATAAAAAATTATATGAATGAAGTTATTATTTTTTTCCAATTAAATATTAAGGGACTCATACTAAAATTTCCATACATTGTAAGGTAAGGATAAGCTGTAGCTGTATCCAGGGAATGCAGTACATGAAAATTGCTCAGCTGTAGACTTGTGTGTCTCAAACACTGAACATTCTGATATCAGCCTAAAGTCCTTTAGCAGTTACTTTGGAGCACCCAGGTCCTGACTCAGATGCTCTTGGGACACTTAGTGCTTGGAAGTAAATACGTTTATTTCAATGAAAACAGATCTAAAATGTAAAATCTTAAAATGTAAGAGAACTGCAAAACGCATGCTGCATTTTCAAGTTGCTTTTTGTCAAGTAGATCCCAGCATAGCAAAATTGAATTCTCTCTGAACACAAAGGCTCTCAGCCCTGAGCCTTGGGAGTGGGATTTAATCCACAGGAGGCAGGAGTAATGTCCCACAGTGCTCCAGGAGCTTGGGGACAGGCTGGTGTCAGGGGCATCTGGTTCATGTCAGAAGCCTCAAACATTGCTCCTCCTTGTCCTCCTTCTCCTTCTCCTCCTCCTCCTCCTCCTCCATGTCCTCCATCGTCTTTGTCTCCTTCCCCCTAGCCCAGCCTCATTTGCTCATCCCAGTTCTTGGTGGTGGCTCTCTTGCTGTCTCCATCCCTGGGATCAGACAGGCCTGGGGAGGGGAGCACATTGCTCAGGCTGTGTTTGGAGCTGTGCAAAGCCTCATCTCTCACCTTTAATCCTCCTGGCAGCTCAGCAATAACTCGCCCTGGGACAGCCTGATGAAACTTTCCAGAGATTTTCTGATGCCTCTCACACTGGTTGCATTCATTAAATCTTTTGTACAGAAAACTAAATGGAAAGGTGTTCCAGAAGATACAATGATTTCATATTCAGCTTCAGCTTCACARCTTTTTACTAAGGGCAGGAAAGGTTTTGAGTGGAATATGCAGAGACCTGCAGTTAAGCATGAACCAAACCCAGAATCCTGGATCTAAATATCCTGAAGGGTGTGGAAATGAAAGAGGAAAAGAGCATTCACATTGGCAAACTCTGTGCACCAAACAGGTGCCTCATTCCTCACAAGAAGGGGCATTTCTGCTGTCATTTTCTAAGGAAAAGTTCTGTAGAGGATTATTCAGCAGGACTAATTCCAGTGCACTCAGAAGATTCTGCCCTGAAGTGAGTTTAAGCACTTCCTTGGCATGTGAAATAAATGGAATCCTAACAGAGCTTAGAACTGGAAACTTTCTGTCTCTGCTCCCAGACCTTCTCTGTCTAAAATTATGACACAAGATATTCCACCCTCCTCTAATAAAATCTGGAAATCTGGGATATTTTTAAGTGGCTGCCAAAGCTCTCCACATCATTATTGCTATGAGGCTATATCTGATCAATAATTCCATTCTCTTTTTTTCATTTTTTTTACATGAGAGGAAACTTTTCTTTGTAAAATCAGTGGTGCAGCATTTTCCACTGCTGCTGGGAAACCTAGTCTGGACCTTCTGTGACTTCTCTGTTGGTGTTCAGCTAAAGACATCAACCCAAAATTTCTTCAGCAGGCTTGATATCTCTAAGGGTAACCCAGCAAGTGAATCCTGTATGGAATGCCTTGATACTTTTATTTCTTGTAGTGTTTGATACTGATTTTAGACAGCAGAGGTCAGACACTGCTGCTGATCACCCAAGGAAATGAGAACAACTCAAGCAAATAATAGGAAAGGAGCTTTCAAGAAATGAGCTTTCCTTTCAATGTGATTGTATTTGTGGGGTTTATCTAGCTTTTTCTCCCCCCTTTTCTGAGAGCTGACTTCAGAAAAAAATGTTGCTCTTCATGGAGTTCCTCCTGGCAGAAAAATAATCCAAGAAGAAATGTCCAATTTTTAAAAATTCATTCTGGTTTTGTCCGTTACCAGTTTTTAATAAGCTGCTCTCTCCTCTTCACCTGGAGACTTGATTTAATAAACCATTAAAAATTAAAGCAGCTCTTCCAATTCTTTTCCCTGCTGTGATCAAAATGCAGCTTGAAAGGCTTCTCTGTTTTGCAGCAAGAGGGAGTGTRTGTCACAAATTCCCTCTCTGCTCCTGTGCTGCAAATGCAACATGAACTAACTACAGCTGAAACGAGGAATTTGCTGCCTGAACAAGCCTGGACCATGACACAGCGCCTTGGCAGCACTGCCCTGACCTTGGGAGGACACAGAGCCCAGAGCACCCATGCCAGGAAAGCTTCCTGCAGCTGGGAATTTGGTCTGGGTGTCTYTCAGAGGTGGCATCTGGGCTGGCTGTGCCACAGGAGGGTTTTTGCAGCAGTTCTGTGCTTCCAGCTCTCTGGCATTCAGAGCCAGGCAGAAGCTGCAGCAGGAAGGAAGGGAAAATAGCACCAAATCCCTCTGCCAGCCCCACTCTGCTGAATYCAAAGAGATTTTCCTCCTCTCCTTCCTCTCCCTGGCCACCAAGCTTCCTCACCATTGGCGTGAGAGGCACAGACAGCATCTGGCAAGCTTTACCTTTATTCTGAAATGATTAAGCAGAAATCCAGCCAGGTGTATGCTCAGTACTCCTTGGAGCAGAGCCCTGCTTGGCTTTGTTCAGCTGATGAGGGTGACTGGGCTCTGGGATGAAAAATTGCCCTTGGTGACCCCTTATGCACTTTTTTTCCTAGTGGTGAAGATCTCCAATTTTATCTTTTTGACTAAGAAGCAAAAGGCACAGAATAATAAATGTTCCCCTTGGGAAACTGGCAGGATTTGATAGAAGTGGTGTGCTTAATACGAGGCCAGTTCAGAGTAAATTCACATGTGGATGTGTTTTGGCTGGCATAGATCTGCATTTTAGGTGGAATATCTACATGAACAAACAGACAGCAGCCAGGAGTTGAGTTTATTTTGGTTTTTCTAAGTGCAGGCAGCAATGTAATAGTCCCGTGTCGTGCAGAATTAAAACCCTGTTACAGAACAAGGCTCAGATTTCTGATTTATTYGCCATATCACTCTTTAAATGCACCACAGTCTGTGCATTTGCCTCCCTGCTGCTCAGTACCGTGAAGAAAAATGGTGATAATCTCTCTGCTTATGAAAAAGGAGAATGAGAAAGTTCCTGGAGCTCCTCCCCATTATCTGGCACATCTAAATGCTGGTTCCCAGCCCTGTCGTATCAGGATAATTGCCTGCTCTGCTTTAGCACTTCACTTGCACTGTCAGGAATACAAAGTGTTCTCCTCCACATGAAAGCAGGATGCTATTTCCGTGTTTTTCAAAGCCTTGCTAGCTGGAGAATGAGGCCATCTTTGATCTTAAATTTGCCACATCTGCTCCCTGGAAGGCTGCAAAGTTGTTTAGAAGCAATCCTCAGCTTTTCACCGTAGTTTTAGCCCCGGTGATTATGGGTGGGGGGGAAAAAGGATCTGTGGCATTGTGCAAATTCAGTTTGTCTTTCTGGGAGCTGTGGGAGTGCTAAATAAAGGTCCAGGGAGAATTCAATAAGGCAGCTCTGGTCTCCTGATACTGCTGGCTTGTAATGACTGAAGCCTGAAAGGCTGGGAGTACAATGGCARTGAGGGAAAATACCTTTTGTTTGCTTGGCAAGGCTCAGGATTTTCCTCTCCAGGATCAGGCAGGCACCACATTGCCCAACTATTGAAAATGCAGGCCTAGCAACAAGGGGAGAGAATGATGCATCTGACTCCATGTTCTCAGAAGGCTAATTTATTGCTTTATTATACTATATTATATTAAAGAATACTATACTGTACTAAAGAATACAGAAAACATACTTACTGAAGCTAAAAGATAATAATGAAAACTCATTACTCTTTCCAGAGTCCCAATACAGCTGGCCCCAGTTGGCCAAAGAGTGAAAACAACTCACACCAGAATCCAATGAAACAATCACCTGTGGGTAAACAACCTCCAAACACATTCCACATGAGCACAACACAGGAGAAGCAAATGAGATAAGAATTGTTTTCCTTTTCTCTGAGGCCTCTCTCGYTGCCTTTCAGCTTCCCAGGAGAAAAACCCTGGGTGAAAGAATCRTGTTCAGGGAATGTGAATGCCACAGCCAACCACAACTTCTCTAGAGGCCCAAGCAACCCAGTTTAGTAAGAAATGCTTCAGTTGATGCTGAGATAGCTGTTTTGAGGTCCAGGGGATGGGTTTGATCAATGACTTTACTCTCTGGACRCAGAACAGTGGGGGTCTGTGGAGCWCCAGATGAGATTCTGCAGGATTCCTTCCAAGGAAATGTWAACACTTCCACACACACAGTGGAATGACACACAGCTTTCATGCACACAGCCCAGCAGTGCTGCAAAAAGAGCACTAATACATGACTATTCAGAATAATTTTGGCAACACTGCAAAAACTGTGCCTGACTCCAGTGAGGTGAAGAGGTCCCTGGGTTGAAAATTTCACTGTATGGCTTCCTGAGTTTCTTTCTGGCCCCTCTTTCTGCTGGTCTCACACAAAGCAGCAACATAGCAATGACAAGGAATGTTTCCCACGTCGGCCCGATGACTGGAAAATGCCAGATGAATTCTGAGTTAATCCCTCAWCACTCGACAGCCACGACCAATTACCATCAGAACCTGTCCCTATAGATCACACCCTAATTTAACAATAAATTGCATTAACCTCATCCATCTATTTGCAGTGATTTCCAGAAAACATTGCTATCCATAAAGGAATCCTCCTGTGGGTTAGGTAATTACCCTGGAGAGCCAGCTTTCACTCCTCAGCAGCAGGAGCAAATAGCATTTCTAATGAGCTGGGTATAAATAACAAGTTGGATGCTGTCAAGCATCAATATTTACTCTGCATTGGATAGAGCTGCTAACTGAATTAGCCCCTTTGCAGTGAGGGGCTGGGTTTGCATGCAATTATCATCATGACGTTCTCACTTGATGCCTAATTAGCTCTCTCAGCACACTATAAATAGAAAATGCACATCCAGAGATGTTGCACTGAGTGGTGCCTGTCAATTTTCTCACATCTTTCCAGGACCACCTATGCAGATATAAAATTGGGGGTCTCCTCACATTGTTTTTACACAAAAGATGAGCAAATTTAGATCCCAGGCTGGCTGACTTCTCTTTATGGGCAAAGTTCTGTAGCAGCATAATATCTGCTTGCTTAAATGAGGTAGAACAAAGATTCAGAATTTATCTACAAATATCAGGACAAGGGATTTTATACCTCTACTGCACAATAACTGTTTTCTGTGAAAGCAGAGAAAGCTGATCAAGCATTGCAATGGWAATTGCACTAGAAATTTTAACATTTTGGTAGTTTTACTTGAAAGCAGACAAAAGTATCAGATTCCTCACAAGCAGTAGTTCTGTAGAGAACAAAGTCCAGAAAATTGTTTCATTTTGTCTTTAATAACCTACATAGCAATTATCAATACAACATATCTATTTTAATAATTTGACATAAATATTGAGCACACACAGTGCTATAATATTTTTCAAATTATTTATTTTCACAGTTTTTAAAATATGTTTTCAAATATTTTGACACAAGGTGTTATTTTCAGGAAATTTTAAACCCATTTATTCTGATATTAAGTGTAGCCCTTGTTTTGTTTGAGTACAAGCTTGTGTGTAATGTGATATTCCAGCATGCAGGAAAATAAATCTAGCAATTTTGCACATTAGTAAAAAAGTGTTTCCAAAGCTGGAGAGCATCATAGAGTGTAATGCATGTTTGAAAAACAGCATATGCTCATGAAATCAAAACCTTTCCCAACACACAGGGCTGCAAAGGGAGGTAGTTAAGATTACACMGCCAGATTTTAGCATTTCCAAACTGAAGCTTTTTCCACTGGTTTTAGACTGGAGGTTTGGGGGTTTTTAGCTGTTTCTCTGTGATAACTTTGTATTATTATGTATTATGTAGAATTAGAGAAAYAGATACTCTGCAGTGGCAGAGAGAGGTCTGAGCTGCTGAGGGCAGGGCGAGGGACAGGGATTCTGTGAGGGGAGATGTCTGTTCACACATCCATCGTGGCACTTCTGCCCAAGGGTCACATCAGGCAGTGCAAACTGCTCATTTACCCTGCACTTCATTAAATTCACAGCTCTGCTCTGGATGTCCATTAAACTGTCCACATGTGCATTATTTATAACACTTTGGCATGGCTTGTGTGTTCAAAGCTGGCCATTTATTAGAAAGTGTTGTTTGGCAATTTCTGTGACCACGGACAAGATATTTTCACGTGTGCATTTGGATTCAAACTGAAAGTGGAAATTGAGGTTGGATCTGGGGAAGTTCTTTATTGTGAGGGTGGTGAGGCCCTGACACAGGTTTCTCAGTGGATGCCCCATCCCTGGAAGTGTCCAAGGCCAGGATGGATGGAGCTCTGAGGAACCTGGTCTTGGGGAAGGTSTCTCTGCCCATGGCAGGGGTTTGGAAGATATTTARGTTCCCTTYCAACCCAAACCATTCTTGGRTTCATTCTATGATTTTATGCAGGCTGRAGGGGATACATCACAAAAGTTTAACCATCAGTGGCAGGTTCTGCTTTGGGACCCTCTGAAGAAGAGTTTCTCCCCCAAACCTTCTCCCRGGCATGCTCCCTAACACCAAGTGTCCATCTCAGCCCATGGGGGCACAGCCACCAAAGCAGCACACTCCCCTTTTCCTCTTAACTCCTCTGTTACACACTGGGATGATGGAATATCTGCCTTAGGCCACTCTAACACACTTTGCTTCTCCAGTTCCAGGTCCTCCTGCTGGAGTTAAAGCAGCTGCTGCCTCGGCCTCCACRGTTTTTGTGTCCTGGCTGCCTCCCCTGAAGCTGAACGGCATCATCCGGAAATACACCGTGTTCTGCTCCCACCCCTACCCCACAGTAAGTGCCACAGCCCCTCTCTGCAGGGCTGACACACAGCACTTGCAGAYACCAGCCCCTGATCTCCTCCCTGCTGCTTCCTCTCCTGCCCTTTGCTCACCCTGAGCAAGGCCAAAGAGAGATCCTGCAGCTACAGAGAGAAGTGAGAGTGGAGTTTGGTTTATTCCACCTCTCAGATTTTTGTTCAAAACCTATTGCACAAATAATTTCAAAATATACAGTTGGAGTGGAGTATTTTTCAAGGTTTGGTTGGTTTAGAATGTGACAAGTTCCATTTTCCAGGACCAGCTGCAGGAGCCTTGTTGCAGCTGGAGGCGTGTATTCATTTACCCTGCTTCCATCTAAGTTCCTGCCTTTTTGCCTTGAGTATTCATGTGTGAAGGAACATAATGACTTACAAACAAACATATTTGCTTGTGAATAGGCTTATTTATGCCTGGAATATTTGCCCAATCTAGCTCTATGTGCTTTTACTTGCTGAGAAAGTGACAGGAGGAAATCTGAGTGGAGTATCAGGTTATCTTTCTTCCTGTCTCAATCACAAAGAAATTCAGCAATCTTTAAACACAAGGGCCAATTSCTCTCTCTAAATACCCATGTATATTTATTTTCATGTGGATTGAAAAGGATACTTATTTATTTTATATCTGAGGTTTGGATTAAGGTCATATCCAAGGTCTGGATTTCAGTTTTAAGCAGGACTTCCCACCAAAGATAAAAAATGCAATCTTGGTTTGACAGGCAWGGAAAATATTGTTCCAGAAATTTCCAAAAGTGATTCAAGCATGTGGAAATTTCCCTGTTCCCAAGGCAGGAGGTTGGAACAAGGTGATCTTTTAGATCCTTTCCAACCCAAACCATTGTGTGATTCTCTGATTTATGTTTTGGGATTACTGCCTCCTAAATCCATTCATTTCATAATTGCAGCAAACCAAACCATCTTTTGCACACTTTTAGAYGTAAAGTAGCTGGAGATTTTCCATCACAGTTCGTACATTTCTGTGGCACTCAGTGGGTTAAAGAGGTCAGAGTTTAGAGGACAGCTCTGAGTGGGGATCAGGAACTTCTCTGGGGGCTTGGAGAGAACACCAGATGGTGCTGCTGCCTTCTCCAGATACTTTCCATGCACAAAGCTGCAGTGCTGTTTCCTGGGGCTTTGCTAGCAACGTTTTTTCCTATATTTACATCCCCAAGAAAATAAACATCCTCAGCTAAAAATATTCTCTACCATGTGAGTCTCTCACAGACAAAACTTCCCATTTTTTTTGTTACCTTTTGGAGCACCTCAGAGGTGGACAATGACAAGAACATTTGTGGGTTTTTTGCTGTTTTTGGCCTGAACAGAATCTTCCTGCTGTATTTTTGTGGTGTTCATTATGCAGGGGTATGCATGAACCATCATGGAACCATACCTTAGCCCCAGGTAGAGGCATATGGAGGTTTTTGTGCTTTTTATTAATTGCTGATGTGTGCGTGGATAGTTCTGAAAACTGCCCCCAGCACAGATGATCTTTAATGTCCCTTCCAGCCCAAAGCATTCTGTGATTCCATGATCCTGCTGTTACCTTCATGCAGGTGTGTGTACATAGAAATGCATATATGCAGACACAGATRCATGTATAAATATGTTCAACATGTCTCTGTGGGTCCCTGTCCCAGTGCTCTGCAGATCAGCAGGAGCTGTGGCTTGCAGAGATCATCTCTATCAGCCCTGTGTGCTGAGTGAGGCAGGGATCACACTGGGGGCTCAGTTTCCAGAAGCCAAGTTGGACATTTTTAAACAAATGCAACCCTCAGGACATATTTAATATAGGACACACTCCCTCAGCTTTATTTCTAACAAAAATGCTTTGTTATCTTTTATTCTGAGATGGATTGTGAGCTAAAAAAGCTGTTTTATTCAGAGCTGCTTTGCAGTGAATCAAGCCTGCTGCAGAGCTGCTCAAATGCCAACACTGCTGTGCAGATACACTTAATATATCCAGGGAAGTTCTTGTTTGATTCACTGCTGGCAGAGACAAGTAGCTGACAGAGGGAGAGGCCTTAAATTAGGGTGAGGAGGAGAATAAATAAAAGACCTGTGTCTTTATCATCTCCTCTGCCACCATAAGTAGCAAGTGCTGTAGCTGCAGGTATGGAGCCCTAAAAACTTCATCCATCAGTCACAGCCCTGGCTGCAAAATAACTTTGTAAAAAGTCTGCTATTCAAGCAGAAAGGCAAACTCAGTTTTCAGGCATCAGTGAGAAGAAAGAGAAGAGGACAGGGCTAAAGGTAAATTTATGGGGAGGCTGCATTCTTTGCTGATTGTATTTTATTGCTGAGAACAAGTCCATGCAATAGACTTTAGACAGGATAACAGTCCTTTACACAAGAACTCTGCTTTTGTGTTTAAGTCACCAACAGGAAAAATAATTAATTCTGTTGGTCGTATTGTGCATATTTTTATTACAAATATAACACTTATACAACCCTGACATATTATAAAATGAAGATTTGCTGCCTCTTGCACTGTTCAGTTTGCTTTGCAAAGGCAGAAGCTTTTAAAACTTCTGCTGCCTCTGWATAGAACAAAAAGCATTTCCTCTTTAAATATTTTGAGCCCTAAGGAGAGTATTTGCCTGGGATGTTTCAAACCACAAATATGATTAATGTGTGAAAAATGGAAAAGATTCTCCACTGCAGTCTGTTCCCTGGCCAAGATAAAGGGCAAGCAAGGATCCAATTTCACACTGTTTAATTGTTGTGTCTGTAGTATTCCACAGGCATAATTAGGCAAAACTTTCTCTTTTTTTATCCTGAGAACACAGGAAAAAATACAGAAATGTGAAACTTTATGGATCCTCCATTCCTCAAATATAAGAAACAGAAAATGCCAGAATTTAAGTTAGAAAAATTATCCTTTGTGCTAACTCATAGGCTACATTCTTGCTTCTCCCCACTTTTCTACCACATCCATGTCCAACTTTTGGTAGGATCTGGTTTCTTAGGACCACCTGTAATGGTGCCATGATGGCCAGATTCCTTCTAAGAGTGATGATTCCCATTGTAGTGGCAGGATGCTCGTGGCACTCCTCCTGCCCAGGTCTCAGGGAAGTGCTGTCACTTCTGTCCCACCCTGGCAGGGGGATTTTCCCCCATGGTGCCACCCACAGGGAGCAMAGTTTGAATCCTAGCACAGAAATTAGGCTGGTTCAGTTCCTGCTGAACTCAACTCCTTCCTCAGGAGGCTGCTTGAGCTGTACATGTACACTGCCAGGGCTTTTCAAGTGCAATAGAAAAGGAGATTTGGGGGTTTTCTGAAGAAAAAAGACCAAAAAAACTCCCTAAAAACAAACACCAACTTCTTGTTGCATTCAGGTCGGTACAATGCTTAAGGAAGAATCAATGGGATTAGATTAAATAAAATTTAGATGTCAGAAAGTGTCTGGAARAGGTGGCTGTGACACACAGGTTAGCAAGCCTGGGAAACTTTGATCTCAGAACAGGTAAAAAGCTTCTCCTAAAGAAGCAGGAGGATGCTGAGGGCAGGAGAAGGAAGGTTAAGGATCAGGATTTCTTGATGAGAAAGTGCCTATGCACAAGGATGGGGAGTTTTTGATGTGGGAAATTCTGATCAGCTGGGGGAAGATATTACCATGAGATCCTGGTCAAATATTGAAGCTGGGGCCCAGACTGTGAGACCTCCACATGTGGAAATCTTCAAGACTTCACTTGACCTGTCCTTGAGCAACTTGATGCAATKAAACTTGCTTTGGGAAGGGGGTTGGACTGGGTGACCTCCAGAGGAACCTTCCAACCTCAGTTCTATTATTATGAGGCAGTTTAAAGSTGGAAAAGTTGGTCAAAATCTGTATACAACAAGGGAAACCAGACAGTGCTAGAGTTAATGTGCAGCCCTTGGAAGAAAAGAGACATTAAATTGATACCAAGATGTCTCATAATGTAAAAGTCTCCTATAAAACTTGTATGACATTTTAGGCCACTGGCAGGACTCTTTGTCTTTCCCATCTGAGCACTTTCTATGCACAGTCTCCCAAACAAGTTCTGCTTTTAGCTCTCACTATCAGGAAATCAGAGAGTGGGAGTGAGGTCACCTTATTTCACATCTTAACTGAGTTCCCCATGAGTGGAGGAAAGACAAGAACCAACTGACTGTGTCCTGAAACGGAAAATCACTGAGAAAGGAGAATGGTCTCCATTTATTATCCTTTTATAGTGCACTCCTACTTRCATGACTCCTTTCCATTAATCTCCAGGCTTTCTATGGAGGAAGCACAGAGTGATGCACAAATTAATGACCTGCTTTGCTGGAAACAGCRGGAAAATCCTGTTTCATGTGTTTGCTTCTATTAGTGGGTGACCCACCAGCAGATCAGCAAAACCCAAACAGCAACAACAACCATAATGAGTACACTTTCCTAATCARCAAGTCAAAATAGACTTTGATATGTGTATTTCTGATTGGGTGATGCCATACTCTTTATTGACACCCAAATGATTTTGCTGGTCTGTATTTTCTCAGCTCCTTAGCTCCTTTTCTAGCACAAGTACCCAAAGATTGGCAAATATGACAAAAACTTGCAAAGCATACAGGTATATATTTAAAACCTTAGATTTCATATAAGAAGAACCAGTTTATTCTCTGGTCTTTAATCCTGACAGTAGTTTTGAAGTGTTGGTTGATGAAACTGTTGCTTAGCTGTRGGATTCTGCTGAGAGATGATTTGTCCCTCAAACCCACCTTTGAGGTCTCAAAACACCAGAAGCCTGAGGACTGGAAGGAGAAGAAATTCCAGAACAGTTGATGAGATGAATGGAGTGAGAATATTCCTGCAAAGATCCCAGATGRTAAACTGGATTAACTGGCTGAGGAACCAGAGCACAAAGCAGACCCCAGTGCTGAAACAGGGGCAATGATTAGGAATTATCTCAAAGTGCAAACCCGACAGTCAGCCCCAGGTACCTGTGTTGGAAGGAGTCWTTAGAAACTGTGATCTACATTTCTGGACTTCTCCAAAGGGTGTAGGAAGATCCAAAAGCTGAAAGCCCAGCAAAGATTCATGTTGGCCTGGAAATATTTCTGTGAAACAGTTGGAATTGGAATAGGTGGTAGATGAAGAGGTGCAAAGCAGTGATGGAGAAGAGAGAAATGATCTTATATTTGGCCAAAGCCCAAGTCAAGTTACCTGAAAACATGATCAATATTAGAAACTGACCAACATCTGAGGCAGACAGTTGCTTATCTTTTTGATTTGCTTATTTTACTGTGAGAAACATACTCTTAAGCCTGTTAAACTTCTTTATTKGTTTCATTCTTTTGCTTTTATTTAAACTCACTAAGGGGAAAATATATTATGTGATTTAACCAGCATACACAGGAGTCTCTGGGGTTGCTGTGTGGAAGAAGAGAGTAATTGCTGCTCTTGGTCTGTAATTCACAGACTCTAAGTGGTATTTAATTAATCTGACTTCAGTCACCTTCAATAGGGTCACAAATACTTATTCTGGGGTCATCAAGGATTTCCTTTCATTAAGGAAAGAAGGTAGATGTCTGTGATAAACTGGATAAATCTCCTTCTGAAAATTTCCCTTCTCTTKGTTAAGTCTATGCTTATCCTAAACCAACAACATAAACTAGGTGTGGAAGTGTATACAATTATCTTAACCTAGATCTTAAAACTATTARCTGTCATAAATTCCCATCATCCAGGTGTTTTGCACTCAATTCTTTCAGGCAGACACAAGTTTTGTCTTGATTTTGCATAGGATGTGTCTAAATTCCAACTTTGGGTTTGCATCACACTTTCTGATCCTCATTTCCTCTCCAGATTAAAGACTTGGATAAAAGAAAACTTTGGAAAATAGAGTTGATGCAGTTATAAGGCAGAAATTATTTGCTGTTATATACTGCAGGTCTTTCAGTGATTAGAAGGATGCTGAAAGTTTCTTGGAAAAATGGGAGAAGTAGCTGGCAGAAGTTGGCTAAGTAGATAAAGTTACTGTTGAACAKAAGTTTATTTAGAGTCAGCAGATTCTGTAAGGTTGAATTTTAAATATGTGTTCATTGATTTGTGTATTACAAGCAATATTTATCACCGTATCTATATTGCACTTTTTACAGCGTGAAGATATTTATGCTTATTAATTCCTCTGTGCTTTATTTAGCATAGAAATAGTGCATAATTTGGGGCTATTTTAAAACCTTATATTGGACAGTATTTAAAATGTGTCTATTTAATATACCACATGTTCTATTTTTAGCCTTTTTGTCGTTRTTTCACATCTTTGGTGCCAGCTCCCAAACACAGTGCATTCATTATTTTAATTGCTTTGTCAACTGTACATTTTTTACCTCTCTTATTTTTGTCAGAGAACAGACCTCAGGAGGGGATGTGACAGAGTATAAATTGATTCTGAAGATGTGCTGGTTTATATGATTTTTAAAAGGTCTCCTTGTAAAGCCCTACCAAAACAAATTTAATATTGATTTTTTCATAAACCTYCCTTCTTGTCTCACCACCTCGTCTCACACCCAGGGATATCAATACACTCTGACAATAAGTCCTTGGTGTCCTGACCTTCCTGTGGTCACCAGCCCGTGACACCATGGGCTGCTTCCYTCCTCAGGAGGCTCAGGGACTCTCCAGGAGGTGCTCCAAAGGGACAGCCAGGTGGTGGACCCTGAGTGAGCTACCTGGAGGTCCAGACAGTGAGTTTTCTCCCAGCTGTAATACCTGGAAATGAGAATTCAGGAGCAGCTGAGGAAGCTCCAGGTGTTTATCATGGAGAAAAGRAGCTCAGGAGGGACTTTCTGGCTCTCCACAACTCCCTGGCAGGAGGGAAGAGCCAGGTGGGGTTCAGGCTCTGCTCTGAGGACAAGAGGAAATGGCCTCAAATTGCACCAGGAAAGGTTCAGGTTGGACATCARGAAGAATTTCTTCATGGAAAAGGAGCTCAGGCCTTGGCAGGGGCTGCCCAAGGAGGTTTGGAGTGCCCATCCCTGCAGGTGTCCCCTGGATGGGACACTCAGTGCTCTGGGCTGGGGACAAGGTGGCCATGGGGCACAGCTGGCAGTCCATGGGCTGGGAGGGCTTTGCCAGCCTCAGAGATTCTGGGATTCTTTGGATTGGCAGGGAGCTGCCTCTGCTCTTCCCAAAATTTCCATCTGAAACTTTCTAACATTTTAATTCCAGGATTAGGGTGAAAAAAAATTTACAATGTTATATGGCAGCTGCATTTACTTTTGTGCACAGCTTCTGTTTCCAACAATTACCTTCAATAATGCTGAGTGAAAAACAGATGCCACCTTTCAAAACATGAGCCAACACCTGAGCAGAAACATTGTTAGACCAAAGAGGCAGCCAAGAGCCTTACTGGAGACCAGGGTCCAGGATCAGTGGTTATTTGGAGCTTTGAGTCTGTCCATCTGTGAAAGGAGGGCAAAAGCCAGCAGTCYTCAAGAAAAGTACAATTTGTGACCTCAGGCAGACTTTCACATCTTTAGGGAGTTCACTGAGAGGCCACAGCAGTGCTCYGTCTGTTCTTCTCAGGGATGCAGAGCTTGAAGCTCATTCTCTATAAATACAGACAGTGATTTTTTTATTACCCACTTTGCTTCCAGGTAGAAACAACTTGATGCAGCTCCCAGTACTGGATTACTTATGAATCCAGGAGACTCTAAAATGTGATTTTTAGAATAAAACATCTCAGTACTCTCTGTTCCTTGAGTTCTGTGTTGAGTTTTGGGCCTCTCACATCACAAAAGGACCTTGAAGTGGTGGAGTGTGTCCTGGGAAGGGTCTGGAAAACAAGTCTTAAAAGCAGGAGCTGAGGGAACTGAGGTTCTTCTGTCTGGAGAAAAGAAGGTTCTGGAGRGACCTCATTGTTCTCTACAACTCCCTGGAAGGAGGTTTTAGCAATGGTCAGTCTCTTCTGCCATGTCCAAAGTAAAAGGATGAGCAGATATGGCCTAAAGTTGCACCTGAGGAGGTTCAGATTGGGTATTGGAAATGGAAAGAGTGGTCAGGCCTTGAAATTATCTACCCAGGGAGGTYTGGAGTTACAATGTTAKATKGCAGCTGCATTTACTTTTGTGCACAGCTTCTGTTTCCAACAGTTACCTTCAATAATGCTGAGTGAAAAACAGATGCCACCTTTCAAAACATGAGCCAACACCTGAGCAGAAACCATTGTTAGACCAAAGAGGCAGCCAAGAGACTTACTGGAGACCAGGGTCCAGGATCAGTGGTTATTTGGAGCTTTGAGTCTGTCCGTCTGTGAAAGGAGGRCAAAAGCCAGCAGTCCTCAAGAAAAGTACAATTTGTGACCTCAGGCAGACTTTCACGTCTTTAGGGAGTCGCTGTCTGTGGGAGTTTTCAGGAGGAGCCTGGATGTGGCCCTTGGGGCAGGGTTTGGGGTGATGCTGGTGGGGCTGGGTGATGCTGGGACTTGAGGTTCTGCTCCAGCCTTGATGATTCTGTGGTTTCCAGGAGCAGCAATGCCTGAGGAAGGGCAAGGCAGACAATTCTGTGATGGAGCTGTACAAAAAGATGGAGATCATCGTGTTTTTACCATGTGGAATTGAAGACTGACTTTAATTATTAATGAGGCTCAGTGCTTGTTGTAGGCCTCATCTGCAGCAGTGATGAAACAGGGCCCAAGGAGCAGCACCTCGCCCCAGCAGGAGGTGATGGTGGCTGATGTCAGCCTGCACTGCTTATCATGAGCCCCTCCACAGCAGAATTGTTTTGAAAAGAGCTATTTAGAGCAGCACAAAACTGAGTTAAAATGAGAGTGGAYCACTGGGATGGAGTGCTCCGCTCACTCTGGCTCTCTCCCATCCAGCAGTGGAGCTGAGCCCAGAGGAGGGATGTTTGCTGAGAGAGACCCAGCTATGCAAACACCATTTCACTGATTTAACTCAGGCCAGATAGAACAAACTCAGTGCTGTTCTGTGGGARGCTGCAAAAAAGAATCCAGTGGCTCCTTGTTGTGGGCAGGAGGGAGCAACCTCAGTGTCTCTCCWGAGCCCTCTCTGCTCCGTGGCTCCATTACTGACCTGGCTAATGAAGTAGAGAGGCTGCCTATTAAATTAGCAGGGAATACCAGGCTGGGAGGGATTGCAGGTACACAGGAGACAGAAGCACAATTCAGGCAGGTCTTGATGAACTGGGAAATTAGTCTGGAAAAAATTGGATAAAATTTAGCAAGAAAATGGGTACCCTAAATAACCAACTGCAAAAGTACTGTGTAGAGAGCAATTCTGTTGATTCTTCAGAAGAGGATTTTGAGGTTATTGTGCCTCCCAAGATGAACATTAACAGCCTTTATAACCCTGTCCTGAAAAGCCAAGTGAGAATCCCTGGAATTGTTGAGGGCAGGCTTGGAATCAGTGAGAAAGCCATGGACCATCTTTAGACAGTCTGAAGGATAACAGAAGATATTATTAGAGAAACTGATAGAGAAAATGGGATTTCTGGACAATGTTGAAAGCACCAGAGTTATTTAGTTGTAAAAAGATAAGAGTACTGGTGGGGAAAGGAACGATAAAACTTCATGTAGATTAAAGACTGGTGCAAAGATCAAGGTAATAATCTATTCTTCATGTTCCTAATGGACTAGAAAAGAAGCTATGGGTTGAAACTGCAGCAGGAAACTCAAGCTAGATTTAAAAAAACCTATTTCTAATCATGAGATTAGTCAAGCAGTGGAATAGATTGTGCAGCCTAGGGAGTTGCAAAATCTCCTTTTATTGTAAGTCTTCAAAATCAGGTTGGGGAAACATCTGTTTGAAATTGGGCAGACCCAGATGAACCTGGTTTAAAGAAGAAAGATAGACTCAGGTGGTCTCTCAGAGTCCTTCCAGCTCTATTTTTAGATGATGCCATATTTTCTACCAAAAACTGGAGTGCAAGCACACACCCCACTCTAGGTAGTATATCAATTACTTATATTTATATTTATATTTATATTTATATTTATATTTATATTTATATTTATATTTATATTTATATTTATATTTATATTTATATTTAATTTTCAGCATGAGGCAGTCAATACACAGGTAGCCAACTTGTATGTGCTCTTACCTCACAACACACACCGCAAGCCTGGGGCTGTCTCTTCCTTTTCACTCCTTTAAGTCTCTATATGGCTTTCCCAGTTCACTTCCAGGTTTCCTGCAACTTGCAGAGAACAAAGATAGAGATCTGTAGCTCACTTATCTAATGTGTGAAACCAGCTGTGAGCAAGGTGCAGGCTRCCTTTCACTAAATAACCTTGCAGCCCACAGTAAATACTATCTGTTGTCTTAAATCCTTGCTTGGAAAACTCCCTGACTGCTTGGAAAACTGTTAGAAATGTATTTTTTTTCTATAGCACTCTTCTGAATTTTTCCCAGGTTGTGTTAAGAAYGAGCAATTAAAAATAGAAGGCAGAGGGATCAGAGTTTATGCACATTACCTATTAAATTGTGCTTTAAAGGAGTCAGAAGTGCCAGGAGATGGCATGYTGCTTCAAAGTGTACCAAGAAATGCACACCAATAGGGCTCAAGTTGCAGAGGAAAATTATGTTTCCTGCACCAGCTCTTCCTCAGCATCTCTTGCCATTGCCTGCTTGGGGAAGTAGACTGACTGCATCCTGATAAAGGACTCTGATTTCATGTTATTCTTCACAGCCCTTGCTGGCTTTCAGAGACTGATCTCTGTCTCTCCTTCTTAGACAGTGAACTAAAGGCAGAAGAAAAATTAACCCATCATCTATAAGCTGAAGAAAAATAGCAATTAGGAAAAAAAATCCCTTGAGCAAGCAYGTTACTGCTTCTAAGATTGAACAGCAGTTTATGTTCTATACTGGCACATGCACAGGCCAATATGTGACAAGGTGACATTCCTTTAAATATTTCTTATTTCAATTGTTTAATCTTCTCTTTGCTGACAAAGCTGCCTTTTTTCCTTCTTGTGTAATCAAAGTCTCTGGCATGTTAGGCTAATTGAAATGACAGGCAAAAGTTTAAAGTAAAATCGATTCTTTGTCACTGAAGCATCCCCAAGTGTTTAAAAGGGGATGTGAGCTGAGGAAAAACAAGATGTGTGTTAACCAGTTAGAAACCAAAATCTTTTGCTATAACAGCTTGTTTGAGGAAAATGAGAGTGGTTAATTTAGTGAAGATGCATTTACCAAATTCAATTAATAAATGAATTCTGAGAATAATTAACTTTACATGTAAAATAACCACAGATGCAAATGGATGAATGATGCTGGGAGAAAGAAAGCAATTGAAAACAAAGCATTTTTAAAGCTTTACAGCAGAAAATCCTGCTGTTTGTCCATCTTTGGGATGGACAAACTCTTTTCAGTGAGAAAGAGYTGATGGTTGCTGGAATGAAAGTTAGCCCTGAGGAATTCTGTGATGTTTAGCTGTTCCTAAGTGCTGTATCCATGTCAGTAGGTGGTTTAGGAGGAACCTGTGCTAGGTAAGTGCATTAATGAGTACAGCCTAAGTGCCAGAGACAGCCTGGCCTGTTTGACTTTCAAATTAACTGTAGGAAATGCTGCCTCATGAATATTAAATTTCAGCTTCCTCTGCYGTGATCAATACATTAATTTTTATGTATGACCTCACAAAGATCCAGCCTGTCAAGCTATGGGCATTTGTCCAATATTCTTGTGTAAATGTCAAGGCAGATGGTTCTCAAAAGCTGCTGCAATATTTCGTGTAATAATAAAGGTGTCTGGCTGCATTGACCTCTTCATATCACAAGTGGGAGCCCAGGCAAACTCTGGCTAAATAGGACAAACTAATTTGGCATTTTGACAAGCAAAGGGGCAATGAGTTTGGCTAGAAAATATGGCAAGTTCCCCCTCTGGGCTTGTTCAGAGCCTTGGGAACTTTGCTGGAGCAAGCCAGTCTTCCAGGAGAATCACTGTCCATGGAAGGAACAAAATGTGTTCCTGTAGAAGCCCTTGCRTGGTCTCTGAAGGGAGTTGAGGGGCCTGGCTTAGAGACAGATGTCTTCACTCTGGATTTCAAATGTGAGAGGAGATAACTCCCCTCTTCCCCAGGCTGTAGGAGAGGCCAGCTCAGGAGCAGAGAAGTGCAGTGACCCATTCAGCAGCTGAAACTGTCTGCCAGTTCACATGGAGAGGTGTTTAATGATATCTCAAAACATCTCTTATTTATTTGGAATTCACTTTGAARGACTACACATTCCAATGTTTTCAGGTCAATGTACCTTTTGAAATGCTAATCAGGTGGAATTGGCCTTTACCACAAGCAGATATTTGTATATCAAAGAGATTCCTTGCACACTTTGTCAATCTGAACCAAGTTTAGATTACATTGATGCATGATTTTTAATGCTGATTCCTGCTAAAATCTTCTTTTCTACGTCATTAACCCTCTAATTATTTTTAGCCTAGTGTTAGTTAGCCATTACCAGGCTCAGCACTGCACAGGGAAGTGAGTATTATTCATCCCAMTGCTTCATTACCCCTCTATTTTTACGTGCAGGCATCACAAAGCCCGTGTCAGAAATAAAAGCGGCAATACTGAGCGCTGTAAAACTGCTCAGAGCTGAGATTGCCCTCCTCACACTTCCTGTGCAGGATGTGCTGAGGCTCTCAAAGCCCCCAGAGGGATCTCTGTGTTCCTCCACACCTTGCCCTGCACAGGTTGCTGCAAGCAGGATGCAGCAGCTCTCATGGATGAGCAGGGACTGCAGAGCAGCTGGTTGGCTCTGCTGCAGCCCTTGGGCCCAGGCACTTGAGTGACAGAGGAGACACTGAGCTGGCATTTCTTCCAGCRCTTGTCCTTCCCTGCTAACGCAGCCAACTGGCTGAGATGACCTTCAGCTGGGAGTCTCTGAATGGAAGTAATTGCGTGATTAGACAAAACTAGACTTGGGGGAAGTTTGAACAGTCTACTACAGAGCACGGTTTTATTCCTTGSTTTGCTCCACTGCTGAAGGGATAARCCACMAAAAGCCARKAATAAAGAACCTCAAAGGTTCTAGRTGACAGAAATAGTAAACTCCAGATTTCACAGCAGATGCAGCACTGAATCCTCCATTGGGAAGTTTTTGTGTAGAGCTGAATCAGTTTGTCAGAACTACTGATGGTAAAATTTAGCCATATTTATCCACTTCCATTGTTTATCCAACCCTGTAAAAATGAATGGCACATAAAAGTCCTAATCTGAATAAAACCAATCTGTAAACAAGGCACAGGCACAAATTCACTGAATATGAATGGATTGCAACAAGTTACTGTGTCTGCTCTGTTTATTGCCATCTGCCATCTGTTTGGAGCAATCGATACCCATCCGCAGAGCCCTGAAGTAACAGGCTTTGTAGCACTCACATTTTYTGCAAATACTGCTTATTTTAGCCTGGAAACATTTGTCTCTCCCACCACAGGTGATCAGCGAGTTTGAAGCCTCTCCCGACTCATTTTCCTACAGAATCCCCAACCTGAGCCGGAACCGCCAGTACAGCGTGTGGGTGGTGGCCGTGACGGCTGCGGGGAGAGGCAACAGCAGCGAGATCATCACCGTGGAGCCACTGGCCAAAGGTACAGGGACAGCTGCCCAGAGCCAGCCAGGCTTCTGCTGGCTAATTACTGCTGCTAATTACTGGCAGAATTGGCTCCTGTGGCCTCTCTGAGGGTGGGATTTGTCACCTCGCGGAAGGCGAGGTGACGACTCGCGGGTAATTGSTCCAGGTTTTGCTGGAGTCAGCAGAGAGAGGATGACGTGCTCCTCCAGGGGGTAACTCATCCAGCCTGCCTTAGAAGGGAATAGATTGCTTTTTGGAGCCATTTTTATCTTCACTTGTTGGGAATAGATTGCTTTTTTGGAGCCATTTTTATCTTCACTTGTTGGGTGCAGGGGGTTTGCAGATGATGCCTCTCCCCCTCTGAATAGATTTCCTTGCTGTACAAGGTAACTTCTTTATCATTCCTTTCCTTAGTAATATCTCTTGTGTACTCCACAAGTACCATCTACTGTAAAAAATGGTCTGATTAACATATCTAAACTCTGAACAATTGTTCTCTACTTGTATTAGCTTTGAAGTTTGCTGCTTCTATTTCAGATATGATGAAAGGATAATGTGCCTGAAATCTTGAATATTTATTTCCAGCTGTATTAGTTGTTCTATTAAAAGATATTGCTGGGGCCTGTGAATTCTGCCTTTTGAGATGTGATGCTTGCAACACTAGAGCACCTTGGCTTGGAAATGGAGGCCTAATATTTGAACAGCAAAGTGAGAAGAGTCCCATCCCACTCAATCTCTACWTGGGGTCTTCAAATTGATTTTTTTTACTACTCAACTGGATACCATTACAGCCTGTGCCAGGATGGGCAGAGAAATGCACAAATCCCTAGAGCTGCAAAATCAGATACATTTAATTGGCTTTACAGTTTTACAAGCCTGCTAATTCTTCACTGGSGTGTTTAATGATGTAAAGATGTAAAATAAAGTGTCTAGTGCATTATGATGACAGGTTCTTTCTGAAAAGGCCTTGCTGAACTTCAGCCTAGTGCCACCAACATGAAAGCACTTTCTGCATGGAAGAGCAAACTCCATCACCATGGGAAATCTCCCTGTTCCTACCTGTCAAGCTGGCAGATCACCATTTTAATGCTGGCAGATTAACAAAAGAGCTCTTACCCTGGGCTGCATCAAAAGCAGTTTAAGCACAGGGTTGAGGGAGGTGATTCTGTCCCTGTGCCCCCACAGGTGATTCCCCACCTGCAGAGCTGCCCCAGCCCCGGGCCCAGCCCAGGGAGGAGCTGGAGCTGCTGCAGAGAGCCCAGAGGAGGCTCCAGGATGAGCAGAGGGCTGGAGCAGCTCTGCTGGGAGGAAAGGCTGGCACAGCTGGCATTGTTCACCTGCACAGGAGAAGCTTTGGGCTGAGCTCAGGGTGGCCTTGCAGGGCCTGSAGGAGCCCCAGGAAAGCTGGAGAGAGACAATTGCCAGGGGATGCAGGGACAGCACCCAGGGAATGGCTCCCAGTGCCAGAGGGCAGGGCTGGATGGGATCTTGGCAATGAGGAATTGTTCCCTGGCAGGGTGGGCAGGGGCTGGGATGGAATTGCATCCCTGGATCCCTGGCAGTGCCCAAGGCCAGGTTGGACACTGGGGCTTGGAGCACCCTGGTACAATGGCCCATGGCAGGGAGTTGGAACTGGATGATCTTTAASCTTCCTTCCAACCCAACCCTTCTAGAATTCTAAGATTATGGTGGATGGTTTGCTGATTTTGGAGGCTACTGTTTGAACACATGACAGTTTCCCAGTGTGGAGAAGCTGCAAACAGAGTTCTTCAGATCTGAAAAATCKGGAGCTTTTCCATTGTAGCATAAGTGCACACTGCATTGTGGACATCAGGGAGACCAAAACTGAGATCCTAAAAGGGGGTGAGGAGTGTAAAGGACACCAGTGAAGGGAGATCATGAACGAACAGCTCAGKAAAAAAGRCAAAGGTTTCAATGKGTTCCTCCTTTGCTGTCACCTGTGKGTAATCAATRTGYRGTGWTGAAAAGAAAAAAGCAAACAAAAACAAGCATAAAACCAGATGCTCAAATAAGAACAAAAATTATTAGACATGGTGCAATCCTAATAGATCRAGGCTCCAGGCAAGCCCTGCACAAAATGCACTAGAACTTCTCTTTTGCCATGCCCTATGCATTTTAAAAAGAAGAAAATGTTCAAAGATTAACACAGATCAATTCAAGCTTTGCAGGCACCAATATTCATGACCTCAAGTTATGAGGAATTGCAGTGTGCAATTGCTCTCTGTTTGCCAAAAATTGAGAAGTTGCAACTTGACCCACATGGACTTAAACTGATCCAGCTTACCAGAATTAATTCTGCTCCTCTGAAGCTTATATAACATAATCCATGATGACAAATAAGTCATGGAACTTAAAAATAACTTTTTATGAAAAGGCAAGATGACTTAAAAGAAAAAATAATTAATTACTTCAATATAGACAGGTCAATCTGAAGAAGACTTTATTTCAAAGGACAGTAGAATGCATCCAGTCAACCTTAGAGTTTGTAGTGATACCCCAATGTAAAGTCTGCATTAGATGATGCTCAGGAAAAGCCTCTTACATGCACTTAGGACTGTAAAAGTAATGAATAATCCATTTGTGGAGGGTTTGATGGGCATTAGGAATACTGATAGATAGCAATTTTATGAACTTTGGATGTAGCTAGGTTAGAAATTATTGTATCACATACAATATTTCCTTTATGAATGCATCAGAGGGCTTTTTAGGGAGCTGGGAGAAAGTGGTGATCAGTGCTGAGGGCAGTGGCTGCACAGTGAGGAAGGATGGGCAGAGCTCAAAGCCTCAGAGACCTTTTTCACCCCACACTGTATCTGTAGCAAACAGCACATCCTAGGGTTAGAAGCAGTTAAAGCCTGATTTTGCCTTAAGTTCCCAATGCAAAACCATCCTGTGGGCCATTATTTTGTAGTTGTTTGCTTCCTTTTTTTTGCTCCTCTTACTGCACAGTAACTGTCCAAGTAATGATACCATCATGACAGCTAATAAGAGTTAACTTAGAATTGAATTATGTCAACTTAATTATAACCCCTTTAAGAACTCCTCTGAGAACAATGAGAATGTCTAGATAGGGGTTTGATGTGAAATGGATAGTCCAATTTAAATGAAAGCTTAATTCAAGTTAACATTTCTTTCTTTCTTTAGTGTCTTCATTTCTCAGAACAGATTGTTATTCTCTGTAATTAACTGACAGAAATAATAAAAAAAATCCCCAACAAACAGAAAATAATCATGGCAATGAAAGTTCAGCCTCCACGTAAGCAAGCTGTGCTCCTGCCCCTCAAATTACTCTTCACTGGTGACTTGAAAGAAGTGGGTTTAGCCTTTCAAGTATACTCAGAAGACAAAAAAACCTTGCATGCACTTGTCCCTCTGATTTACTGACCATGACTGATGGGGAATGGCATTTGCTGCCATGTGACAATAACAGATCCAGACCCCTGGCAATCTGATCCTCTGGGGACAACCCTCTGACTTTTGAGTTTCCCCTGGTTTTCTGAGCTACCTGAGCATGAATTTTGAACAGATTTCCCCCCTAGTCTGCATTGCTTTGTGTGTTTAATGTTTTTAAGTAACATTTGCCTATGTAAATGTGGACTTCACACGACAGGACACACTGCTCTGTTTCTTTGATCAGACTGGAGTGCAGGGCATGTTAGAAGCTGAGAACCATGGAATGGGTTGGGTTGGAAGGACCCTTAAAAATCATCCAGTGCCACYCCTTGCCATGGGCAGGGACACCTYCCACTGTSCCAGGCTGCTCCMRSCCC
>JACDOX010000207.1:794425-841610 GCA_014549065.1 Cardinalis cardinalis | reverse complement strand
CMAMCYKGCCTTGGGCACTGCCAGGGACCCAGGGGCAGCCCCAGCTGTGCCAGGGCCTGCCCACCCTCTTCTGTGAGAAAGTAAATGAAAGAATCTCCTGACCCGGGGTATTCACTGGTGGAGCTTTTATWTTTTTTTTAAGCCGGACTGCAGTGAAATGTCACAGCTCTCGTTCAGTTTCCTTCTGAAGTTCACCTTTAAACCACAGTTGTGTCCTCTGGAGGAAGAAAAACCCACGTGTGTTACATCCTCCTACAAAGAATTTCTGCCCATTTCTRTTTCTGTGGCAGTAAATGCAGGTTAGAGGATTTGTAATTTAAACAAGCAAACATGCAGAAAACTGCATTATCATAAGAGAGTGCACTGTTCTGTGAAGGAACCTCTTTATCTTCAATTAATAATTGGGTGGTTTGTAAAAATAATAGGAACAGACACAGCCCTAATCCAGTGCCATGCCATCAAATGTAAGGCTAGAGGGAGGTGTGTAGGCATGTGGGTAGCCTTGATAACAAAGAAATAAACCCTGCAGCTTACCCATATGRTTCCAAAAATACCCATGGCTCAAAAGAAAGAGGTCTGTGAGATCCCAGGCTTTCTTACCTCATGAATGCCTGCTAGAATTYCAAACCTATTGCTCTGAGGTGGATTTCACTTGACATTTATTTTGTTTCTAGTTTCCTTTGTGCACCTTTTAGCAGTCTCAGAACATCATTTGAAGTTCAGCTATAAAGAAAATTGGTCTTGAAAAATTTCCTGCTGTTTTACCATTTCTTTTAAAAGCTCTCAGTACATGGAAGGAATAAGAAAATCCATAGAAAGCTGTGGATGCTTTCACAGAAATAGTGCACTGTGCTTTTCTGATGGTTTTTGGAGTCATGGTCTATCATCTTACCAGTGGCTTAGGCTCCTGTGAGATTGATGGTACTCCCACCCATCTCAGTAAAATGAGGGATACAGGATATTGAAAACCAGCAGCTACAGCATTAATGTTGCACTTTCAACATCTGATCTCCAGCCTGTGACTTCTTAAGGAAGAATTCACATTGAAATAACTATTAACAACAAAGGAATAAGACAAAAATTTTGCTGACAGTGGTGCCATGCCATGCTGAAGGCTTCAGCAGGATTCCTTGTTCCACATGTTTTGTCCTGCAGGACCTGGCAACGGTTGGGAGTAGCTGGATGTTTCAAGAAACACTGGAAATGTGGGAAGGCCACGGAGAAAATGATTAATAGTCAATTCTGAATGAGTTTTCAGACTTCACGTTGCAGAGGGAATTTTGCACAGGACAGGAATCTGAGCAGTCCAGATGCTCACAGATGTTTTGTAGATAGAGCTGACAGCATCTCCTGCTGCTTTTCAGAGGTRGCACGAGAGCCACGAGGCACCTCCTGCAGCAAAACCTGGCACCACTGAAGACAAATGTGACTTCTAACACCAACTTCAGCAGAGTCAGCATTTCACTCTGTGTCTCTGCCTGCTCTGAGCATATTTCTGTTTGAGTTACTTCGGTTAATTAGCCCATGGTGTGATGAGTTTACCCAGGCTGGGTGCCAGACACCCACCAGAGCTTCTCCATCACTCCCCTCTGCAGCTGGACAGGGGAGGGAAAATATGACAAAGGTTCATGAGTTGACATGAGGACAGAGAGAGATCACTCAAAAAATACCATCACAGGCAAAACAGACTCAAATTGGAGATATTGAGTTTACTACCAACAAATTCAGAGCACAATAATAAATAAATCTTAAAAACGCTTTCCCCACASCCCTCCCTCCATCCCAGCTCTATCTCCTCCTCCCCAGCAGCCCAGGAAGGTGGGCACAGGGGTCACAGGCAGCTCATCATGTCTGCTGGGCATGGGGGAAGCTTCTGRCAAGCTGTGACCTCCCCACTACCAAAACCTGGCCCTACAAACCCAACACAGGTGGCCTCTGGGAGCACAGCCCTGTGCAAGTCTTTGCTAGAAAATGTTGTCTTGAGATATTTAGGATATCTAGAAAATGTTACCTTAGGAGTGCCCAGGTGGAAAACCAGCCTGATCCTTGAGAGTTTCTGACTGCCCAGTGTCAGACCTTCCCAGGGCAGCACAAACCACAGCTCTGCCCTGAAAGGGTTAAACCTCAGAGCTCTGCAAGGAGGGATCCAGGGGTGTCCCGCTGCTGTTCAGCCAGGACAAGACATGTAAGGAGGTAGTGCTGGCCAATTACCCAACCTTCACTTTGTCTGTTACCTAAATCTTCAACTTGTGTTTCAGTTAAAATTTTGACCAGAGGGAAAAAAAAACCTCTTAATAAACAAAACCCCAAAACTCTTGAGAATCTTGGCCTTCAACAGTGCATGAAGAGAACGCAGGCAACACAGTCCAAATTGATTGTATAATCTGTGAAATCTTTTCTTTTTGTGAATATCTYAAGTCCCATTGCAGCCTACTCAAGTAATTTTGCTTAATTTTTCAAGGCCTGTTCTTTTATGCATGAATCTTTTTCCAGATTAACTGTCCCAGTTAYATTTGATGCTGGGTCTCATTTTCATGTTTTCCTAATTGGTGCAAAATGGATTATTAAGTATAAGTTCTGATCTGTGTGCACGATTGAAGTAGATCAGGACTAAAAATACAGTATTTTGTCTATCTGTATTCAGTATGTGCATTTACATTTTAAAATATAAAATTTAGAGGCCAGCAGAAAGTGTATTTCTGTCAAGGGTCATTCTTGAGGAATAACAAATGAAGTTCTAACATAATCTATAAACTGAAAATACACAAGTGATATTTTTTTATATATGTTTAGATGATCTGAGAGCTGATAAAAACTGATTTTAGGTTGTTCACATTTGTGGATTTTGGATAGRTTCTACAATGTACTAATATACATGAAGGTTTATGTTGCTCAATATMAAAATTGTTGTAGAAGAGATGTATCAATAATTTAGTTTTTATGAGACACCCGTCTGCTGTGGACAATTCTTGCTGGTAATGTTGAGAGAAGCATCCCTTGGACATAATKTTCATCCATAATTTCTACTCCAAAATATATAAAAGTTAGTAAAGATGATAAATAACTGGGTTTGYTCTTTTTCTCTACAAAGACTCTTCAATCCTTCAATCTCTCTTTTAGTTACTTGTCTTCCACGTACTGAAACTGATGTTTTGCTTGAATAAATAGCTAATATTATGAGTTAAAAGGAATTAATACCCTAAAACCATCATTTTTAGACTGGTTTGRCTTTCCCCCTTTAATTTTGGGTGTCTGTAATTCCCTTCCAAGGGCTGTATGAATGGACACTGTGGTGGTGTTCACAGGGGTCTCAGGACGAGGGAAGAGATGAGAATCTTGACTCCATGTTTCAGAAGGCTGATTTATTGTTTTATGATATATATTATAAGAAAATTACATATTAAAACTATACTAAAAGAATAGACGAAAGAATTTAATCAGAAGGCTAGCAAGGAATAGAAAGGAATGGAATGATAATAAAATCTTGTGAGTGACCGGAGTGTCCGAGCCAGCTGGACTGTGATTGGCCATTAATTAAAAACAACCACATGAGACCAATCAAAATGCTCCTGTTGCATCCCACAGCAGCAGATAACCATTGTTTCCATTTTGTTCCTGAGGCCTCTCAGCTTCTCAGGAGAAAAAATCCTAAGGAAAGGATTTTCCATAGAATATATCCATGACAGGACACCTCACTTCAGTCTCTCTTGCTGTCTCCCCCCAGCTCCTGCCAGGATCCTGACGTTCAGCGGGACGGTGACAACCCCCTGGATGAAGGACATTGTCCTCCCCTGCAAAGCCGTGGGGGACCCTGCTCCAACAGTCAAGTGGATGAAGGATAGGTAACCAGCAACTAAATGTGCAGCTCAGATAAATCCTGTTTTCTTACAGTCCTGAGGGTTGTGGGGAGGCTGATCCTGGGTCGCTGGCAGGAAGGAGAAGGTCTGTTGGTGGTGATTTGCACTTGGTCACAGTAGATGAGGAGTTTAGAAATTTCTGTGATGATTACAGGGCATCAAAGGGAGAAAAAAAATAATGAAGAAGGGCTAAAGGTAAACATTCAAAATGTAGAACTTAGGAGTGCTTTTGTTTTATCCTCAGGCAGGCAGGAAGGTTTTATTCTGAGAGCAAAGTGCCTGATACAGTGAATTGTGCTGAGGTGGGCAGTAAATGTCTTGCACATAGTTAATTTTCCATTATTCTGTTCTCAGCTTTAGTTTCACAGTCTGACAGACACTTTGGAAACACACATGAACAATAATTTTCATCCAAGCACTGTGTAAGAAGGGAAACTACAGTGCTATGAAACCATCTTGTRCATTGATATAAATACCTATGATTTCATAAGGATGAACTTCATAGCCAGGAACTGCCTATACCCTCATTTCAGCATTTTTATGAAATAACAAGTTAAGGAAGGAGTGAATTTCTGTCTTCACTACACTGGGCCCAGGAAAAGTGCATTTTTAAGCAAATGATAGATATTTCCCAACAGCAAATACTCCTTTGCTGCCTTATTGAAGGGACACACCTCACCCCACACCTTTTCCTYTCTTTCCACTCTTAGCTGCTTCAAAAAAAGAAATCCACTTGTGATTAATTTTGATTGTAACTCCTTTAATGTATGCACTTTGTTTCCTGTGAGGCAGTAACGGGACRCCCAGTCTAGTGATGATTGATGGGCGAAGGAGCATCTTCAGCAACGGCAGCTTTGTCATCAGGACTGTGAAAGCAGAAGACTCTGGCTACTACAGCTGCGTGGCCAGCAACAACTGGGGCTCAGATGAAATCATTTTGAATTTGCAGGTACAAGGTAAGGCTGTTGGATCCACCTCAGAATCGTTACCATGGCTTTAAAGGTGTGTCTGTTTGAAATGCAAAATGCTCATATTGGTGTGTGTTCGTGCAAATCTAATTCTTCCAAATTCATACATAAGTCATTCTGACTCGGCCATGGGAATTTTATGATCTAGAAAATGGTGCTTTAGGTGAAASAATTCACACACTCAGTTAAGTCTCTATGTGAGTTTTTGTAAGATCGACAACAGTGTGTTTGCATTCAGTTATCTTCTAGTTCTTCACACTGAAGGTATCAGCTTCTGCCTTCTTACAAATACCACATGTATCATTTTAATATTACAAAATTCAGAAAGACARGAAGGCCTTTAATTTAGCTCCTGAAAAGCTATCAGCAGAAATTTGCCTCTGTACTGAGACCTTGCACAAAAACTTCATTATGCAGGCACAGAATTTTAATATGAGGTGAGTATGAGGAAGCATTGGAAATGAAATATCAGTTAATGCATTTCTCCAGCTGCATTTTATATTCATGTTGAAAAGCACAAAGTGCATCCAGGATGGTGTTGATATGTACAAAAGCAGGGAGAATATAAGAATATAAACTAAGAGTAAAGTGAAGTAGAGCCTGTGTATTCACATACCAAGAATTCCCTGTGCAGATTTCCTTGCTCACTTGCACTAAAGCAGATCCTAAAATGCTTCAATTTACTGCAAATCTTTGTACCAGAGGGAACCATCACTCTCCTGGATGTGAAATTTAAGCTTCAAGTGCAAACACATGAGAGCACAGAGAGGTTGTTTCCACTGCACTCCCCCTCTGCCCCTGCCTAAACCATTCCACTAAGCCTTGGAGCAAATCTCACAGCAGATATTGGCATATATCAGCTTCCCTGCAATCCAACAGAAACTAAAGATGCTCTTCTGTGATGTTTGAAGCATGACCACAASAGGAAGTCAGGAGAGAAAACACCATCAAATGGAAAGCTTACATTTATATTTCACTAAGTACTTCTGTAATTGCATATATTTGCTGTTATTGAACTGCAGCAACTAAAAGCAAATCAATATTGCTTCCCTAAGGGACAGACAAAGAGTGGCTTTTAATATGTGGGACCACCATTTTTTGTAGATAGGGTGAAGCTGTGATGAAAGCTTTTGCAATAAATCTTTCCCAGTGCAGTGTGTGCACTCTCTCCCTATGGGATCAGCCAAGTCACTCAGAATAACAGAACAAATCCATCTCACAAAGGGAATTTTCCTTTAGAGTATAAACTGTCTCTTTTGTTTTCTTCAGCCCTGTTTGGCCCTGTGAGGGCAAAAAAAATCAACTTCTCTTTGAAGTAATCCATAGCTGGAAAGCAGCAGACTCTGCCTTACATCAGCACCCATTATTCTGCAGTCTGATGGCTCAAACATGAATGCAGTGGGGAGCTTTCCCTGGAGTTCCACTCTGCAGGAAGAGCTGTCCCTTAATCACAGGCAAAGCAGGCAATGTTCTCTGGCAGCACAATGCTGGACACAGCAGAGCATTCTGGATTTCTGTCCTGCCTGGTCATGAGACAGTGTCAGGACAAGGGCAGCTCCTGCCAGCATGGGTCACTGGCACCACCACCCTCTTCTGTCCCATGCCAGGGGAGCTGTGGCCATCCTGTTGTCTCTCCTTCCCAGATTTCCATCCCATTTTTGCTGCTTTTTCTTGATCCTTTGCAAGCATGGACACTGTCCATACCTCACTCCTTATTCTTGAGGCAGCAAAGCTCAATTTTYTCCACTTTTCTGACAGTAGAACRTTCCCAGTCCATTYCCAGTCCCAGTTCCYTGYGTCAGTTCCTAGTCCCAGTTTGCCCTATCCAGTGCAACTTGTTGAGATGTGGCAGGGCTCCTTCTCTGCCCTTTAATGCTTCAAGAAATTCCTCYAGTAAGGGTGGTGAGGACCTGGCAGAGGGTGCCCAGAGAAGTTGTGGATGCCCCTGGATCTCTGGAAGTCTCCAAGGCCACRTTGGACAGGGCTTGGASCAACCTGGGATAGTGGAAGGTGTCCCTGTCCATGGCAGTGGATTGGAATGTGATGATCTTCAAGGTCTTTTCCAGCTCAAACCATTCCATGATTTTCCTCCAAAGGAAGCTGGGAACTGTG
Organism: Cardinalis cardinalis; assembly: GCA_014549065.1. Taxonomy (NCBI): domain Eukaryota; kingdom Metazoa; phylum Chordata; class Aves; order Passeriformes; family Cardinalidae; genus Cardinalis; species Cardinalis cardinalis. Next base: position 834,673 of record JACDOX010000207.1, on the reverse strand, counting down.
AAGGGGATGAGAGTTTAAACCCCTGGTTTATTCCTGCACTCAGTCAGCAGCTGATCCTTGGATCCCTGATCTTCCATCCCCCATAATGTTTATGGGGAGCAGCAGAGCTGAAGTGCTCCAGTCTTTGCTGACAGGGTTGGGAATTCTTTATACCAAAAGCCTCAGTGGTTTGGAACAGGACTGGATCCGCCTCCAGTCACAAATCTATCTATGATACCTAATGAACTCTCATATTTGCAGTGGCAGAAGCCCTTGATTTGCACCTTTTTTTTTCATTTTTGCCATAATAGCCTGCACACACAGAAATGAGTGGGGCATCATTTGCAACAGCACATGTTTCCTGTCACTAAAATTTTATCTTCTCCCCAAAACAGATACCAAAACCAATGAAAATTAATGGCTGGGGAGCTCATGTGCCATTGAGGTCCAATGGGACAGATGCAAAAAAAAAATCAGAGAAAAACAAAGGTTAGGAATTGAAAGACAAAATTGTGCATAAAATTAAATAAAAAAATGAGAGCTTGTCTGTTCTCATCTTAACCGAGGATGTCAGCTAAACAGACACTTTGACAGAAATAATTTGCATTTTTTGCAACTCAAAACAGCTATTTGATAAATGACTCTTAGAAGTGATTAACATCGCGTCAAACCATTTGATTGCATTTTCTATTTTTAACTATTTTCCCATCTAGTTCCACCAGACCAGCCAAGACTCACTGTATCCAAAACTACATCTTCCTCTATCACTCTTTCCTGGATACCTGGAGACAATGGGGGCAGTTCTATCCGAGGTAATGTAATTCAAGTTAATCGCTGCTTCTTACTAAATTATCATATGTTGATAGGATTAGTATAAAATTATGAATGGCTCAAAAAAAAAAAAGWAATCAAAATAAGACAATCTGTATTGCTGTCAACCCTTAATGTGCACTATCATGGTGATAACAGCTTTCAGTAAATTGCAGTTTGTCTTTGTGGTGGTTTATTCACACATTTAATCACTTTCTCCTCAGCTGTTATGACAGTTGCTCTATCTGATTTTCCAAATGTGTAATCTCTAACCACTCATTTTGGAGGGTGCAGGTTCATCATCTGGTTGTTGCTGATTGTAGAAATATCCATCCGTTTCTTTTCCCCTTGAAGCCATCATAAAAAATTGTATTTAAGCCATTGTCAAAGAGGGCAAAATGCATTGCCTGGTATCATTCAGTCAGGGGAGAGCTGTATGTTTCCCTGCACATGGGAATTTTTTTCAGTTTTATTGGGTCTTTAAAATGCCTCCTTGTGTTACCTGAAGGATTTGTGATACCGTTGCCATCCGCGCTTTCCCTCCAGGTTATATCCTGCAGTACTCAGAGGATAACAGTGAGCAGTGGGGCAGTTTCCCCATCAGCCCCAGTGAGAGATCCTACAGGCTGGAAACCCTGAAATGTGGCACCTGGTACAAGTTCACCCTGACTGCCCAGAACGGGGTGGGGCCGGGGCGCATCAGCGAGATCATCGAGGCCAAGACGCTCGGCAAAGGTGCGTTGGTTCTGTTGTGAATGCAGGGCACCAACAAAGGAAGGGATGATGAGGAGGACTCCRTGCTCTCAGAAGGCTAATTTATWACTTTATTATACTATATTATATTAAAGAATACTATACTGTKCTGAAGAATACAGAAAAGATACTTACTGAATGCTATAAAGATAATAATGAAAACTCGTGACTCTCTCTCTCTCCAGAGTCTTGACACAGCTTGGCACTGATTGGCCAATGAGTCWAAACAACTCACAGCAGAATCCAATCAGAAGGCTAATTTATTACTTTATTATACTATATTATATTAAAGAATACTATACTATACTGAAGAATACAGAAAGGATACTTACTGAAAGCTAAAAAGATAATGAAAACTTGTGACTCTTTCCAGAGTCGCAACACAGCTTGGCCCTGATTGGCTAATGAGTCAAAACAACTCACACCAGAATCCAATCAGAAGGCTAATTTATTATTTTATGATACTATATTATATTAAAGAATACTGTACTGTACTAAAGAATACAGAAAAGATCCTTACTCAATGCAAAAAAAGATAATAACCAGAACTCGTGACTCTTTCCAGAGTCTCGACACAGCTTGGCATTGATTGGCCAATGAGTGAAAACAACTCACAGCAGAATCCAATCAGGCAATCGTGGGTAAACRATCTCCAAACACATTCCACATGTGAGCACAACACTGGAGAAGCAAATGAGAATAAGAATTGTTTTCCTTTTCTCTGAGGCCTCTCACTGCCTTTCAACTTCCCAGGAGAAAAACCCTGGGCAAAGGAATCACGTTCAGGAAATGTGAATGCCACATGGTTCCATCCCCTTCACTCTCCTAAAGCTCCTGCACTCTGCTGGAGATCTTGGTTTGATGAGAAAACAGGCCTGGATATTTTAATATTACTGGCTTTGGAAACATTTACATGGCTGTGACAAAAAACGCTGTGGCTGTGAGACTTGAAGCCCACACAGGCTAATGTTCTGTYATTTTTCTCTAATAACTTTTTTCTAAGATGGGTTGGAAGATATTTGGTAAGGGGGTGTCTCCACTGTCACAAACCATAGCAACTCCAACTATTTCATTGCCATGAGGAAATTGGCTCTTCTCTTCTTATGAAAATTCAGGGGGTTGCTTATCCGTGTGTTGAAGGAAGACAGGGAGTATATTTATGTATAAAGGAAATGGAGCCAGTGTCTGATTTCTGCTCCAAGCCAGTATTGCAGGAGTGTGCAAACAGCATCCTCTGAACTGGATAAGTGTCAAAAATAAAGGAAAAGTTTGTATCTAGTTCTGCAAGGCAAAACAAACCAAATTTTTTGAATGAATGTTTGGCTATTTTTTTTCCACATACGGATTTGGAAATCTGGGTTTGTGAGTCTGGCACAAAATGGGAAAGAAGATTTAAGGAGGAGGAGGAAGGAAGTTGAATATATAGATACTGGGTTTAAGCTAGAGTCAAGATTGCCCTAGAAATTATTCTCTAGATTTTCTATTTTGAGAGGTTTTATCTGCAATATTAAAGCATTTTGTCTGGAATATCCCCCTGCCTCTAGAGCCACAGTTTTCCAAGGAGCAAGAGCTCTTTGCCAGCATCAACACCACGCGGGTGAGGCTGAACCTGATCGGCTGGAACGACGGCGGCTGCCCCATCACCTCCTTCACCCTGGAGTACCGGCCCTTTGGGACCACGGTCTGGACCACGGCCCAGAGGACATCCCTGTCCAAGTCCTACATCCTCTACGACCTCCAGGAGGCCACCTGGTACGAGCTGCAAATGAGAGTGTGCAACAGTGCTGGCTGTGCAGAGAAACAAGCCAAATTTGCCACGCTCAATTATGATGGCAGTAAGTATTTCCTTWAATTTACGCCTCAGATGCTGTTTTACTTGGGTTTCATATGTGATTTTTTTCTTTCTTTTTGCTCGTGTTCTATTTTTTTCTCAAAAAAAAAGAAAAAAATATTAAAAAAATATATCCTTCTATTTTTTCCTCAAAAACCCCATTTTGAATCTGCCAGCCATGCTGTCAGAGAGGTTAAAGTCTCAAGGATGTAAAGTAGCTCCTGATTTCCTGACAGTGGGCTGTCAGGCAGAAAAGAGGAATTGTTTATTTGTCCTCACTTCGGAAAAACTCCAAAGTCAATCAGCCATGAGACACATAATCATAGGACATTAAAAGTCATTAGTTCCAGTGGTTACAGGGGCCTTTCCTAGTATTTAATGCATCTTTTCCATGAAATTTTAGTCTTCCATGGAATTTGTTCCTGCAGCCATTCACGGGGGCGTCTGGCTTAATTGCTATTCCCTGTGACACAGCCCAAAACTCATTATGGGACACATWGGAGCAGCCAAGCAGGTTGTCCTCTGGGAAAGCCTCTGGATAACATCCTCCAAGGGCAGAGCAATGGCAGTGCAATCATCCCTGTTCACAGGCAGGGGACAGTGAAACTAATGGCCATGACAGATGGCTCTGTCATGCCCAGCAGCAGCACACAGACCAGGAGGGAGTTGTTTCATCCCACCCTGCAAAACCCAGGACACAAGGACAGGAACAAACGTGCCAGTTTGTCACTCGGTGCAGCTCAGGTGCRGCCAGGCTGGGTGAGAGGGCTGCTGGCTCCACACTGGGGAAGGGCTGCACTCCTGGCAAAAAGGCTGCACAGATGGCTCCAGATGGCAGCTCTGGATTGCTCCAGTGGGAATTGCCAGGGCTTTTCTGGAGACTTCCAGTGTAAAACCTYGCTGTGTTGCCAGGGGTGTTGTGCTGCATTGTGCAACCACTTGGCAACATCTGTAGTGTTAAATTAAGCTACAGCACTGGAGAGCGAGTTCAAACAGGAGCTGATGGCTGTGACAGCACCAAATTGCTGATTGTTTGTAGCTCTGTGTTGGTAACAGGCCTCCACATGAACATCACCACTCATGTGCAGCTCAGGGGTCATTCCCAGGCTGAAATGTGGGATTTGACTTAGGCAGGGTTTAAACCTCAGCACCTGACACATCCTCTGCTGCTATACCAGCCTTGTGCTGGGTACTCAGCAGCTCTTGTGGATAATTAATCACCCTTTGGAAAAATATCATCTTTGGGAAGCTGCCACACAACTCCACATATTATTTCAGACAGTYTGGAAAATTAAGGGCAAGATCTTGCCTCAGCACTCCAGAGGCTCACAGGAAACCAGGATCTGAGCAGTTACTACACAAATGTTCCAGGATTTTCCAGGCATGTGGAGGACTTGTTTTACTGAGAAGAGTAGCTGTAGCAATAATAACTCTTTCAAGCATTATGAGTTAATTTCTTCTCATTTTACTTAACCTATCCTGGTTTTGTTTTGTTTTCCAATATCTTTCCACAGGSAGCATCCAACTTTCAGTTGTTCGATTATCATCACTTTTGTTTGACTGGGGCAAACAGTCTTAAGCCAAACCTTAAAATGAATTTATATCAAAATGCAGATCCAGAGCCTTCAATTTCCACTTGTACCACTCCAATCAAAACTGTTCTTACAATGATCTRATCTGAAATGTTGTCAGGCTCTGCTCTTTGATTGGGTGATGATACTTACCCTGGTGTGACCTGCACGCYCTTTGATTTTTTATGTTGCCATATAGCATCTTTAAAAGGGATAAAATGAAACAGTAAAAAAATATTTGCAGCATTAAATTTCCTGGGCCACTGCTTCTGGTCAGCTAGAAAATTTCCCATTTGTGATATTGCTGGTTTTGTTTGTGAAGTGTGCTTTGCCAGGACTGAATTGTGCCTTAGAGAGGCAGAGCGAGCTCAAATACTGACCCTGAGGTTATGAGAGGAAAACAGGGGTGGAAAAGCATATTTAAGTTTTTCTACATTTGCTAGGTTTGACTCAGAACTGAAATTATAAACTGATTATGATGAGGATTATCATTCTTGCAAGTATTTGATACAGAAATTTTTGCTTCCATAGACGGGGAATCTTTATTTGCAGAAAACCAGAGGAAACTTGTTGGCCAGCTCCACTTTTGAGTTCTGTCCCTGCCTCTACCTTTGATTCAGCCTGTGATGTGAGATTGGCCCCTTCCAGCTTGCAGGGGTCACAGCTGCCCCTCAGATGAAGCAGATACAAGAGCAGCACTTTGAAGATTAGATAATGCAGTGTATGAGAGTCCTGGGATGCCAAACGCTAAGAACAAGCTTAGAAGCTTTAGCAGCTTTAAGATAAAGCCTTTGTAAAGTTTGCAGAAATCCCAGAGTTACGTGGTTTTGGGTCACTTTGCTGTGTGTGGGAGGAATATCATGGCTCAGCATCCTCCCCCTCAAATCTCCCCGTGCTGAATCAGGTCAGAGGGTTAATGACAAACCTACGTGCAGCTTTTTGCTCTCTGTTCATGGGCATTTCAGCAACAATTTCCAGCTTACAGGTTTGCTGACCTGCCTGGCCCCTGTTTTTTCAGAAGCACACACACGATCCATGAGGAGATATTTTTAGCCCTGTGCAGCTGCAGTTGTGGAGAGCTGCAAAGGAGCTTCCCTGCTCAGGGATCGGCTCCTCGGTAGCCCTGGYATTACATCGGATCAGCTCTAAACTCTGCTAATTGATTCTGACCCACCCRGGCACTCCCTGCCCTGAAGGACACAGGGAAACACTCCTGAGTTCACAGGGTGCAGTGGGAGATGCTGCAAGCAAGGGGAAAAAGGGGTCAGAGATATTCCGATTACAATTTCTGTGAGGCACCAATCAGGCTAACAAAGGGTGACGGTGAACCGACCTGGAAAACAAAACAAACCCTCCCCGTTTGTCTGGGACTGAGTCCTGGAAAAWGCTTTGACCATTCTGCTCCCAGCAGGCACCTAGAGTGACAGCAAATGCTGAAATGATGTTTTCTCCACGGATAGCAGGATTCATTTTTGGTAATTTCTAACACAATTGCTGAAAGGCAGGAAAGGGGTGATGTGAAAACATGCAGTATGACTTTTTAATTAAGCTCCAACTGCCTGTTTGAAATGTTATGAGGTTTACATTTGCCTAGAGAGAGGGATGGATAGTGATAATCACATATCTAAACACTTCAGGTTTAAGTGAAATAAGGGCCACTCATCATTTGATTTTCATCAAAGACATAATTTTAGGCAATCTTGAACCTAATGGTCTCTGTGACTGTAATTCAGAGAAAACTTTGGCCCTTTAGTATCCAGGAGGGTTTAGGAGAATGTAGAGACAATTATTAGTATTACCTCCAGGAGTTTGAAGTTCTTTCCATTTCTTCATCTAATAATTTTATTTGCCTTTAAAGTAGTACAAAAATGTGCATCTCAGAGCAAGATGAAAATATCCTGCTGTGTGTTCAAGAAACAGAAAATTACAAAAAAAAAAAAAAAAAGAAAAGAAAATTAAGGAGAAGAACTGCAGTGGAACATTAGAAAAATATTCCAAATGCAATTGTAAGAAAACAAATTTTCCAAAGTACCTAATATAGGTTTGGATGGTTGTAGCTTTTCTTTTTATCTTTGTCCCTTTAGGGAGCTGCTCTTCTCTTTATATGCAGCTGAAATAGCTCTTCTGAAAAAAAAAAACCAGGACTTGGAATTGTACATTTTCACTGTGGTTATGGCACTCACACTGTACTGCATCAGATCTCAGTTTTTATTCTGATACTGTACAGCACATAATGAGATATAACTATATCACTTAATGCAGCAATTAAAATGTAAAAAAGGATGTGGCTGTTTTTCTCTCTCACCCTCCTTTCCTTTTAGCAAGTAAGTAGCCGCTTTTATGTTTCAGTAGCTGGTTAAAATTTAATAGCTTCCATCCAAAGTCATCACAGTTCACAATACTTACGTGTTTCTACRCATTTCAAGGAAATCTGCATTTTATAGCCTCATTTGTGGTTGCATTCAGCAGTTTAATAGTAATCAGGAAATGAGTGAGAAGTCTTCCATGACTAAACAGCCTTCCACGGAAGGTGCTGCATTCTTCTCACGTCCCTYAGAGGTAAAGCAGAAAAGAATTGAAAAGTTCAAGTATTATATATCACCAGGAAGCCAGGTATATTCAAAATGCAAATATGTCCCAGAATGAAAAAGTGAGCTGCCTGCCAGTAGCTGGTAGATTCATTTCCCTCGTTTCCCTCTCAAAATTTGATTGTTTCTATCCAGCATTACTCTCCTGTTTTACTGATGAGTATAATGTCAGACAGTCTTTAGCAGATTAGTATCAGGTTGGCTGTCTGAATTTCAGATCACTATCACTGCTGCACCTTCAGAACTGATAGCAGAATGTTTCTGTGCAAAGGATTAATCTGATGTATGTGGCACAAAATGAGCTTTGTCAAATGAGTTCCTTGCACAGCAAAGCCCAGCAGAAATGTCACAGCAGTGCTATTTCCCCATAATAAGGAATAATAGACATAGGGAGGAATTCTGAGCTCTCTTACAGCTTTTTAATAATTTAATAGGACTCCAAATTAATCATAGTATTTGACTGCATATCAGGCATGGTTTTCCTTAATCGATGAATGCAATTCTTGTGCATTTCTGATAATCTCTGCAGTCAGTCCCTCATTACCAGGAGCCTGGTTATGTGCTTGTGGCCATTAGACACATAAATGTAGCCTCTACCCCAAACAGAAAAATCCTGCTGGGGGTTCTGCCAGCACCTGAAGCAACAAAATCCTTTATTCCCTGAGAACTCAATCYTTTGTCCTGGTGAAGAGGCCTCTAATGCCATGCCCCTGTTTGCAGGTACAATCCCTCCTCTCATCAAGTCGGTTGTGCAAAGTGAGGAAGGGCTGGGGACCAACGAAGGGCTGAAGATGCTGGTGACCATCTCCTGTATCTTGGTGGGGGTCTTGCTGCTCTTTGTGATGCTGCTGATCGTCAGGAGGAGGAGGAGGGAGCAGAGGCTGAAGAGGCTGCGAGGTAAGGGGGTGTCTGTGGAACTTCTCAGCATGAAAGCAGGAGTGGGGCTGCACGTGAGCAAAGTGTGCAATCCCCAGCTGGGATCATTTTCCTGCAGTACAGAACAGAGTGTGTGTGTTTTCTGTAGAAATTCCTTCTTTTTCATTTGGTCAGAAGTTTCTARAAAAAATTATTAATATGTACATTGTTATTATTTTGCATGGGGGAAAGGAAGATATTGCTCATTGGTTTGCTTTCCTTTTTTTGTTGTTTGTTTGTTTCCCTCAATGAGCTTAAAGTAGATTTTTTTTTTTTTGAAGGATGAAATCAGATGTTCTCAAGGTGAGGGAATCTCAGTTTTCCAGCAGATGCTAACCATTATTTCCAAATTATAAAATGAAACCAGCCAGATTTTAGTAGGATAGAGCACACAACCAGATATTCTCAGATTTGTTACCACATTTTCYCCATGATTTTTTAATAATAAAACTTACACAACACTTCATTGTTCACTGGCTTTTCATTGTCACTGATCTGTATTTTCCTCTAATCCTTATTCAAATTCAGTTGTTTGTTATGTGAATAAGATGTAGATCTGCGAATTCATTCAGCTTCATCATTTTCTAGCAAAAACCCCTGGCTGAGCCACAGCCAAGTGTTTGACCCCTGCAGTCTGACACTGCTGCCCTGTAGCTTTTGCACTGGAAAAGGTATTTTGGGAAGGTATTTCCTGAAGGTATTCAGGAAAATCYTTTCAAATCCAAACCTGAATTAATAGTAAAACAATTTATCATCTGCAAAAAAATGAGCCTAATCTTTTCCAGGAGCCACCAAATTGATTAGTTATTTGTATTTTAACCAAAATGTGATCATGGTACCTATTAAAACCAGGGCCAATACTATGTTTTCCTTCTGACCTTCCTGCTTCTCTCTTTTCTGGGTCTAATTTTATCCTTTCTAACAATATTCTGGAGTTAAAAAAAAAGACAGAAGGCATGGGCAAATTCATTTATAAAAAGGACAACCAACCTTATGGTTCATACACAGCCCTGGAAATCAGGACATCTGGATGCTTTAGCTTGTATAATCACTTTTTCTTCAAAACCTTATAAGCCATTTACCTTCCCAATTTTGGGTTTTTTTCATTTAAAAAAGTGTGGTAAAGAAAAAGAAAGTGTTATCTTATCTTCTTAGAAAYACTGTGGAATTCCATCCAGTAATGAGCAGGACATCTCGAGCCCTTTGGCTCTAGAAAATGATGTTTCTGCACATTATTTTTTCATGGTTAATTTACAAGYATTCATAGAATCTTGAGTTACAGTCCCTTGAGGAAAGATGATGATCACTGACCAGGGTGGCTTTTGCATAAAATAAAATTTCTATGAGCTGTTTCAGAAATTAGGAATTTGGGAAAATRTTGGAGCTTCACTTAAACACAGGCAGTGGAAAAGATTTCATCAGTACTTTTGATAAAAGAAATCAGTATTTAAGTACCATTTCTGTAAAAGTTGTGTCTCACTTAGCTGAATTTGTCACACTACAGCTCGACATCCCATCTGGTCCTGTCTTCCCTACAGTCCAGAAGTTCTTTTTTGTATCATTTTCAGTCTCCAAGGATATCCTTTCCACATGGTGGTAACCAAGTCATTTCTCAATGTTTTAATTGGTAAATTAAACAGATTCATATATTTTAATTTTCCTCTGTAGTTTTCCCATCATTTACATCCTTAACATTTTATTCATTGAGATCATTTGCCAGTTCTCTGATTGCTCTGAAACAGGAGAACATTCCCTGTTGTACAGCCCTGGTTTGTGTTCTTGATGTATGACTTTAAAATCCAGATTATTTTTGTAGTGATCTGGCATTTTCCTTATATTTTAGCTACCAAATTCTTGTGTCATTTTCAAACTTTYATCAGATATTATTTTATTTACTCCAGACCACTGATATATGTCCCTGACAAAAAAAAAAAAATTACTGAATAATGATTCAATTTTGGGTCTGAATATGTTGAAATCCATTTTAAATAGCTRCTGTGTTAATTTTTCCATCATGCTACTTCCTGTTAAAATAGTTTGAGTTACTGAARCTTTGTTTTAGGGAAACATAAATATGATCTTTTATTGTGATTTAATCATACCCCAGTGAGAGCTTTTTTCAATGTCATTAATTCTCAGCTAATTTTAATCTCGTTTTTAAAAAAAATCCACTTTGTTTGGCATGGCTGCTTGACCACAAGTCTGTATTGATTGGCCTCAATTATCCTTTTAATTCATTTCATTGAGCTTCACTCAATTCTTTTTTATTATTATTTTGTGCATTGCCAAGATCAGACTGATAGGACTGCAGTAATTCAGAATTTTTTTGGAGACTGATCCCATGTTTGACATTTTCTGCTCTTCTGGAGCAGAAACTTCATGTTCTAAAAGCTTCCCTGACAATAAGTGTTGGTGTTCCAGAGAACTCCTTACTAAATTCTCTAAAACAAATGTGTGCAAGTTCTTCTGAAGTCCTAAGTAAAAACTCAATGGTTTGCACAAGTAATTGTTGTGATTAACTTTCATACAATTTTTGAAAGGGAAATATCACATTATCACTTGGTTTGTATGACCTGGTGGGGTTTCTTTGAGGCAAAAAGTTCTTTTTTCCTTAATCAGGATTTCCTCTAGTCTACATCAGAAAAATAATCTCCACAGTGGGACCATCTAAAATAATGTGTGCAAATTACAGGTGTAACTCTTGCTTTTGTGGCTGCAGATGTGGTTTTTTTTGAACCTGTCTGACAAAGAGGAGAGGGAATTGCAGATTTATTTGCAGTGTGCTCTGCATGCAAACATTTCTATCCCTGCTTGTGGACAATGGGTTTGAGTTCCCATTTCTGTTGGAGAACAGCAGCCCCTCCATTCTTGATCCACTTGTCTGGATCAAGGGACRGTTAAACACTTTTCTTCCTCCTTTATAAAGAAAACAGATTTCTCAGCAAAGCCCTGATTTTTGCCCAGTTTAGTTGTTCCACAGCCAGGTCACACAAAATTCAGGAGTTCAGCAGATATTCTCAAAGGGAAGCCTGATGCTTTAATGCTCCTTCTGGCCATTAACCCACCTCTGCTACTCCTGGAATGGTTTTCCCTTTGTTTTTGAATCCAATTCACCTKAACACAAGCAGAAAGGATCAGCACRGCGTGATAGTTCAGGAGTGGCAGGATGCAATTTAAAACTCCATCACTGTCCCTGATTTCCCAGGGGSCAAAGTGTGTTAAGAATTTTAAAGGTGGCTGTGCCAGCAAAGAAAAGTGATGGCTGTGGCTTTTTTACTGAAGTGATGCTTGACTGGAGCAGAGATCATCTCCTTCCCTCTGTCATCCCTTCCCAAGCCCTGCCTTCACCATCTCAAAACTGGGAGGTGATGGGACACAGCCAGGGATGCTGGCTTGTTTTAGAAAGTATCATCMATCACCTGATCAAAAGGGAAAGCAGGAAAAGCAGATTAAAATCTCTGGAAAAATCTCTGAAAAATGCAGGAAAAGCAGATTAAATCTCTGGTCATTGGCTTGTGACAATGACATTTCTCCTGGAGCTCATGTTTGGACACATGATGTTGTTGTAGAGGGGTCCCAGCCCAGGGAGGAGCTGGAGCTGCTGCAGAGAGCCCAGAGGAGGCTCCAGGATGAGCAGAGGGCTGGAGCAGCTCTGCTGGGAGGAAAGGCTGGCACAGCTGGCATTGTTCACCTGCACAGGAGAAGCTTTGGCCTGAGCTCAGGGTGGCCTTGCAGGGCCTGCAGGAGCCCCAGGAAAGCTGGAGAGAGACAATTGCCAGGGGATGCAGGGACAGCACCCAGGGAATGGCTGCCAGTGCCAGAGGGCAGGGCTGGGTGGGATATTAGGTCGAAATTCTTCCCTGGCAGAGTGGTAAAACATTGGAATAGGTTGCCCAGAGATTTTGTGGCTGCCCCTGGATCCCTGGCAGTGCCCAAGGCCAGGTTGGACACTGGGGTTGGAGCAGCCTGGGACAGTGGAAGGTGTCCTTGCCATGTCAGGAGGTGGGATGAGATGATCTTTAAGGTGCTTTCCACCCAAACCCATTCCATGATTCTTTGACATTCACTTTTAGGCATCTGGATTTTGGTTTGATGGATACAGAGGAGCCCTTCATATTCCTGACAGCTTTGTTTTTGTCCCATCCCACACCAACCTGTGTGCCCATCAKTAACTCCAGCAGTTCTGCTCACCCTGCTTGGATAAATAACAAATTTAAGTCAGCTGATTCAGTTTTTYCCCTTCAGTACCTCCTCATTCAGCTTTTGACTCATTACATGGTCCTGCTGATGCCTCATGTTATTTTTTACTGAAGGTGCACAATCTCCTGCKTGTCTCTTTAACCAAGGATCAACATGTGTTAACAAGAACTTCTGTGCCACGTGCATGAATTGGTGTGAATTTTTCTCCAGGTGCAACATAGAAATCATCTGTGTGCTGGGCAGCACCTGAGAACATCTGAGGGAGGTTGTTTGCCATTTAAACCTGATGAAAAATTACAAAAAGAAAACTTTAAAATAAAAAAATAGCTAAGTATATTTTAATAATTTTCAAATTTGTCCCTTCTGCTTTTCTTGAGTTGTGAATTCCATACACAAATACCCACAGATTTCACTTAAGGAGGCAGCAATTGYTTCAAAAGGCTGCTGGCTGAATGAAACAATATTTGCATATTAAACCACCCTGATTATGTATGCCAGAGGGAGAATGTGTGCACAGGGTCTTCATGATCCTGGTGCTGCTGGAATAACAAGAAGCATCATAAAATTTGCTAAAAACAACCCCACTACTTGCAACCAGTGTCATTATTATTATTTTGTTGTCTTTGTTTGGCTTTTTTGTACTCTTCTGAAGAAATTTGTCCCTTCCTGGGTTTTTGGAAGTCAGTAACAAAATACTCCTTTGGGAGCAGCAGTGTTGGTCTTTTGGTTTATGACTGATGGCTAAAATATTGTCATCTATTAGGCACTGCCACTTCCAGGTGTTAATGGCAAAGGAAATCTCATTCCAGGTGAAAAACAGGAATTCTGGGTGCCCAAAATAAATGTTTGTTTTAGATGAGACACTCCAGATGAACTATCCTTCCCTCCACCACGAACATTCCATGCTTTGTGCTGGAAAGGGGTGGAGGAAGGTTACAAATGAAGGAGTGGAGCAAACAGACCTAGAGGGAGCACAGAATTCCAGCTTCTGCAGTGGCAGGTGAGGAATAAAGCCTAAGAGAGGCAAGCTGGCACTGTGTCAGATAAATACAATTCAGAAAAGTGGATAAAAGGGGTTTTACTGAGATTTTTTTTAATGAATAAAAAGAGCCCTCTGTCCATTTCTTTTAGAAATGAGTACAACACAAGCTGTAGAGGTGTGTTAAGATGTGGCTTGTTTCTGTCTGCATCCTTGGCATTTAAAAGCAGGATATTTAATAGGATCACAAGTAAGGAMATTGCTGTAGGTGTTGGAGACCCAGGAGGTGATTGAGGAATAAAAAAGGAGGGATGGAGAAAACAAAGATAAATTCAATAAATGTTTTGGCAGGTGCTGATAGATTTACAAGAAGCAGATAAAAGAAGAAATGTAAACTTCCATATAAGAGTTGTTTGAAGACTTAGAACTTGGAATTGCTTTCTTCTCAGATTTGCTTCACTTGGTTGCACAAAAGGCTGCTTTGTTGCTGTGTGATAAACTTAAGGACTCGGGAATCAGCATTTTGAGTGARTTTGTTTAGCAGCAGACTGCAGGAGAACAAAGCAGAGCTGCCTGTTTTTGCTGGATGATACCACAGAAATTCGTGTATTATGTTGATAAAGTTTTACAGAAGCCTACCTGAAAAAGCAAACTTCAGCTCTGCCTTTTGAACTGATAAGTATTGAAATAATTATAGCCCCAAAGGATTTTCTGCTAATAATGGCAGCAATGACAAGAGCAGGAGGAATATTTTTCCTTCAGCAATGTCTTATTTTGCAGGGCTGATCCATGTGGGAATGAACCATCCTCTGTTTCATGTGTAGCCATACTCTGAAGACCCAGCAGTATTTTGAATTATTGCTAGTGGGAAAATATACACTAAATATAGTGTAACCGTGCAAGTTTGTGCCAGGGGAGGCTCAGGTTGGACACCAGGAGGAATTTGCCCRTGGAAAGGGAGCTCAGGCCTTGGCAGGGGCTGCCCAGGGAGCTCTGCAGTGCCCATCCCTGCAGGTGTCCCCTGCAGGTGGCACTGAGGGCTCTGGGCTGGGGACAGGGTGGGAATCAGGCACTGCTGGGACTCCTGGAGGTCTTTCCCAACCTCAGGAATTCTGGGATTCTAAATTGACTCCTTGGAACTCTCCCTTGCTCAAGTCTGGTTTGGAATTGACAGGTCGACAACTRCTCATCTTTCAGGTTTTGTGTGTTTGAAATGGCTTTGGAGGTATTGAAAAGTCTTTTTTTCTAGCTCTGGGATGGAAGAAGAAGTCAAGATTTTTTGGCTCTGGTTTTTAAGGTTGTTTGTTTTTCTTTATCTGTTACATTCTTTTCCTGACTTGTTGAGGTTTGTTTGGCAGGTCRGTTTGGGGCACACTGTTCACTTTTGGGATGGTGTTAGTTTTTTATATTAAGAATGACGTGTATTTTATTTATAATCATTTTCTAATATTATTACCTGTGTTAGACAGTCTATCTTTGCTTTAAACTAATCTAAAAGTGTCACCATCACAGCAGAAGATGGAGGACAAGAAGAAGAAGAAGAAGAACAGGACACACTTAGATTCTTTTATCTTGCTTCTTGAACCCCCATTCTAAATCCCTAAAATTTTACTTTTTTACTCTGTGACAAATTAACTATTAGTCTATTCAAACTTTTGTGGTTTTTAAATTTTCACACAAAGTTGGTAATTTTTTCCATGGGCTAAAATCAAAGGCACAGGTGTCTTTGACTTTGTGCCAAGGACTCTGAGTCCCTTGCCAGGGTCTCGAGCTATTTTCTTGCCTTTTCTTCTTCTCTCACCTGTTCATTTGCTACCCATAACACAAAMGAACTGAGATCCTCATTATTTGTTAAATTGTTCCTATCTCTAATATGTTTATGTAGYTTTTTTCTAGTTAAGCCAATGGTAACTTGCATTTCTCTTATCATCTTTGATGCTACTGAGGAACTAAACAGGGCTGTTTGGAGAAGAAATGCAATTTCAGCAAAAGTAGGGACTTTGAGACACTTTTATTCTTGCCATTGATCTAGAAACAACTGTGGTGTTACACATGGCTGATTCAGATCACTAGTTAATAATGCAGCTCTCAAATAGATTTTGATTTGTGATGACATCTCTTCTATTTTCTTCTAGATGCAAAGAGTTTGGCCGAAATGCTTATGAGGTAAGAACAAACTGAATTTTATTGGTTTTTTTTAAACTGAAAAATGTCTGTTAATTATAGTGTCATATTTCAGAATTGTTAGAGGGACAAATGAAGGAAGGTTTTATTCCTAAACCCTTTTCCAAAACACACCATTTTTCTGTCTGTTAGAACTGTGATGCACTGGTGGTCAGACATGAGAGAAARAAAACACTTTGTGGATAATGTGAGGAGTTCCAATGATAGAAAAACTGATAACTCATGTTAGATTAAATCATAGAAGCTGTGTAGGTCCATTTGGACATTTTTCCCACTCTGAAAAACATTTTCATAATATGTATCAAAGTAGTTGCTCTTCAGAGATCAWCTGATTAAAGGCAATAAATTTCTGGCTGTGAATATCTCTAAACTTTGCAGCTCTGTTTATGTAATTCACTGTTGTTAGCTGCCTATACCCAAAGGTATAAGAGAGCAGGTAAATCCATTTATTATTTTTCACTTCTGTTCCATCAGCTCAGCATTCAGAAATCTAATTCAGTTGCTGAATTGCATCATAATGACTATTCTGGCACCACAATTCTTTCAAAGATGGAAATTTCATAACTTCAATGTTTATTGTTTTGTCTAGGGAAAATATTGAACTTTAGAACCACTGCATATATTTGAAACTGGGATCACCAAGGGATTATTTCTGAGTTCAAATGAATTTGGAGTTGCTAGAAAATATTTTTTACATTCCAGCAACAAATTTGAGAATGTCATAGATATTTCACCACACGAACCACACTCCAAACTTCCTCACCCGTGATAAATTACACTTCTATTGTAAGAATAAACTCAGCAAAGACATGGTGACAGATGGGTTTGGTGTAAATTCAGCTCTATGCCATCATATCTGAATAAACCCAGTGATGTTAACAGGACTGGTCATGCAGTCCAGGTCATCTCCTCCATCTGCCCGTGGCAGAAAATTGTGGGGTTCAGCAGCTTCAGGAACATTTGCCCTGGTGGTGTCTGGTGCCACAGAAGACAGCACAGATCAGCACACACAGCAAATCTGTTCCCTTGATGCCTTGTGAAGGCTGCCCTAGAAGAGAGGCTGGACAGAGATAAAGATAAATTGGAGACCCAGGAGATAAAGAATAAAGCAGGGAGYTAYGGAAAGGATYTCCWCCATGGATGCACCTTGGGCAGCACAAGAGCCCAGCCAGGGCTGCACCCAAGATGAACCAAAATGGCCCCAAAATGCACGGCCGGGCACGGGGTCTCTCCCTGGGATCAGTTCTGCTCCATTTGCACCTTGCAGTTCATTGTCCCATTCCAGCTTTAGCCCCTGCAGTCCCACCCTGCTTGTTTTTCTCTCTCCAGCCCACGGTGTTTGTGCTCCTGGGCTGAGATTTGGATCATTTGTCCTTGGTGCCCAGCTGGAGCAGGAATTGTTTTGTCTCCCTGCTCTGTGCACAGAGCTCACCATCCCATCATATGAAGCCCAGCCCCACACAATAAGCAGCACAGAATGTGAAACATAGAAAAGCTCAAACCTGAGGCATCACCCTGAAAAAAACCCAGCAGGGAGCAGCTGAAACCCCTGCATGGAGATTTTCAGTCCCAGGGACAGCCACTCAGAGCCCCTCTGCAAAGCTGGAAACATCACCCAGCTTCCCTCAGAAGTGCCCAGCTTTTACCCACTTTTTCCTTTGCTGATGGCTACCAGATCAAGGAATGTTTGTCCTCCCTGCCTGATGTACTCAGGGAGCAGCCAGGTCCCCTCTCAGTCCTTGGTTCAGAGCTGTTTTTCCAGGTCACTCACCTGCCACCATTTCATTTGGATTTTCCTTTCACCAGCATTGAAACATGGTCATCAAACCAGTTCCTCTCATCTCATTTATTAACAAATAATCTTTAAGCATATTTTTTATTTCTTTTCTAGAAGTTTGAACAAAGTCAAATGACTGTTAAATCAGAGCTTCAGAGGAAATGGGGGATATGGGCTTGTACTTACAGACATGCCAGAACTGGGAGCTCTCATTTGTGACAAATCAGTGAAATAAATTCAACCAAAACCTGAGCTACCCACAAACAACAGATGTTCCTGAAGATGTAGCAYGTGAATAACCAGAGGATAATAAGCCCTCTCCAAAACAACAGTCACATGTGATAAAGCCCCTGATATATTTTATCTTCATGATTTCCCCAAAATCTGCTTTGATAAAACTATCAAGAAAAGGGGGTATTGGAGAGAGGGCAGACAAGATGATTCCCTGCTTGGTAGGAGGTGTGAGGCCTGGAGAGAGCTCTGTGTATCCTTCCCTTTGAGGAGATTTTCATGAGTGTGTGTAAAGAGGATTAAAAACGGAGCTTTAGTCTTTGCCTTGAGAGTCCCTGCCTTTGGCTGTGTAAGTCAAATGTCTGTGGAGCAGGATAAGTCAGCAGTTTAATGGGAGCTGCACAACTCATTGTTGATGCCTCACTCTCACATATAAAAACCCCTGCTGTTGGATGAGCACAGATTTTAATGTTTCTTTTGGGTGAAAGCATCAGTCCAGCCACATTCTTTGGAAGAGTTCACTGTGAATCTGTTTAGCAATTCAATGAATTTTCAAATTTTGGACTCAAGGTGAAGAATCTTTTATCCCCAAATATTCTGATTTAGTTTCCCGTATGTTTCTACAACAAACTGTGGACTCTTTCAAAATGCCTTGTACAATGTACTTCYTCTGGATAAAGGAAAAGGCCTCGATCCACAGACCAAATACCTGCCCAAATACCTGTTTTAAATAGTGACAAAAGCAGGAACTTTAGCAGAGTAAAAGAATACAGCAAATTACTGAGAATACTGAGGGATTCTTCAGGATGGAGAAATCTTTAGGGATATCTCATTGAGGCATTTTCATTTCCTGGAAGGAGCTTAGGAAAAGGAGAGGGATCTTTAATATGGGCAGACAGTGACAGGAAAAGGGGCRAGTGAGATGGTGTTCACAGGGGTCCCAGGATGAGGGAAGAGATGAGAATCTGACTCCATGGTTCAGAAGGCTGATTTATTATTTTATGATATATTATATTAAAAGAAAATGATAGATTAAAACTATACTACAGGAATAAAAGAAAAGGATTTCATCAGAAGGCTTGAAAGAAATAGAAAGGAATGGAATGATAATAAAATCTTGTGACTGACCAGAGAGTCCCAGACAGCCAGACTGTGATTGGCCATTAATTAAAAACAACCACATGAGACCAATCCCAGATGCACCTGTTGCATTCCACAGCAGCAGATAATTATTGCTTACATTTTGTTCCTGAGGCCTCTCAGCTTCTCAGGAAAAAAACATCCTGGCAAAGGATTTTTCATAAAATATGTCTGTGACAGGCAAGGGTTTTAAACTGAAAGAGGGCAGGTTTAATTAAATRTTAGGAAGAAATTCTTTACTCAGAGGGCAGTGAGGCACTGGAACATGTTGTGCAGAGAAGTTGTGGATCCTTCATGCCTGGAAGTGTCCAAGGCCAGGCTGGACAGGGCTTGGAGCACCCTGGGATAGTGGGAGGTGTCCCTGCCCATGGCATGGGGCTGGGATGAGATGAGCTTTAAGATCTTTTCCAACCCAAGCCATGATTCTGTGATTCTGTGACCCAGTCYCCTGACAGGCTCCCAGTGCTTTAATGATTTGGAGCCCAGAGATTCTTTGAACCAGAGGGAATTAATTCTGTTATACACAGATCCTTACAAGGTCTGATAAGTTAAAAAAAAAAAAAACACATGCTTATGTTTGGGAATTTTATGTCTGTAAATATAAAAAAATAAAGATAAATACATTTTACCTCTTTAAAGAATTACTCATTGGACTCCTCATCCACCAGACCATTAAAATATTTTTGCCTGAATTTAGTTTAGGAAGCTTCAAAAGTGAAACCTTCTTTGCCCTGTTTCCAAGCCCTAGAGGCTCTTCATTGCTGTTGGAGCTGTTGTGGTCTGCAAAAAAAAAAAAAAAAAACAGAATTCAAAATTCCCTGAGCCAGAATGAGACAGCATCCTAATCAGCAACACCCCCCTTGCTTCTGCCAAGTGCCTGTGCTGTGTTTGGACACCCCATGTCACTGCTGCATGCAGGGGAATTAATTAGCTCAGCAAGGAGGAGGAGAGGCAGCCCACAAACCAAGGAATAACTCTCAAGAATAGCAGGGAATATTCCTGAATATACAGAGGCCTGAGTTCCAGTTCTGGCTTGAAAAACCTCCCACGTATTTTGCATGGAGCTGTCCCTGCAGCCAAGGTTGGGATTGGGAATTCTCTCTTGTCAGGTGAGCAGTGAAACTGCAAATCTGGGGAAAACCCTGCTCCTGCTCCCTGTGGTCCAAACAATGCTCCCAGTGTTGGTTGAGTACTTTCTAATAATGGAAATACAGAGCATTCATCCTGCTGAGGAGCTCCAGCTCTGGCATTCTGGGATGTGCATTCTCTGAGCAGGAGTCTGATCCCATCCCCTGGTCTCCTGCATCCCCAGTGAGAGCAGAGGGGTGCAGGGATGCATTTCCCAGACTCACTTATGGACTGCACAGATGTGTCTGACTCTGTGTGTCCTGTAACTATTGGATTATTAAAATTGGACATTAAAAAAATCAGTTTCCTTCTTTAAACTGAAAGAGGGCAGGTTTAGAATAAATATTGGGAAAAAATTCTTTACTCAGAGGGCAGTGAGGCACTGGAACAGGTGCTCTACATTTGCTCTTCTACAACTTTGGGCAAGTCCAGAGCAGTCCAACTTCCCAAGGACCTGTATCCAAGCATATTTGGCATGCAGATAAAATATTTCTGTCTGATTCTCTTAACATTTTAGCAACTTGAGTGGCATCCACTCTGTGCAGAGACTTAGAGAGCACCAGTGTGGAATTTACCTGCACTTGACAATACTACATGTCTTTGAAAATTTATGTTTTTAGTAAGTCCATGATGACCATTCTCCCCTGATTATATATGGAGAAAAGTCTGGAAGCCCTTGGGAGGCTTTCCTGATATTTTTCTTCCATGATGATTGAATGAGGCACCAGTTGTGGCCTGTTTGAATTCATTTCAAATATSCATGTGTATGTGATGGGAGCAGCACCATCTAATCACCCAGGAGGAGAGAGACATTAAATTTGGGTTGTATAAATGGTGTTAATGATGTTGGGGACCGCAACAGGGAAAGCAGGAGGTGAAAATCAGAGAGGTGCTCCCAGGTGCCTTGAGGATCTCACCCTTGGATTTGGAGCAGAACCACTGACCACATGGCTGGAAAATTCCTCCAAAACGAGAATGGAGAATGTCCAAACCTGAGGTAATCAGGGCTTGCTGACATGGAGACACAGCAGGAAGTTAACACAAATTTCCTGGAGATGTGGGCTCATCACACGTGGATTGATCTCCTGTGCTCACAGAAGAACTGAGCTTATCCCTTTAACAGTCCTCTGCTGATTCCATTAACAGCAATATTTCACTGCCAAGGCAGAATTAAGCTGAGTGATCTGCAGCTATTTTACACTACAAAATGAGAAAATGAGCCTCCACTTGGATCTTACAGCTCTTTGAAGCCTGAGCACCTGGATCACGCTGCTGGCTGATTTGTCTCAACTCTCCACAGCCTCCCTGCGTGAAGTATTTGCAAATATTTCATTTCATCCAGAGATTAATTACATCTAAAAGGGCAAAATGTTCCTGTTTAGTGCAATCTGAAGGTTTTTTGGTGCAAGCTCTGTGCTAGAAATGACTGTGGCACTTGGTTTTGCCATCCATTTTCATTTGCTTTTGGTAGACAGCTCATTCAAGAAGTCATTTTCTGGTACACAAACTTCAAAATAAAATTGTTTCAATTTGCATGATGATAAAATAATTGGTTTATGTGCTTTTTAGATTATTGCATCAATCAATTAGACATAATCCACAAATGTAAACAAGATTTGCAATTTTTGTCTTGGAACATTAATGGGACTAAAGCCTTTATTTATTTTATGCAAWCTATTAATAGTATGCTTAGTTATTAATTTGCTTTTTCATTTATCAGTGGAAGTGATATTTGAAACTTAGCTAATTAAAAATAATGAAAAGATAAAAAAACAATTAGAAATTACTCAAGACATCATTTTCCCACCAACCTGTTTGATCAGCTGCGTGTTGCTTTAYTCAGATTCATGAAGAGTGAAAGAAAAGATCCATCTTCCAAAGTGTTTTTATTAATTTCATTATGACAGCCCTTGAAGAAAACTGTGTGAAATTCTCAGGTTCCTGCTGATGGAGGACAGACCACATCCCTCCACACTGTGCATTCATCTAATGCCTTGCCACGTGCAATAAATTAATACACTTGTTCTGAAGAGGGCAAAATCAAATGTATGAGTGGTTTCTGCTGATTATGGTCACACTGGTGTTTTTGAGCTGGACAGATTGAAAATTAGGAAGTTTGCAAATATCTTTTCATTTGGGCTGAATGTTAACCTCTTCACTTCTCTTTTGTTTCCAGCAAGAACACCAGGACATCAGACACACTTAACAAGCAGCAGCAAACACTGAGGATGCACATAGACATTCCCAGAGCCCAGCTGCTGATAGAGGAGAGGGACACCATGGAGACCATTGGTAAATCTGAGCTTTTTTTTCCCCTGGTTAATGTAACAGGTTCTTTAGGTGGAGTTCCTTTCCTCCACACCCTTTCCCTGCTGCACACGTCAAGAGAAAAGAGCCACAAAGTCATTTGAAAACTGAACTGGGTTTATTTTCCCTCCCCTTTGAGTCATTTCCCACTAAAAGTAATCTCAGTATAGGATCTAAAATAATGCAGGGCATTAGGAAAATGAAACTGTTGGAAAGAGTTTCTTGAAGAAAATGGAATTGAGGACTGGCAGTTTTATGATTTTCATTCTGATTTCTCATTTGGCTCTGCCTAGGCAGTTGGATCACTGGCATTACTTAAAGGGAAAATGAAATTCTGAAACTGCACTCTCAGTATCTGAAGATTTRCTACAGCTAACTTTTAAAACTTACATGTTGCATATTGTATCCACCTGTTCACAGCACATGATAKTTCAACATTTTGATCAGTTTTCAGCTACTGTGTATCCATGCAAATTTCAAATCTAAGCTGTTTGATGCTACAGAAAAGAAAGATTTCTCATGGGGCTGGCGCTCAACTGAAGTGTCACGAGAAATAGAATTGTTTGGTGTTGGGTTTTTTTTCCCCAAATAATTTAAAAATATCTGGAAACTCAGAATAGAAATGCAGCCTGATGTCGTGACTGTATGAGCACACACTGTGACTCCTGACTGACCTTGTGAGACTTCTAACTTAACATTTTTTGGATAAAAATCTGTATAAAGGAACAACGTAACAGCATCCAGGAATGGTGTGGCCAGAGAGGAAATTCAGCAAGCTGAGAGCAGCATCTCTGCACCYCCTGGTTTGAAAAGGAGACCTACAGACTTTCTAAAATCATAATTTGAGCTTCCCAAAGCCTGCCCTTCGTGCCAGGCTTCATCCCCAAGGCAGCTTTAACTTTTGAGTGGCAGCTGCTGAGCAGGGGGGGTTCCAGTGGAAATACTCTTAGAGCCTGAGCTGCAGCAATGCCATCAGGGCCCTGCTAAGAGGCAGCTTCCACCCAGAATAAGCAGGGATTTTGGCAGGGTTGGACAGAGTTTGCTGCCAAGAGGCTTTATTCCCAACCTGAATAAGAGCTCATCTTTTGCCAGAGATAGAGTGATTTGATTCCTAATGTTATTCTATTTATAGCCTTCTTTGGGTAAAAAATGTGTGTTCTGTTATTGTGCAGAACTGTTCACCCTAATGGTGTCTTGTCAAGTTAAAAAAGAAAAAAAAAATCCAAACCAAAACCCAGGAATGCTTAAAAGAAGTGGATCAACCTCTGCTGACTAGTAAAWGCCCAGAAGTCCTGCTGCTGCCAGTTCCTTAGAGCACATTACAAAACTGTATAGCACAGCCCAGCAGGAAATCCTTGAGGCTTTTCTTGCAATTCTGAATGGATAAAAAGACTGTAAAGAACGCAAAAGAAAGTGTGATAGCACACCAAATAGTTGTTCTGCAAGTGMAAGATTTAATGCTTATAAACCACCCATGATCAAGTGGACCAGATTCCTCCTTGGAGCAAAAAAAAAAAAAAATATGGTACAGAGATCACAACTGGAATAAAAATTTGAAAAAAAGGAAGCTAATGCTGTATAGCAATGCAATGATCAAGGTGTGTGTAGAAATTTGGTGAATATATCCTACCCCACAGGGAAGAAAYAGAAGCAGAACCACACAGCAGGAGAGGATAGTGCTCACCTTTTTCTTCCTTCCCAAGGTCAGGCTTAACCTCACGCTTTTATTTGAAGCTGCATAAAAAACCAGTCCTGGGGCAGGGTCATCCCTGTCTCTGCAGGAAAAGGGGAGAGAGGGTTGGTTAGCAACCCCCCCTAAAACCTCCTTTTGGGATAATAGGGGTGGTTCCACGAGGACATTGCTAATCATGCTGATAAAAAGAAATAAAGGGAACATGTTGTTGAAAACATCAACAACATATGAGGTTGAAAAGCTCATCTGAGCTCTCTGAAAGTGAAGAGGGCAGTGTTCAAAGGATGGGAATGAAGGAATTGGGGCCACAAATGACAACACACAAGTCAGCTCTTTGTGAGGGTGTTTAACAGTCTGCCCCAGCTGCATGTCTCTAAATTGAAAAATTAAAGGGTTTTTTTTTTAATCTTTATATGGGATTTGAGTTTAAACCCAGAGCCTCCCTCCCTTCAAAGCCCCTTGGGCCTTGCAGAGAGCAGGGAGCTGTCCTTCAGCTCCATGAAGGGGTGAGCAATGCCACACACTGGGGCTCACCAACTGTGGTGTTTGTGAGGGTCCCCAGGACGAGGTGAGAGATGAGAGTCTGACTCCATGTTCTCAGAAGGCTGATATCATATCATATCATATCATATCATATCATATCATATCATATCATATCATATCATATCATATCATATTATACTTTGCTAAAACCATACTAAAGAAAGAGAAAGGATACATCAGAAGGTTTAACAAGAATTAATAATAAAAACTTGTGACTGACTCAGAGAGTCTGACACAGCTGGCTGTGATTGGTCATTAATTAAAAACAATTCACACGGAACCAATCAAATATTCACCTGTTGGTAAGCAACCTCCAGACCACATTCCAAAGCAATCAGATAATTATTGTTTTCATTCTTTTCTGAGGTTTCTCAGCTTCCCAGGAGAAGAAATCCTGGCAAGGGGGTTTTTTCAGAAAATGTGAGAGTGCCAGRGAGCTGCTCTGCCCGCGGTGTCCCTGGGCTGTTGACCCTGGGCACTCACTGCAAAGCTCTGATGGAGTCAAACCCAACATTCTGTGCTCATTCTCTGATTATTTCCCCGCYTACAGACGACAGATCAACAGTTCTGCTCACTGATGCTGACTTTGGAGAGACGTCCAAGCAGAAGTCCCTGACTGTCACCCACACTGTCCACTACCAGTCGGTGTCACAAGCCACAGGGCCACTGGTGGATGTCTCTGATGCCCGGCCAGGAACAAGTAAGCACATCAGAAAATAGGTTTTTATTTAGAGAGGAGAAAGCTGTAACAAAATTAATACTCTGCTCCTGTATTTGCATCCTCATCTTTCTGTCTGAGAGTGGAGGGAAATCTTTTTAGGTCAGCAGAGGAAGGACATTCCTTAAACTATTGCACTTAGTGATTCAATATGGGGGGAATTGCATCTGCATCTGAAATGGGGGTGTAATTTGAAATAATTCATACCTGGCCTTCATTAAACCAAATGCATGCTAGATTTTAATTTCCAGAATTTATATATTACCTGAATGGCTTTTAGTGTGTAATACACTTTTTTTTTCTCTGTGATCAATCTTTATTGTATTTCAAAAGCAACTTTCCTCCTACTTCTCCATCAGGCAAAAAAAAAAAAAGGCAATTCTCATTATTGCTTTCTCTGAAAAAGTTGTATTTCTGGCTTTAGTTATTACGGTAAATTACTTTTCCCAGATATATTCATGCCAAGTTGTTCTTCTAGTGATTAAAATACTATCATAAATTAATATACTGATGCAATCCACTCTTCTCATTGCTCTCATGAATATGTTCCATATCTATGTAAATAGGTAAAAAAAAAAATACTAGGTTGAATGATTAGCTATGAGTTAGAAATTTTACCCAAATGAAGTTCACTGCAGTGTGCAATTTCTGAAATCCCTTGGATTATTTCTGCCCCCTGATTGTTTCAGAATTTACTYGTTGAGTTTAGTGAACTTGCTAGAATGCAGATAATTTGAAAAATCCATTTCCACCACAATGTTTTAAATAAGAGGAGTTCTAGTCCTGGCCTYGGTGCTTTTTTAGCCCTTTCATCTTTTTTCAGGTCATTCCCTGAGGATTAGATTTTCTAAGAAGGAAAGAGGCATCACCCCAAAACCTCACACCTGTGTTATACCACCGAAGTTTATAACCATAATCTAACCTTCCTTTCTAATGCCTCTTTGTGTGCAGTTCTTGATTCCTCTGCAGCCAGGGARAGAATTCCTTCAAATTAAATGTGGATTAAACTCATGTGTAAGAATATGATCTGTGTCCAGCCCTGCTTGGAAATAAAAATCCACCAGCACTTTTATTAAGCAGTGCAGATCTGATAGCAGCAGTGCACAGGGCTGGGTCAGAGATAATGTTCCAGGTAATGTTCTCTGATTTAAGGCACTAATCCAGCTTTGCTGCAGGCTTGGGTGATGGGATTTTGTCTAGAGCCACCACTTGTGCTGTGAGGAGGAGAGCAGAGCCCAGCTGGGTGGCTCAGAGGTTATGGACCCTCCTGTCTGAGCCCACTCCCATTCACTGAGTGACAAATGTTCCTTTACAGCACATTTGAAGTTCTTCTCTTGTTCTTATTTATTGGTTTATGGAAGAGTTGCTCTGTGAACCTTTGCCTTGCTGAGCTCAGCTCTCTCCAGTGGTGTTTGACAGCAGAGCTGGCACAACCAGGGCACCAGCTGTGTTTCCATCCCACTGCCAGCTCTGGGATTGCTGTGCCTGTGCTGCACAGCCCCTCACAGAGGCACAGCTCAGTCCTCCCCATCAGGACATGGACTGAACTCCTGTGGGCTGGCAGAGGCTCTCCCAGCTCATTCCCATTGCTGACAGGATCCTCCCAAGTCACAGGATCAGAGGTTGAGGTCCAGAGGGACATCTGGGCACTGGTCAGTGCAGCCCCTCTGCTGAAAGCAGGGTCAGCAAGGGCTGGACACAGATCCTGAGCTCAGGAACAGCCCCAGATGGCTTCTGAATGTCCCCAMGGATGGGAACTCCACCTCCTGTGTGGGCAGCCTGTGCCAGGGCTCAGTCTCCCTCACATTAAAGTCTTTCCTGATGTTCAGGATGAAGCTCCCAAGTTTCTCTTTGTGGCCATTGCCCCKGGTCTTCTCACTGGGCACCAACAGAAACTTGGCTCTTGTCCTCTCTTGTCCTCTTGCCCCTCAGGTATTTCCATACATTGATGGCATTCCCCCAAACCTTCTCCAGACCAGGCAGCCCCAGCACTGTGCCAGGAGCTGTTCCCACCAGCACTCTCCTTCTGTTCTCCACGTTCTCTATCTCCAGCTGGGGGCTATGTACAAATTACAGACAGGATGAGACTGCTAGGAACGCATCTTGAGCCATCAGCATCACTCTCATTCCATGGTTATGACAATGGGAGGATGCCATCAGCTCACATCTCAGGCAGCAGACTTAGAATTTAATGTTACAACTCACTTTATAGGTTTTTTTGCCCAATCACACAAAGCAAAAGCACATTGACAGTAGTTCTATCCAATCACTATCAGCACACATACCTTTGGTTAAACACTGCTTGCTTATTTCAAATACAATACCTGCTTGTRAGCCCTAAAACACAATGCACAGAGCTCCATTATTAAGCTTAAAACTTCCTAATATCTCGCTAGATACACTTTTCTGTAGCTTAAGGAGTTATTCTAGACAAACATTAATACATTGTTTTATTTGTCCTTGCTTTTCTGCTTCTTACATAATTTTTYTGCTGACCAATCTCATGGCTACRTTTTAGCTCCAATCACAGTTCTGCTGTCTCTGGGGCCTGCCTTTTGCAGCTTTCCCAAAACCCTCGGATTTTATGGATTCCTGCATTCTCCTTTGAATGAGGCTCACTCCTGGCCACACCACAGCCACGTGCCACATTCCCAGGTGTTGGTTGGTGCCACACTGAGCGTGGATTTGGATGTTGTCCATGTGAGGCAGCTCTGTGCTGCACTACCAGGAGGATCAATTATCAGTGGCACCAGGTTCTAATTTTTCCACTGCTGAAGGGAAAGAAAAGGAGAAGGATCAGACCATTATTTGTAAATAAATGCCTTGTTTCTTTGAAGCAGCAGAGTACAAATTCTCACAGGGAATGCTTAGGCAGAAGCAGTGCTCAGAGTCATTATCTGGGTATTGCTTTTTCTTTCCATTTCTTCTGCTAAAGTCTCTTACCTCAAAGAGTGACAACTTCACCATTTGAATGTCAAAGAACATTTTGAATAGATTTGAATTTTTCATTTCTAACACCCTTTCTATTGTTAGTGATATCCTTTCAGAAGCTTTGAAGAGAAATCCTTCAGTGCCGATGTAGTCATTCTCTATTTGCCACAGAATGATTTTTCTCTTGCCCTTGCTTTGTTAGACTCACTTTCAAGGCAGAACTCTTTATTAATAAGTTCAAGAAGGTCAATTTTGGCACATAGTTTGCTTTTACAATCTTGGTCACGATATTATCTCTAAGTTAATTTAGAAAGTACAACGTTGCTGACCTTAAACCAGTAGCAGATGATTTTTTAAGTTTGAGAAATTGTATTAATTTACCAATTGTTCCAAAGCAGTCAAATCTCTATGAACCTGTTCCCACTGAAACTCTGATGGCACTATTACAGCTTATGTTTTATGTCTTGGCCACTTGTTAAAATAGGAAATCTGTAGCTGATCAATACTCTAATATAGCAACAGTGTGTCCAGAAGAGGGAATTATAGCCCCACATTTCTGAGCACATCTATTTCAAAACTGACAGCAGGTGCAGAGGGTCTCTGTGGGCACATCTGTGATGATAATTTGCACTTCACTTGAGGTGTGGTGTGAAATCCCTGACCACATCTACTTGCCTTGTGCTCTTTCAGTTCTCAGAGTGGTTTAGGTACTGGAGAACTGCTTGTCTTGGAGTAAAGGGATAATGAATGTGTCAATGGAAGAATGATGGGGCCTTCAGCTCTTCAGTTCCACCCTTGAGAAAATGTAGTTTCATTACAAAGAGAGTAGTTCTAGAAAAGCATCAGCAGTTTGGTAATGATCAGCATTAACACTTCATTTCTTTTTTCCCCAAAAAGAATGTCTTGAGTTTGGGTTTTATTAGCAAAGATGATTTCAGTGGCCATCCCCTTCTGGAAGGGGGAAGTGAAGGGCCAGGCACTGATCTCTCTGCTGACCAGGGACAGGACACGAGGAAGGGAAGGTGATTGGGGAAGGGAAGGTTGGAAATTAGGAAAACATTTTTCACTGAAAGAAAAATAAGGTACTGGAATGCTCTTCCCAGGGAGGTGGTGGAATCACCATCTCTGGTTGTGTTTAAAAAAAGACTGGACGTGGCACTTGGTGCTATAGTCTGGGTGAGGTGTTAGGGCATAGGTTGGACTYGATGATCTCAGAGGTCTCTTCCAACCTCATCATTCTGAGATTCTGTGATTCTGTGAAATGTTTAGAGCTGTGTCAGGGAAGGATTGGGTTGGATTTTAGGAAAAGGGGGATTTTCTTCACCCAGAGGTGGTTGGATGAATGGTCATGGCCCCGAGGCTGCCAGAGCTCCAGGAGTGTTTGGACTCCGCTCCAGGGATGCCCAGGTGGGATTGTTGGGGGTCTGTGCAGGGCCAGGGCTTGGACTGGGTGATCCCTGTGGGTCCCATCCAGCTCAGGACACACTGTGATTCTGACAGGGCTGGTTTCCTTCCCACCCCTCTCTGCCATCCCCCCCAGATCCCACCACRAGGAGGAGTGCCAAGACCGGCCCCACCGCGCGCAACCGCTACGCCAGCCAGTGGACCCTCAACAGACCCCACCCCACCATATCAGCCCACACCCTCACCACAGACTGGAGGCTGCCCACGCCCAGGCCAGCAGGATCCGTGGACAAGGAAAGTGACAGCTACAGTGTCAGCCCCTCGCAGGACACAGGTACGGACAGGGAAGGGACACACGGACAGCAGCTCCTGGCATCCCATTGCTGGCAGCATCCCACAGCTCCTGGCATCCCATTGCTGGCAGCATCCCATAGCTGTTCATCCCATTGCTGACAGGATCCCAGAGCTGCTCATTCCCATTGCTGACAGGATCCCAGCAGCTGCACATTCCCATTGCTGACAGGATCCCACAGCTGTTCATCCCATTGCTGACAGCATCCCACAGCTGCTGCATCCCATTGCTGACAGCATCCCACAGCTGCTGCATCCCATTGCTGACAGGATCCCACAGCTCCTGGCATCCCATTGCTGGCAGCATCCCAGCATCCCTTGGCATCCCATTGCTGACAGAATCCCACCATCCCCTGGCATCCCATTGCTGACAGGATCCCACAGCTGCTCATCCCATTGCTGACAGCATCCCACAGCTGCTCATTCCCATTGCTGACAGGATCCCACAGCTGCTGCATCCCATTGCTGACAGGATCCTCCTAAGTCACAGGATCAGAGGTTGAGGTCCAGAGGCACATCTGGACACTGGTCAGTGCAGCCCCTCTGCTGAAAGCAGGGTCAGCAAGGGCTGATTGCTCAGAAACATCCCCAGATGGCTTCTGAATGTCCCCAAGGGTGAGGRCTCCACCTCCTGTGTGGCAGCCTCTGCCACCTGTTCTGTTCCTGGGTGTGCCTTGTTTGGAGCTCAGGTGTTGTTGTTCTTCCCTTGCCAGGGTGGTTTTTCTGTAGGTATTTATAAGGGATGCCAAAAATGCTTGTAGTGATAATGACAACAAATATTGTGCCTCTGTTCCTCATTCCACACACATCCTTTGAAAGACAAGGTGGTAAATTTTCCTGTAGCTTCCTGAACCAAAAAGCAAAAGTAGGAGAATTTGACTAGGAATGGACAATATTAATCAGCAAGAATATCCTTGAGTCATATTTGGAATAGTTTTAGGATTTGAACAACCTTCAGRCTAATATTTTTATTTTACCGTTCATGTAATACGTTCATTCTCAGTGGGAAAGAGAAGAGGGGAAAAAAAAAAAGGAAAACTCTGTAATTAGAGTCCAAGTAAAAATCCATTCATACCACTGAATTCTGCAGCAGCTGGCCATGATTTCCCTGAGAAACAGCATGGGGTTTATTCCTCTAGAAGACAAATGGGGAGACASTGAACACATATTCTGCCTGCAGCCCTCATGTCTTCTTGATGCCTTCACATCATAAATGCAACTTGAAAAAAAAAGTTTTCTCCACTGTCCTATGCTGAAAAGGCAACAAAAAAAGGCAAATTATTAAATTATTAACTAGAAGAACTATCACGAAGTAAATGTAATAAAGGTTAAAAAAGAAGAAAGGTAAAATATTTCTCAAAGGGAACTCTGACCAAAGTGAAGCCAGGCTTGCTCTGGCTTCCTCAGAAGGAATTGCCAATTGTCTCTCCTGATTTTAGGAGAAAGGTGTTCATGATGTGTTAGAGCTACAAAGCAGTGGATGTGAGTGGCCTTTCACCATATAAACAGTATGACTGGTTTGCTTTCTGTATGAGAACAAGTATCTGACTTCACTCATATTTAGTGATTTACAGCCTGGAGATCTCAATATTTCATAATTCACCCTCTTAAACCCCCATGTTTTCTCTGTGGGGGGTTATGGCAGTCACCAGATTCCTCCAACCAGCTGACAACCTTCAGGTAGAACTATCATAAATTTTTAAGGCTATTAAATATACAAATCTAAATATAAATYAAAAATCTCCTCTCAGAAACCCTTTCTGTAGACACTCCAGATTGCAGATGCATTTGGATGTGTTCCAGCCTGTTGTCACCCAAGGATATTTTCCAATATGTGTGGCAAAGGGTAGAAATTAAATTTACTGCGTGGTTTAGTAGATAAACTACATCCAATTATGTAAACAGACTTTATAATCTATATTTTAACAAGCCTACTTTTCTACTCTGTGTCTACCTTTGAGCTCATGGTGATTTATGTGAGGGATAGCAAGCTTTAGATCAAGGAAGCTTTTCTTGTGCCAAAAAGCAGCTCTGTACAGCACTTGGCTTCTGGGAAAAGAGTAGAGYCCATTTAATTTAAGTGCTTCAGAAGTTTAAAACTTTCAAATAAACATATGTAGCCAAATTATGTGTTCAAGAATCRATTGAGCTAATGTGCACATTTGATCACTTCTCCAATCTGGAGTTCAGATTTCAGGAGCTGGTTGATGCAGTTGATATTTGGCAGAATTTACACTTATCAAAACAATTCCAGGCTTACAAAGCAGTAGCTTTTGAGCTTAGGAGAAATGCCTGGCAGCAGTTCATAGCTGGGACCGAGTTCTGATGTTCTAACTAGAGGCCATTCGGAATTTCCTGATCAATCTGTGTTCATGAAGTCCAAGAAGTTTCATGAAGTTCACCCTAGGCTTGGATAAACTTCCATCAAATCTAAAATAGGTGTTCAGGCAGATTGATTTGGGAATATTCTCCCTCTTGGCATGGGATATGGGAARCTGCAGGTCCTGAGCTTCCATGGACCAAGCTGTGACCTTTGTGTGACCATGAAATTCACACACACTGCTCCATGGCACTGGTCAGCTGCTGCCTCCTGGGAGTTTCCAGCTGACCAGAAATATGGGGAGACATCACTGAGGTCTGCTGTGCAAATCAAATATGAAAAACAGAATGATGTTTCCTGTGGGTGGAAAAAAAAAAGGCAAAAAGAAAGAAAAATCAAAAGAAATCTTGTTAAGTTCTGRTCAGCTCCAAATTTTAAGCAAGTTACAGCAGAAGTAGTTGTCATTTTAAATAATGGATGGTGGTGTTTAAAAGTGGCAGGAGTATCATTCTTTGTGCACAATGAAAACTGATGCAGGGGTGCAGGCACACAATAAAAGAGATAAAGATTTGCAATAATGACACGCTTGCCTCTGGCTGCTGCAGGAGGTCCATTTTTATGAATTAGCTATTACACTGTGCCYGTTTATTGAACATCACCCACAATGTCTGAAATTGCACAGATCTTGTGATGAAACATGACTTCTGCCCAAGGAACTTTTCAAAGTCCTCTGCTCTTCCAGCCCACTGGAGTAGAAACACGGTGGGTGCAACAGCCCAGCAATTCTGTCCCTGCAGAAATGAGCCCTGCATTTCCAGAGTGCTTTCTGATGTATCAGTAGCCACTTACATCTTCAATAACAGTGTTGTTTAAGAAATATTGWTATTCTCAGAAACTCATCAGCAGAAAAGAACAGCTTGTAGGTCATAATAACCTGTGTGTCAAATATGAATTCCCTCATTAGCTTCAGCAGCACTGAAAAAAGGCAACTGGATGACTGCAGGCTGTAGTTGCCAAATATTGCTTTCTGAAGACCTTTGTTCTGAATGAAATGAGTTTGTGTTTTACCTGGTGTCTAGAGAGATAATATCTGAGAGCTACTGCCTTCCTATTTGACCTTTGTTCTCAGCACTTTCCAAAAAAAAGAAAAAAAAAAATATATATATATATGTATGATGGAAACAGGACAAAAAGGCTTTCCTTTCTCACCCGTACACAGCCCTGGTGAAATATTTCTGAGATACATTAAAAAGATAATGTAAAAAAGCCGTTTCTTGTTTTGCAAAATCTGGTTTGTGGGTTTGAAACCTTTTGAAGGCATTTCAGATTTAGAGAAATTGGGKTTTTTTTGTTGAAAAAGTAATATTTTTCATGTAGTAAAGGTTATTTTTCATGAAAGAAACATGGATTTAATGCTAAGGCACCTAATGCTGCTCACAGGATAGGGCTTCACTTTCGATTATCTGTAATTGTCGAGTTCCTGACTAAAGTAACACTTGTGCAGGCATTTGAAGCAGATCCATTTAAATCACCTTGATCATTTCAAGGGCTCTCTGCTTTACTCTGAAGCATCACGCTTGTGGCTTTCTACCTAAAACCAGACTGTGCAGATGTTTTCTCTCTCCCATTGTCCCGTTCCTGCCGCTCAGACCGGGCGAGGAGCAGCATGGTCTCCACAGAAAGTGCCTCCTCCACCTACGAAGAGCTGGCCAGGGCCTACGAGCACGCCAAGATGGAAGAGCAGCTGAGGCACGCCAAGTTCACCATCACGGAGTGCTTCATATCAGACACGTCCTCAGAGCAGCTCACGGCAGGGACCAACGACTACACGGACAGCCTGACGTCCAGCACGCCGTCCGAGTCGGGCATCTGCAGGTTCACTGCCTCCCCCCCCAAGCCTCAGGACGGAGGGAGGGTGATGAACATGGCAGTTCCCAAGGCACATCGCCCAGGTGAGGCAGCAGGGAGAACGTTGGGGTCACCCCAGGGAGGGTTTGACACCACGCCCAGGCTGGGGAGAGGGTGGATCATAATACCTCCTTTTATTAGTCACAGATGTAACTGGGGTGTTGTATTTGCAGGGGTGCCAGGAATGATGCATCTGACTCCATGCTCTCAGAAGGCTAATTTATWACTTTATTATACTATATTATATTAAAGAATACTATACTGTACTAAAGAATACAGAAAAGATACTTACTGAATGCTAWAAAGATARTAATGAAAACTYGTGACTCTTTCCARWSTCSWSRCAGCTTGGCAYTGATTGGCCAAAGAGTCAAAACAACTCACACCAGAATCCAATCAGAAGGCTAATTTATTACTTTATTATACTATAKTATATWAAAGTATACTATACTATACTAAAGAACACAGAAAASATACTTACTGAATGCTAAAAAGCTGATAATGAAAACTCCTCACTCTTTCCAGAGTCCCRRCACAGCTTGGCACTGATTGGCCAATRAGTCAAAACAACTCATCCCAGAAGAGTCAGAACAATTCACACCAGAATCCAATCAGAAGGCTAATTTATTACTTTATTATACTAAAGAATWCTATACTAAAGAATACAGAAAAGATGCTTACTGAATGCTAAAAAGATAATAATCAAAACTTGTGACTCTTTCCAGTCTCGACACAGCTTGGCCCTGATTGACCAAAGAGTCAAAACAACTCACAGCAGAATCCAATCAGAAGGCTAATTTATTATTTTATAATACTACATTMAATTAAAGTATACTATACTATAYTAAAGAATAGAGAAAAGATATTTACTGAATGCTAAAAAGATAACCAAAATTTGTGACTCTCTCCAGAGTCCTGACACAGCTTGGCCCTGATTGGCCAAAGAGTGAAAATAATTCACAGCAGAATCCAATGGAACAATCACCTGTGGGTAAACAATCTCCAAACACATTCCACATGTGAGCACAACACAGGAGAAACAAATGAGATGAGAATTGTTTWCCTTTTCTCTGAGGCCTCTCAGCTTCACAGGAGAAAAATCCTGGGYRAAGGGATTWGTCCAGAGAATGTGAATGCCACACRGGGGATTGTGCTGATGTCTTTTTGTGCTATCTAAAAACAGAGSCYAGACAAAATTAGGGAATAAAAACCAGTTACATTTATTGAAGGGCCTTCAKGTACATTTTGGACAGACAAAGCCCMTCCAGGGGCTRYAYCCAAAATGGATGATGGTTCCATCCAARAAGTTTTCACACTTTTATAAGTTTGGTCCATTTGCATATTGGGGGTTAATCTTCTAATTACAGCTTCAGGTAATGAAGTCATTTACCCCAAGTCTGCTCCCCYCAAACTCATTTTTGTTTCCATCTCCTGGGGCCTGAGGCAGTGAGGGGTCCTTGATCCCCAGGCCTGGAGAGGAATTGTGCTGTCTGACCAAAATGGGAAACCAGCAGCTGACACTCAATAGGGAGTTTAGAGTCTTACATTAAAGAATTGCAGGATTACAAATATATGATAAATAYAAAAGCTAAAATCCTAAATCCCAGCTAATGGAACATATTCCCCCACATGCAGAAAACGTGGGAATTTAGGAGCAGGAAGAGGCTGGCTGAGCCATCAAATCCACTCCTCACACTTGCAGCCATCAGGCCATTGACCCTCCTGGGATAAATAAGACCATATGTGGGTGCATCTGCCCATCTCCAGCTCCAACCAGCCTCTAATAAACCCTGTCTCACTGTGCTGCTTCGTGCTTGGGAGCCAAAGTTGGCTCTCATTAAATGCTGATAAAGACAGATTGCRGGAGATGAGCTTGTCCCTTCTGCCTTGTGGCTTGTCAGACGTGTAACAACCCTTTGGTGATGTCCTGGAACTGTTCCACTCCTCTCTTTGACATCACCTAATATCAAACTTGGGATATCTATATCAGGAGAGAACAAAAAAAAGAGGAGAAGATTAAGGCTTCAGCTCCTTGCTGCCTGAGGGTATGTTGAAATGTATTTACAAGGGTTAAGCCATAGTGTGCACCAGCCAGCCTGCTTCTAAATTTGTTATCAAAGCCTCAAGAATTCGTCAAAGCTACTGAAAAATTGTACTAAATTAAAATATAATAAAAATTTAATAATATAAAAATAATAAAATATCGTAAAATGATAAAATATAATAAAAATTATAATAAATAAATTCTACTAAATTAAAAAAGAAGATACKAAGAAACCAAATATCAAGACCACAAAAACTAAATAACAAAAAACTATAAAACACCTAAACTRTAAGCATATACTCCAAAAAAATACAAACAAAAACCAAATCAACAAAACAAAAATACCAATCAAAAAATGTATACTTAATAATTTATAAAATCTATCAATTTTTATGTAATATAAACAATGGAAAACTGAATCATATAATCAGTTATACAGAAATCCTGAATTTCCCACAAAGGTACTTAAGGTACATCCAATTCTTGGGCTCAGCCAAATTTCCAGATCACAAACACGGTGTTTCTACTGATACTTTAGTTCCCAACAGCACAGGCAASTTATTTGTGGTACTCTGAGATCAAGCAGGTTAAAAAATCTCAGAAGATTTGCCAGTCTTTGTTACAGGATACAGAGTGTGACACAGCAGAGTAGGATTCAAAGGGGAAAAAGGCATAATTATATTTGTTTGCTTTCTGAAAACAGTATTTATTTTATTTTATTTTATTTTATTTTATTTTATTTTATTTTATTTTATTTTATTTTATTTTATTTTATTATTTTGCCAGTGTGAGTGCTTCTACTCAGATCCACAGAAAGCAATCAGAGGTGCTCATCTATGTGAAAAAGAGTAATGAATAATCTCTGGAGGGTCTTTTGTTCAATATTCACCATAACAAGCAGTGGTTGTGAGGACAGAGGAATGGAAGGGAGGATCAGGAAGGGTCATTCAAAAGCAGGAACACTGAAAAGAAAGCATCAAGGGTTTGGCTGGAGAAAGCCAAAAGAAAAATGTGGGAAGAAAAAGCCCAAGCAGAAGAGAGACAGTTATAATACTCCAGGCAGGAAATTAGTGTGTCACACAGATAAGAGGGAAAATAAGTAAGAAATAAAGTAGTGGGAGAAATTGCTGATTTCTGTGTAGTCGCAGGGTAGAACCACAAACCCAGGAGCTGTAGAAATAGATAAAGATAGGAATACTTTTCATTTCTAGCTCCAAAGGAGTAAGATAAATATTTGTCCCTGCTCTGCTAAAGGGAAGCATCTGCATTCACAGCTAAGTCAAAACTGAACTCTTTCCTTCCAAGCAGTCAACAGATATTTTTTATCATTTCTTTAACAAATATCTTGCTATCTTTCCTTTCATGTTCCAAGTGCATTGCTTTTGCATATTTAGTATTTGGAAATATTCTAATATATTCCATATAAAGCTGATTTTCTTGAGGGCAGATAGAACCAGAATTTGGTGCCTGTGCTTGAGTAAAAAATCTTCCAGGGTTGGAACAGCTTTAGGGCCCCTCCAGTGATTTACAGACTTGTAGTCATGTTTAGCTCTGTTATTTTTAATGGCTTTACTTTTTTTCCTTACTTTTCTTGATTAGCTTTAGCTTTCCTTTGCAGCAAAGAAATTAAATGTATTATAAAATTAATAATTAGCTTCATTACCTTGAAAGAATAATTGAGTGTTCCAGTGGGGCAATTTGAATGTTGCCCCATAAATATTGAATAATGTATTATTAAAGGTCACTTTATGAAGGGTTTGGGGTTTTAAAGGGTTTTAAACAAAACAYATGGATAGAAAGAACTTTCAGCAGTAGCAGACAGAACAATATTTTAATTTTCAAGTCAGTGAGGAAACACTTACTGGGCATCTTTCTTCTTTTACCCACCACTTCAGAAATTTGCCAGAGGTAATTTTTAATTCAAATRCAATTAATCAAAGTCATTCTCCATTTAAGGATGTGGTGAAGAAATAAAACTTCAGGTATTTGGTTTCAGTAGACAGGAACACTTGGGATAAATCACTGTGCTGCTTCAGCACAGCTTTATTCTTCCTTGAAGTAAATCTTTTCTTTCAGAACTTTCACTTGTTTTCATGGTGCTTTGCTTTTCTTCTCAGCTAATTCAATTTTCCTGGGAAAATGTCACTTTCAATCACTTCTGCCTCTTCTATYTAATTTCTGTCCTCCCTTTTCAAACTGCTGCCTGTTGCATCTTATGGATGCAGTAAAGTTTTGAGAGTTTGCARTAAGTACTATCTGTTTTTCAAAATAATTCCCAACAATTATAAGACACGCCGAAGAAAGACTGTGAGAAAAACTTATTTTGATAAATGGGGC
Organism: Cardinalis cardinalis; assembly: GCA_014549065.1. Lineage (NCBI taxonomy): Eukaryota > Metazoa > Chordata > Aves > Passeriformes > Cardinalidae > Cardinalis > Cardinalis cardinalis. The sequence continues at coordinate 796,031 of JACDOX010000207.1, read as the reverse complement.
AKTTGGAAATTAATCCACCCAATGGAAAAAGCTGAAAATTAATTCTCAGAAGGGAATGATGGGGTTTGCTGGTGAATTCCTGGGGTGAAGATGAGGCTCAGCTGTTCCTGCATCCTCCTTTTTGTCCTTCTCTCAGACAGGAGTGGCATTTGCTTTTCTCCAGTCTTGAGGCACTTCTGCCAACCCCATGATCACTCAGAGGTTATTGACAGAGGCCTCAATGGCATCTGCCAGTTCCCCCAGCCCTTGTGGGCCCATTCCATCAAAGTCCATGCATTTACACATACCCAGCTTGCTKAAGCATTCCCTGACCTGGTCCTTGCCCACCAGGGCTGAGTCTCTTGCTCCAGACTGTTCCACTGATCTCCTGGACCTGGGATTCCTGAAGGCTGCTCTGGCCAGAGGAGATTGAGGCCAGCCAGGCATTCAGGGTCTCAGCCTCTTCCACGTCCTGTGTCACCACTGAGGTTCCACTCAGCAGTGGGGCCACAGTTTCCCTGGCCTTCCTCTTGTCACCATAAACTATCAGAAGACCCATTTCCTTCCCTTTCCTTTTCCTTTCCTTCCTTTTCCTTTCCTTCCTTTTCCTTTTCCTTTTCCTTTTCCTTTTCCTTTTCCTTTTCCTTTTCCTTTTCCTGAAATTTCCTTTCTTTGAAATTTTCTTGAAATTCCCTTGAAATTTCCTTTCCTTGAAATTTCCTTTCCTTGAAATTTCCTTTCCTTGAAATATCCTTTCCTTGAAATTTCCTTTCCTTTCCTTGAAATTTCCTTTCCTTGAAATTTCCTTTCCTTTCCTTGAAATTTCCTTTCCTTGAAATTTCCTTTCCTTGAAATATCCTTTCCTTGAAATTTCCTTTCCTTGAAATTTCCTTTCCTTGAAATTTCCTTGAAATTTCCTTTCCTTTCATTTCTTCCCCTTTCCTATTGTCTTTGACATCCCTGGACAGATTCAACTTCAGCTGGGCTTGGGCTTTCCTAACCCCATTTCTGAATGTTTGACAATGTCTCTGTATTTCCTCTGGGTTATTGTCTCCTGCTTCCACCCTCTTGGGAACTCCCTCTCTGTGTCTGAGTTTTGCCAGGAGCTTTTTCTTCATCCATGGAGGCCTCCTGGGATTTTTGCCTGAGTTTCTGCTCACTGAGCCTGGAGAAGGTSATCCTTGAACATCAACCAGCTCTCCTAGACAGGAGGACACTTCAGCTGATGGTACAAGCAGCTGTAGATGTTTTCTCCATCATTGTCCTCACACCAGGCCAAAACTTTCAAGTATATGGAAAACATTTTTTTACATATTCTTTAATTTWAAAAAAAATCTTTAGGAGTTTCTCTCAGTTTTCAAAAGTCATAGCTACAGGAAATGGAACATGGAAGTAAGATATTTTTTAATTAATTCCAACATTTGGTGTTTTGAAAGCATGTCGCACACATCCTTGTGTTCTGATCTTCACAACACCCCAAGGAGATTTTYGGAAAAAGATAAAAAAGAGAAGATTGGAACAGATTGTCCAGAGCAGCTGKGGCTGCCCCTGGATCSCAAGRCCRGGTTGGACACTGGGGCTGGAGCAGCCTGGGACAGTGGGAGGTGTCCCTGCCATGGCAGGGKKG
>JACDOX010000207.1:776636-794420 GCA_014549065.1 Cardinalis cardinalis | reverse complement strand
GGKKRMCYTTRAGGTCCCTTCCAACCCAAACCATTCTGGGATTCTGTRWTTATTTGTATTTCATGCCTCATCATTAACACCACCACTATTTTCCCTTTTATAGTATCACATTACAAACTGCCAAGCAAACTGGAACTGCTGCCTGACAAAGCCTCTGCACAGCTTCCCAAAAGTGCAGGGATGGATGCAGACCTGCACATGAGGTGTGGTGGACTGCACAAAGCTGTCACACCTCATCTGCCAGACCTTAAATGTGACCTCCTGTAGATGCTGACATTTTTCAGGAAGCCATCAGAATAGTCAGGTGTCCCAGGAGGCACCTTAAAAGAGAGAAGTGAAGCAGTAAAAACAGCACAGCAGGATTTTAAAGCTGTGGGATAAATCCCRTCCTTTACCAAAGTGGGTCCTCTCAGCTCCTGTGCAGTGTTAAAATCCTTCAAGCTGTAAAAATGGYGGCAACACATTGTTTTCATTGCTTCTTTCTCAGCATCAAAACTCGCAGAAATTTGGGATTTGGATTATTTTTCTCCTCCCCACAGCTGTCATTAACTACCAGTCTGGTTAGTAAGATCAGGTCCTCAAGGAATCATTTAAGCAGAGCAAAACTGAGGCATTTTTTCATGTAAATATTCATAAATTTCAACAATTGTAAACCCAAGTTTACCTGTGAGGTTGACAAATGAGTCAGTCCCTCATCCTCAAAAAAAGGGACAGAAGTTGGAAAGAAATGCACTCTCTTCCTACCTCCCACTGTGCCATCAAAGAGTCTGTAATGTAGAAAAATGGAAGATAATTGTAGAGGTTCAAGGAGTTTTATAATAATGTTCCTTTTTTTCTGTTTTAAGAATAATAATCACAAATTGAGTTATCATAACAATTATTCTTCACTGCARTAAACATTGCTGGAGCAGTTTATTAAAAATAGATTCCCATTATTATAATTTTAAATCTCAGTAATAGCCTCAGCCAAGAAGCCTGTTGGGTTTTTTCTTCTCTTTACTCCTAAATTATTGTGCTGGAGAAAAGAACCACTATTAACTGGGAAATATTTTGATATTTTTGCATCCCAAGTATTATTTATGTCTGGGGTTCTTTTGTGGACAGACCACTTACTTGTATCCCCTGGCAATGGAGTTCATGCTTGGAAGGGAAAACATCAGATGAGGGCTTGAATGGGAAATATCTAGAAAAATTTCATTTCTTTCAATTTGCAGAAACTTCCTTTAACCACAGGGGTGCTGCAAAATCAGACCCCCAATTATATTTTTCTCTTTTGYTAATCAGCAGTAAAAAGAACCTTAGATTATATTTGACATTGCCCTTAAGGGTTTGTGTGACTTGGACCAGGAATTTCTCTACCTGATGTCACAAAACGAGTTCAGGGTCATTTTTGACCATCCCACCTCCTCAAAAGTGGGGAGAGATCACATGAATGTAAAACCCTGAAGGACTAAAGCATCCCAAATATGATCCCAGAGAAGAAGTATCTCTCAGGGATCTCTAGTAGATTTGGAAATCCATTTAAAGCATCCCGAGATTTTGTATCTCAGAAGTTCCTCCACAAACTTTCAGCTGGKGAAAGGAACCAGTTTGGAAAGAAACCTGCTTATGAGTGGGGACAAATGGCATTTTTGGAGAGGCAAACTATGGAAAAAAAAGATTTTCCAGGGCCTGATTTCACAGCCATGAAGATGTCAGGGACACCCCACTCTCCATAGGGAACCTGTCTGCTTTCCTGGGATTTTCCTCCTGCTGTCCTTGTGCTCTTGGCTGGTGGGCAAGAACATTTCTCTCTCCATTTTCCAGTCCTTCTCCTTGGCCCCCATGTCCCAGAGGAGATTTGCCCAGCTGAAATTACCTTTTAACATCAGCCCAAGGCCAGGCCAGGCCTGCTYTCAACCTCACCATCCAGATTTGGGCACTTTTTGGGTTTTTACAGCTGGGCACCTCAGTCCAGCAGCCCAAGTCTAGCCATTAAACCTACTGCATATTAACAAGGAAAAAAATACTGATTTAACCTCTCCAGCTTTGCTGAATGATCAGGTTCTCTCAGTTTCTCAAATACCTTAATTAGCATTTTTGACCCAATTTAGAAGTTTCTCGCTGTTTTGACTAATCCTGATGATTGAACAGCAAAGCCTTAACGTGTAGACAAGCCTTGAGCTACAGAATGCAAGTACTTTATTATAAGATTTACAAGGGTCCCTTAAATGCAGTCTGGATATCACCTGCAGTGCCTAAATGTTGTTTTAAACACCCAAGTCAAGAAACAAATCTTCTTTTCCAGAATTCAGTCACTGCAGCTAAAAATAAGCTGCTTAGCATAATGAGAAAAATAAGAACCAGGCAGCAGTGGAAGGCACAGTATTTTTCCAGTGTGAGCCCCAAGATGTGAACTCTTTTTCTCTGCCCTGTGAGTTSAGGGGTGAAGGAGCTCTTGCCCTCTGCCACAGGGATTGGAGCCCATTTAGGGAGTGGATTTTTGTTGGAAAGCTGCTGCCAGAGTTCCACTGGCCGTGGCTGAATCCAACACARATTTGGCCACAGGGGATTCAGCAAAGGCTGGGACTCCTGACAGCTCACCTTTAGCCTCCTTCCCCCATGCCTGTTATTTYATCCTGACTGAAAATGGGGAATAATTCCATGAATTCCATGGTTTCCAGATCCAACACCGAATTTCTTGAAGGTGCAGAGGAATCTATGTATCTTTCTGTTGGTGTTGTTCAGAAATCACAAAGCAAAGCACACAAAGGCTGAGATATGGGTTGTTTTCTGTTCTGGTTTTATATTTGCACTGTCTGGTTTGAAATACAGAATATATATATATATATATATATGAAATATTTGAAATAGAATATCTATGAAAAAAAAAGAATATATATACACACACTGTGTATGATGTGTATACAGAACAGAGAAATCCCCATCCTGACTCAACAGTGGGAGACCAAGATCCTGTTTAGAGAGAATTCATAAGGAGACAAATCAAAATAAGCAGGTGGAAAAACAGGAGAGGCACAGAGTGGGGAAAAAACCTTCTTGCCTACACTTTTAACAGTAGTAAACACTCTCAGCATGACTGTTAATTTGAATATATACTTATGTATATACTGAAATTACTCCCCTAGATGAGCATCTCTGATGTTTCCATATGAAATCCTTCTGTGCATGGAACACCTTCTCTTTATTTCCTGCTGCACTGTTGGAAAAGCAGGAGCACATCACAGAAAGACAGACTGTGCCATTTGCTGCTTATCCTGGAAATGGCACATCAGTGATGAGAGGAAATTGCCTTYTTCTTGTCTCAGGTTTTCTTTCTGTGGAGTATCAGCAGCTTTTTCTCCTTCAGCTGAGAAAAGCTGAATGTTCTGCAGGGATGAAAACCATTTAATTCTGCATTTAATWTGATGTGACTACATACTTGATAACATTGGCTTTGGTTTTTATTCTGGTGGATTTGCAGACAGGAAGGCTCACACTGCAAGTTTTTTAGCCGTGCCAGTACAATAAAAATGAACTTAAACAGGTTCAGATCAGAAGCTGGAATATTCTGGGATCAGAAAGGAAAACAATATCAGTATGAATCTTGAGTTTAAATAGGACAGCTGATCAGTTACAAGGCTCCTGTGCAATTGTGATGTGGAAGTCTCATTTTAGGTACTATAGGAGATGTCTGCAACATAAATTCAAGTCATTGGTGGCACTGGAACAGGTTTTCCAGAAAAGCTGAGGCTGCCTCTTCCCTGGATGTGTTCAGAGCCAGGCTGGACTGGGCTTGGAACAACCTGGGAGAGTGGAAGGATTTGAAACTAAATGATCTTTAACATCCAACTCAAACCCTTCTGTGAGTCTGTGATTAAATAATATAAATTATTTTTGTAATTGTCACCTCTAAATCAGAGATACTGGTGTTAGGAAGAGATATTTTTATTAGAGGAGAGAAACAAGTGCTACCAATTCCTCAAAGACACAGTGAGGAGTGTGTAGCAAAAAAAATTACCTTTTCCTGTTGTGCCTAATTCATTCTTTATTTTGATTTCAAAATTAACACTGACTTTGGAAAAAAAAAAGCATCTCAAACTGTGTTAGTTCAGGGTACTCTTGGGGKTTTTTTTCTATTTTTTCTAGACTGAAATTTGYACATTAAGGAAACCCCCTCCCTCCCTCCAAGAATGCCCATTTTGTATCTTTTGATTACTAGAAAGATCTTACTAAAAGTGAGGGCTTTTTAATTTTAATTTAATTTGTTTTCTAAAGTGGATTATTTGCTTTGTGGTCCATATATATATAATATATATATGTATATGTATATGTATATATATATAAGCTGCAGCTATTAGACTACCCATGTTGTCTGTAGCTTTAGACACATTTGATTGAGCTGTAGTTACTGAAGAGTTTCATGCCTTAAGCAAGGATTACATTTATCAGTAAATTTTCAGCTACCTTCGTGTTCTTATAGTCATAACTTGAATATTAAATTGTTAAAGCTACCAGCAAAATTTCCAAGTCAAACCAAAGATGCTGTGTCCACTTCAATTAACACAACAGATATTTTAGAACACTTCTGTTAAGTGACCCTAACTTGAGCCTCATTTCTATAGAATTAGATTTTTAATTTTGAAAATGCCAAGTAATTTCACCTTCACGGTGCTGGGACACAGTGTGTGTGATGTTTGCTGTCAGTCAGCTCAAGGCTGGGGTTTCCATCCAGACAAGAACAGATCCAGCYCTGCTTTAAGGTCCTTGCAGACATTTACAGCCATTCCTGATTTAATTAAGCCAGGCTCTGTTATTCCCCCGTGCCAAGAGGACCTGAGTGCAATCTGAGCTCTACAGGAGAGCTGGCACTACCACACCTGAAAATGGAAACCAAACCTTACCTGCAAGAAAGGCCATGCTTGTGCTCTTCTTAGAAATTAAAGCAGGAAATCATATCATTAGAGAAAAAACCTTTAGTTTTTAACAGTCCTAATCTGGCTGTAGTGATGCTCTGTGCCATCCATGGAAGAGCTTTATGTGCTGCCCTTCAAAGCCCAGCTCTGCAGGTGGATTTCAGCATGGAAATATTCAGCATCCCTAATTTCAATGTGAGAGCTGTGAGAACCCCTGGTCCCAGGGGATTGATTAACAAAAATGCAATGCTGCACCTCGTCAGCACCACCCAGGGGATTCAGACCAGTGGACCTGGGGAGACTGAGTCACAGAAACTCCTACAGAACTTGCCCCTAACTCAGCAGGGAGCAGGGCAGTGCTGATGTTGGTTTCCCTGCTGTAGCCTGACTTGCCCAGCTCTATGAGCAGTGGTTTTGCTCTCCTGTTGCTGTGGCATGGTCAGGTTTATCCCTGAATTCACAAGGATGGCTCAGAGCCTGATGCTGGAAAATGCCAGCTCTACAGAGACCGGGAAACTGAGGCATTTTAAAAGATTTTATTCCATTATCAGTCTCGTAGAAGGGTGAGACAGAAAAGATGTAAAACTTAACAGCGTTCTATCAGAAGCCACCCTATTTCCTGGTTAAAATAACTTAGAAATATTTTTCAGCCTATTAGCTTTTGACACACAATGCTGCTAWTACTTCTAACATCACCTATTATTTTGAAAATGCCAAATAATTTCACCTTCACAGTGTTGGGACACAGTGTGGGTGATTTTTGCTGTCAGCCAGCCCAAGGTAACCAGCAGCAGGGGTTTCCATCCAGACAAGAACAGATCCAGCCCTGCTTTCAGGTCCTTTTATTAGGACCTTATAAATAATAGTTCACCTATTATTTTACCCCATGTGGTCTTGCTACAATGCATCTTTCACAGTTCTAATTCTCCAAAATATCTGGTCTTTTTGCAAGCAATCTTTTGAAACTTGTTTCTAGTTCAATCTCTCTCTCAACCATGTCATCTCTATTCCCTGGCATTCCTTATCAGCACACCTTATCTCAGAGTTTGCMTACAGATGTWCGAGACTCTGTGAGCTTTCAGTCAGGTTTTGAGAGTCCCTTACAAATCCATTTCTCACACCTGGAGAGGTCAGCAGAGCAGCTCCTGCTGGTTCCAGTGAACCCTGAAAGCTCCTCACCTGTCCAGCCTCTGTGCTGACTCCAGGCTCCCAGCCCATCTCAGGAATAATTCTGTTTCCATGGAGCCGCCATCAATTTAACCCCCAGCTGAATTGATGTATAACCGAGCAGCTTCTGTTCACTGCACCCAGGAGCAGCAAATGAGTTTTAAAAGTCCAGCCTTGCTAACCAGGGGCACCTCACTGAGGTTTTYAGCACAGTTTTCCAAGTTTTCCCAGCCACTGGGCAGGAGATGCTGTCTCAGAACATCCTTAAAAATGCATGAGGCCGCTTGCGTGACAAGGCACAGACAGGAAGGGAGCACTCCTGGCCTTACCTTTCCTGTCACCATTTCATTATTTATTGACAGATTTGCTGCCTTTAGCCCTGGGGTGGGTATTGATTTACACAGTGAGGCCCCTTTTGCATGTTATTATAACTGAGACACCTCATTAAATCCAARCAGGAAGGGATCAGTTGTGCAGGTGCCCTGTGAGGCTGGACATCCACATGGTTTATCCATAGAGTCTAAATCTATCTGACCCCTGGAGTTAATCAGTTTTTCCTTCCTTACTCAGCTCAGTGTCACAGTTCTCCTTAAAGTTACTTCTGGAAAGGACAAAGCATCTGGCAGGTTTTTGAAAGTGCAGCACTGTGTTAGAGACTTAAGTTCTGCTTCGAGAAATGCAAACCAAAAACGTGCTTCAATTCCTGTTCCATGAGATCTTCCAGGAAGAGGTAACAATGTGATAATCAAGGCTCCTGCCATCCTCTCAGGCAGCTGCACAGTCTGTTGTGCCAGTGGAGTTCAGATGGATGATCTCAGTTCRGCTACAGCAGTCATGCTTTTGCTTTAAGACATCTTGATCAAAGGCTTTTTCTTGGAATCAGAAGGCTTAAATCTAAATAACAAAAATGAATCACCTTTTTAAAAAGAGAAAAAAATCCACATTAGTTGGAATCCTCATTTTCAGTCACTTAAACCTAATCTCCAGTAAGTGGAAATCAATTTAAAGTCTTGCTGAAATCAATAGAGTCAGTGATTTATAGCAGCAGCAAATTTGGCTCCTGAACTCYAGATTTCCTGATACCCTGGTGTTCTTTAGGAGATAACTCCAACAATTGTAGTCAACAGCAACTGTTGTTTTTGTTTTGCTCTGTGAATCACAGCTGGTATTTTGAGTATTTTTATGAAAATGCCAGTTTTAGCAGACTGCAATGTGAAACATTTAACAAGGTGTTATGGATCTCCAAACCATCCATGAGGGTGCAGCTTTTGTGTAGAAAGTTACAAAGTACAGCCCTGCAGGGGTGACAGGGAATTCTGATTTCTCCAGCTGAAAACAGGAAGCCTGGCTATTTCTCTAGCATTTTTCACCTATTTAGGTGAAAAATGTAACCAGCATAAGGGTGAGGTGTTTTTCTGCCTGCTGAAGCACCGAGAGAAGCACAGAGGATGTGATGCTGTGGGTCAGAGCCAGGAAAGGCAGGGTGGGAACTGAAATGAGTCCTGCATTCAGTCAGTTTAAAAGTACCCCCCAAATGCTGAACATTTAATCATTTTCCTGGGCACCTGGGCAGAGGTTGAAGCTGCTCTGGAGAAGGGAAGGGCACRTGCCTGCTCTCACAGCAGCTTTTTYACTCATGAGGAGGCTGTGCCCTGTCTTCCTCCTTCCTTCCTTTCCCCTTCTGCTGCTTGGCTGTTCTCAGGCCTTCTGCCATTTCTTCTGGATCACCTCAGAGRATTATTAAATCCAGTTTTTGTCTCRAAAAAGTGGCCTCAGCAGGAGCCTGTGTGTGCTGATAATGGTGTGCTCCTGTCGACAGAGAGCGAGCTGAGATTCTCACTCATCTGGCCAGTCAGAAATTTGCACAYGGAAATTCCATCTCCATTTCCATTACTGATCAACACTGGCTCTAGRGAGTGGAGCCCTGGCATTCAAAGCACTCTTCAGAAATTTTTACTCTACTTGTGGCATTTTGCTGCAAGAAAATAACAAATTCCAACAAATTGGGAAGGCAGCCCCACACTGAGCAGATCCTGGGACCTGTATCAGCCAAGCAAGGAGGTGCAGGACTGATCCTGTTCACCTCCCCCTTCTTTGAAAGCAGGACACAGGGCCAAGCTAAGCAAATAATTGGCTTTATTGCTCATTAAGAGTGTTTGTCCCTGGTGCTGCAGAGCCCTGCAGGTGAGGGGATGGTTTCGGCGCACTGCGGACCCGAGATGGACAGGGAGGGAGCACCAGCAGGATTCCAGCACTGACAGCAGCAATTGTGAGAAATGTTACTGCTGCTATCAGCCTGGCTTCAGACCAAGCTGCTGCTGTCCAAGAAAGCTTTGCCTGCTAAGTTTTTAATGGTGTGTCAGTTCTGGATGTGACAAAGGCCTCTGAGCATCACTTACACTCGTTTTTTTTTCTCACCTTGTCCTTGCAAACTCTTCACTCTTTCCTTGTTTCTAATGCAGGTTTTTCCTTATAAGCAGTCTTTGTTCTGAAAAACAGCCTGTGAGTAGTAGCAAAGGCTTCACTGATTTATTTACTGTGCTAGTGAGCTGGAAAAACCAACTGTAATTTTTTAATCAGCATAAACCTGAGCTTGGAACTACGTCAGCAGCTCTGTCTCCTTTGCTTCCTTTCAAAGGAAAACACAACATCCCATCAGTGCTTGCCCTTCCAAAGTCAGCAAAGCCAGGAGATGCCCAGCAGAGTGGGACTCCATCTGCACAGCACTTGTACACCCCYAGCACTGCACAAGGTCCCAATTTGCTCCTAAATCAACACAGTTACATCAGCACCTTCCCTGAGCTAACAGGGCTGTGGGGACTCAACCCTGGCATGATTTTTGACCCCATGGAATCATCCCAGAGAAATCCCTGAGAGCTTTCTTTCTGCCCACTCACCTCTTGAAGCAGGATGTGTGAATGCCCTGTTCAAGCAGTCTCATCCTTACCTCTGTTAAACAAAACACCCTGTCACAGTCACCAGCCCTGCTTCTCAAAACTTTCTGAGATAACCTCTCAAATAGCACAGAATTTCCTCCTCATGGCAACCACAACTTGAAAACCCCCAGGCTGTCACCCTCACTGATGGTATCTCTGTTGGAGTGTTGTGAAGACAAATTGCTTTTGCCTTAGTGGAGGCTCTGATTCATGAGAAAACGCATTGACCTCTCATGTAAAGACTTGGTAAGAGCATCTTTTTTTGCAGTCTGTGATGATCCTTGAATTGAAAATAGCACAAATCCTTAGAAACTTTTTTTTTTTTCCTGGAGTAGATGAAAGCAAAAAGAAAAACACCATGCAAGCTCTCTGGCATTTGAAAGAGGAATGAGGTAAATCTTTTGGGAGAAAGGAGTGCTTCTCAGCTTGGTTTAGTTCTGCAGATGAGACAGCTATCTTGAATAAAATCCAAGAAAAGTTCAGCAGTGATGTTTTTCCCTGCATGTARCCTGTCAAATTCATCCCAACCCTTCCCACACCTGAAGCTGACCTCTGGAAAATGGCTAAAAATGTCTGTTCTTTTTGTTTTTTGTTCTGCAAAGTGTTTTAGATCAGCTTAGTTGAACTGAAAAAAGGATAATTTATTTTTGTTCAGTGCTGCATTAACTCAGAAAATACTCCCTTCTTGGTAGAATGTGTTGCTTATTGTAAATATCACAGTAAGTGATTTTTAGCATTTGTTTACAAATATTTATTCAAACTAACATTTTCTTAAATGTACTATGCTAAATAATTCATTAGAGGGCTGGCCATTAAGGAAAAAAACAGACTGAGGTAGCTCTGGCTTAAATTGCAGCATTCAGATTTGGCCGGGTGCTTATTATTTCTGTACAAACTCAAGGTTCTTATACAGAAAATCCTCTTTTCTTAAAAAATTGCAGAATCACTGAAAGGTCAGGGTGGGAAGGGACCTCTGAAGATCATCCAGTCCAAACCCCRTTTTTAAAAATGCATCAGAAAACCGTAGTTTTAGAATGTCTTTTGTACTAATTAAGCCAAAATGCATGAATTATTAAACATGCTCATTTACAGTGCTCATGCACTTGAAAGGTTTGCTTTCATTACTAATAAGGCACAAACATAGCTGAAAAGAGGTAATTAGAGCATCAAAGGCAATGAACCATCCTGAAACTTCATAATGTTTTGCCCAAAAAAACATCATTCAGCTGAACAGCAAGAAACCAAAAAAATGCCTACACTGTTGTGTCCAGAGGATAAGAACCAAAGTCTTCCCAAGCAGCTCCAGAGATACAGCAAGAAACTTTTATTTCTGCTCAAAAAATACCTTCAGAATTGATGTAGGAATGGCAAAGGTGAACCCCTGTGGTTACATTTCAAAGATTGTGTTTTCAAGTCAGAAACCCATTAGTTCTTCTAAATCAAAGACTTTTTGGTTCTTTTTTTTCATTCTGAGAGACCATTTCAACCCTGGCTCAGAAGAAAAAAAAAGTTCCATTCTCAAAATTTTTCTTTGCCAGTGATTTTAATAMTGTGCCCTGTTTTATAAGCAGTTGCAGGGAGAGATGCTCCTTGCAGATGAGAAGGAGCACTGACGCTTTTTWTGATGGGAAAATGTGTACATCACATCAAATAATGAGGGCTCTGCATAAGCCAYGGCAGAGATTGTGCTTTGAGTACACAGCTCTGGAGAACAAGTTACACTCTGTGGTTTCTCATTACTGAAATCCTGCTGGAACTTTGCCCCCAGACATTTAGAAAATTGCAGTAAAACGACTGCATATTGTTTACACAGATTATTGACTACGCTTTCTTATGTAGATTTAAAGAGGGGGGGGGAAAAGATCTTTTTTACATAGCTCCAAGCTCCTCAATACACTTGAGAAATGTCTAGACAGCAGCTTGAAAACCAACCTCCATCTCTGTAAGGTTCAATGCTCATCTTTTTTGTAGTCCACTGATACCCGTGGCTCTCAAGAAGCAGCAAATGTGCCAAGGCACAGAAGCAGCTCCGTGAGGGACCCACGGGGAGCTGCCAGTGAGCCACGCTCCAGCTGCTGCTCCACACCAGCTCCTTCCTGGAAAGCCAATCAAAACCAAAGCAGAAAATGTAGTAGAAAGAGGGAGCTGGTGTAAAACGTCCTGGGTGGTGTTGACAAGGAAGTGGCAGCCCCTTGCAGGCAGTGGTGGGTGACAGACACCTTTGGGAAAAGGCTGATTGTTGTGGGCAATGGAAACACGGAGGGGTTTGGGTTGGGAGGGAGGGCAAAGATGATCCAGTTCCACCCCTGCCATGGCAGGGACAGCTCCCACTGTCCCAGGCTGCTCCAGCCCCAGTGTCCAGCCTGGCCTTGGGCACTGCCAGGGATCCAGGGGCAGCCCCAGCTGCTCTGGGAATTCCATCCCAGCCCCTGCCCATCCTGCCAGGGAACAATTCCTAATTCCCARTATCYGTYCTAACCSTACTCTCTTTTAGTTYAAAGCCATTATTCCTCATCCTATCACCCCATGTCCTTGTCCCMAGTCCCTCTCCATCTGTCTTGGAGCCCCTTTAGGCCCTGGAAGGGGCTCGGAGGTCTCCCTGGATCCCTCTCTTCTCCAGGCTGAACACCCCCAGCTCTCCCCTCCTCTCTCCACAGCAGAGGTGCTCCAAGACTGGGTTCAACATAGAAAATTTTTCCTCTTCTGCTGAGGCTGAGGARCCCCAATGGAGCATGGGAGTGGGAGAAAAACCCCCCTTTCTGACCCTAGCAGTCTCTAAACATTCCTGGCAAGAGGGAAGTCATCACTATGGCATTAGAATTAGTCCCAAAGCTCTCAGACCTGCTGCTGCCATCTCCAAGGTGCATTTTGMTGGCTCTGACAGTGAAACCCCCACACCTGAGACAGCCAAACCAAGCTCCTCCATTAGACAGAGGGCAGAGACAGATGTGGGGAGCATCCCTCTCACTCCTACCTCTCTCCCTCTGGAGAGGAGTGGGGTAGGACCAGAACATAAATCTCCAGGATGTCACAGTGCCGCACAAGGCACAGGGAGCAGGTGACACAAGAACTTCCCATCCTGGCTGTCTCCTTCCCTCACAGGRAAAGCTCTTTGGAGCCAACCAACCYAAAAAGTGCATTTTGGAAGGACTTGCACTACAAGGGGATGCAGAAGCAGAAGAACAGATGTGACCGGGGGTCTGGGTGCCAAGGGGACAGGGCAGGTGTTGGACAGCACGGATGTGCCCASGGGCAGCTTGGCTCAATGCCTGGGGAGAAGTGCAGTGAGTTGGTGCCTCCCTGCTCACACAGAATCACAGGATAATGAGGTTGGAAGACACCTCTAAGGACATCAAGTCCAACCTATGCCCYAACACCTCAACTAGACACCTCACCAAGTGCCATGTCCAGTCCTGCTGTCCTTCACCCCAGCAGCAGCAGCAGCAACGTTGCTGTCTCAGCTGAAACAGGCCTGACAYGCACAACTGTGCTTGGCATGAAAGGCACTGTAGGAGAATCAGGCAAACCAAGGAGTAAAACCCATTAAAGTTAACACCACCCATTYCTCAAGAGGCAATCAGTGTGATTACCATGACAAACCTCCCCCTCTCCCTCCAACTCCACGGTGTGTGTCAGGCTCATCTTGAGATGCTCCCATCTTACTCCACAGGGGTAGGACACCACGTGCTGTGAGCCTGTGCTGGAGATGCATCCAGAAAAAAACATATGGTGTTAGACTGTGCCTGAGGGATTTCTATAGGAATAAACAAGGATTCTGGCCAAATGCAACTCCTCAGCAATTCTCTGTCTGTGACCTGGAATTACAGATAGAGCAGATGCTGTTGGTCTTTTAGCTAAGACTTGCAGTGCCTTGACTTACGTGGGAAAGCAGAGGACCTGTTTTATTTTAGGTCATTGGACAGCTTTTAGCTGGGCTAGAAAGAACAAAATTGTTATACATAGTTTTATTATGAAGAACTGCTTTCCTGGTCTGTTGTTTATGCCACTGGCACAGGTCAGCCTTAATTTCTCCTGCTGTAAATAGCTCATGGAGAGCTACACAGGTGGTGTGGTGCCAAGAGTCTCCTGCTTTAAACATTCAGGATGCATCCCATCTGTAGATGAGACTCTGGGTTTGATATCAATCATAAAAAAAGCAGCTCTGTACCTGCAGAGATCTGTAAAGAAAGGAAAATACTGTTCTGAATTCTCCTGTAACTGTGCTTTTTTTTCATACATAGGTGAGGTTACACCATCAAATATTTTTAGAAGGGAATGTCATTATGTGCTTGATTGCCTCTCATTTCCTTGAAGGAACATCATGAATGCCTAACAGGCCCAGGAGTCGGGGGAAATAATGAATAAGAGGTTTTCTTGACAATACAAAGCAGAAAATTGATGCAAGAGCTCAGGTGTCAGTCCCAGTGCATTTTGTTACCACAAAACCAGCAGCATCTTGGTGGTCACAGTGGTAAAAAATTATTAGTGAATTAAACACAGTGATGATGGTTGACAGTTAAATTTTGTTATATGAGGACAATAATGTTTCTGTTGTATTGAGAAATCTCTTGAAGACCACAGCCTTAACACTCTTGCATCCATTTTAAATAGTTTAGCCATTCTACTCAAGACTGGGGCTTGTTAATTGGGATTGTGAAGGTTTCCATTTAAAATGGAAAATAAAAATCAGTAATTTACTGAGCCTCCACATTTTCCAAGTTTWTGACAAAGGAAAACCAAGACCTTTTCAGATTTTAAGAAAAACTCCTGGTCTTTTCATTTTATCTCCTTCATGCCGTGAGTGCATGTAATAAACACTGCACTTCTCATTCCACGGTGAAAGCAAATATTAAGAGCGAATTCTTGTCGATCCGCCAATAAGGAATTTGTTGCACAATTCTGTAACATCACAGCACAGTAAATGGTTGACAAATAATCTATCAATCATCAATTCTAATCACAGATCCTCCCCTTTGGTGGCCTAACCACCTTGAGTCGCTCCCGCCGGGTGAGYGCCGCGCAACGCACGACCCCAAATAAAATCTCACTTCTCCCTTTTGCCTCCCCAGGTGATCTCATGCATTTGCCACCCTACCTTAGGATGGACTTTTTATTGAACCGTGGYGTGCAGGGCACGAGCAGAGACCTGGGTTTGGGGCAAGCCTGCTTGGAGCCACAGAAAAGCCGAACCTTGAAGCGTCCCACCGTGCTGGAGCCGATCCCCATGGAGACATCCTCCACGAGAGATGTCCAGTCATGGCAACCTGGTGCTGTGGCAACGTTACCTCAGCGAGAAGGAGCTGAGCTAGGACAGGCTCAAGCAAAAATGAGCAGCTCCCAAGAATCCCTGCTGGACTCCCGGGGCCACTTGAAAGGAAACAATCCCTACGCAAAGTCTTACACCCTGGTATAACGAAGAGAGCATGGCTGGACAGTGGCTGTAAATATTTACACTGAAAAACAAAACAAAACAAAACAAAAAAAAAAAGCCCAATGAAAGCTACCTTTTTTTTATTGAATTCCAATATTTATAATTAAAGAAGAAGATTGCCAAAATATTTGACAAAAAAAAAWAATAATATGAACGACAGACAGTGCAAAGACTCTCTTGCTTTTTTTCTGTCTGAGTGTGAGCTTCATCTGACTGGACATCTGAATTTTTGGGTAAAAGAGTCCAGTTTTCTGATCTTCACAAGCGTTTGTGTTTTTACTGATTTTCTACGAAGTGCATGGAGACTTAACAAAAACATTTTAACTGGAAATTCCATCAGACAAGATTTAAAAGGGAAAAAAAAAAAAAAAAAAAAAAAAAAAAAGAAAATCACCCTCTTTGTGAATTCAACAGGAACATTGATTTGGAAAAACAAAAAGTCTTTTGTCATGTTTGCACTTTTTTTTTTTAATTAGAAAATGGGTCCTTGATTGTTCTTTTTTTGTTGTTAATTAGGATGAGTGATGTCAGTGGAGTGAGGAGATTGATTTGGGTTTTTTTTTAATATTAATTTAATGAGACACTCTTTGCATTTTGTCTATGCGAAATAAAAGGGTCTTCTGCCTTTATTTGTGATGTCTGCTTCCATCACCTTTTGCTGTGGTTTTCCCAAAGTGTGATAATCATGTCAGTGCCATCCTCTGAGTAATGTCTTCTTGTGCCTTGGGAAAAAAGGAAAGGAACTCAGGGGCCACTTTTTTTTTGAAAAAAATTGGGATTCACTTTTTTTTATTCTGCCATGGGGCAAAGAGGCAGAAGGGTGCAAGCCCTGAGTGCTCTGAACCAAAGCCGCCCTGGACTCTCAGCATTTGCTCCATTTCACACCAGCAGGCTTTGGTTCAGCTTCAATATTTTTTGGATCACAAGAAATGCATTGACGTTACTTTACTTCCTCCTTAGAAATGGATCTTTATTCCATTTGGGAGCAGCTCTTATGGAAATTCTTTGCTTACGCAAGGACCGGGGTGGAAAAAAACCAACAACTTTTCCCATAATAGGAAAAATGGGAGGAAAAAAGTTATTCCAGGTCTTTCTCTAGAGGAAAAAAAAGCTTGCTACGTGGGAGCTGTCAGCTCGTATTACTTTGTTGCATCCTCTGATTCCATGAGAAGTGATATTGCTTGTTTTATGCAGAGCATAAATGATTGAGTACCAAAGTCGGTGTTTTTAACACAAAAGCTTTGCTAAGTGCATCTTTGTGTGTGTCCTGGCCACTTGTGTGTGCCCTGGCCAAGGCAGCACGGAGCACAGCATCCCAAATTGGTGCCAAAATGTTGTTCAGCGCTGGCTGGAGGTGCCAGCTGTGCTCTGGCAGCAGCAGAGCTCGGAGTGCTGGGGCAGGGAGGGAGCTCCCCAGGATTTCCATGGTGTGGGCATTGTTAACACGAACATTTCTGCACCATGCTCATCTAGATTGTTCTAGAACACAAAAGTGCAGCAGTGAGTGGTTGTTTTGTCGCTGTTTTTAATGGGATTGTGCTGTTGAAAGGGCACTAAGTGAGTCAAGTACTTTAAGTGTCTCGGAATGAACCAGGTTGTGCTTGCACCCATAGCTTTGCCAAGCCCAAGGGCTAAAGGTCTGCAGAGTTGAACAGAAGAGGCCAAATGAAGACATCCTCAAGGTATGTACTTCTCCTAGACCTGCAGATTGCTGAGATGTCACTCTGTTAAGGGATCATTCCCCATCTAGCCTGCATGTCTGACCAATATGGTCATAAAACATTAAAAAAAAAATTAAAGTACACCAAAAAATAAACAAATCAAACCAAACGCCCCCCCCCAAAAAAAAACTCCAAACAACAACAACAAAAAAGCAACAGCCAACCTTTGGCCTTCAAACCAGAAATTAAWAATGAAATGTTAAGAATTACCCATGGAGTATTTCCAAACAGAATGAGGTAGCTATCTGTTAGCACTATGTTTTAGTTGATATGGGGGTGTTGGTCAAAGGTTGGGCTGAATGATCTTGGAGGTCTTTTCCAAGCYTAAYGATTCCATGAAAAAAAGATTAAGTTATTCATTTGCTTTCATTTGATGTGTTATTTCTTTTTTTTTCCACAGAGAAAAATGGTGTTAATAAGAACCTAATTAAAACATGCAGAAAGAAATTTCTTTTACTATTTCCCATTGAAAAAGCACAGAAAATGAAACTTTTATAGAAGATTTTGGGGCAATTCAGTCCTATTTTATTCCCTCAAAAGTCTTTCTGCTGTGCTCAGCTTGAGGTGGATTGGGCATTAGCACTGCATATAGAAATAAAAACTGATTTACTCTGTAGCATTCAGGACTTTTGAGTCTCCAAACACTTTCATATTCTATATTCAAAGCTTCCTTCTTGTCCTCTGCAAAAAGGTGAAAAGCTTTTGGACAAAATTGAGGTTTGCTACATTTGTTCCTGTGGCTCTTGGTTTCCTTCAGGCACWGGGTGATGGGTCCTGTGGCTGCCCATCAAAACTTCAGGGACAGGCAAGAATGAACCAGCAATGGAGGCACGAAACAGCCACATTTTAAACTCCTGGTGCCTGCTGATAGTGGAAATATTCCAACATCTCCCTACATCTACATTTGGCTGATGATCTGGAAAAGYGTCAACCGTCCTTGACTTAATGAGACTTCCTCCTCATCTGTATTCAATGTGGCTGCTAATATCCATCCTCCTTATGAACTGAGGATGCCTTTGGGGGGCTCATATTCAAATAAATCCACTGCAAGGCTCCTGCTGGTTGAAATCAGAGTGGAACCRGGCTGCTGCTTCCCACAGGAGGCCGGGAGCAGCGGGAGCCTGGCTCGGTGCCCGCATCCCGGCGGATCTGCAGCGCGAGCAGCTGTAAACACAATGTCCTGGATTGAACAGACAGGTGTTTGCTGGGGAAGGCAGGAGCCTCCCCRGAAATGGAAAATGTAAACCCCCTCCCTCTGAAGTATTATAATTTTGAAATTAAAAGGCTCTCAGGCAGAGATATGGGAATAGGAATAGCAGTTCGTTATTAGGGAAGAAAATAAAAATACAAACGCAATAGTACAGACAAAAAACAACCCTGCCAGAGTGAGAGCATGCCCTGKCCCCTGTGTGTCAGGGGGTGTCCCAGCCCCATCCCATGGGGGCTCAGCCCTCCTGCAGTGCCAGCTGTGGCTCTGCTGCAGCAGGGATCCTGCACAAGGGGGGAGTTTTCCTCTGCAGCTCCAGGGCTGCTGCAGATGGGCCTGGGCTCCCTCTGCCAATGCAGGGCAGCAGAAAGCTGCTCCTCTGGCAATGCAGGGGGCAAAGGCTGCTGGGCTGGGCCAGGCTCAGATT
>JACDOX010000207.1:723523-775551 GCA_014549065.1 Cardinalis cardinalis | reverse complement strand
GACAATCCCTGCCCTGCTCCTGCTGCACACACAATTCCTCACCCAGCCCAGCTGCCAGGGGCCTCTTGCCCACCTGGGCACCCCTGGGCTCACMACTTCCCCCATTGCACCAAATGCCCTCTTGGAGAATATTCATAGAAGTGRAAACAGCAGTTGGCATCAGCAGGAGCTCTCCAAAGAAAAGCCCTGAAGGTATCAGAACATCAAGGTATTATTGTGAGCACTTCTTGCCCAAAACTGTGACTCCATCTTGGTCCCCAGGGCGACTGGGGACTTTACTTCAAAAGATGAATTTAAGARCTAAAATTCTTCCCTGTCTTCTGTCTCCTAGAAATCAGACCTCCTGAGAGAGACTCACTCCTTTTCACATTACACTTCTMCTCATACCCAACCTCAGCTAACCCTTTAATGACTCACAGCTAGCAATTAAGTCTCCCTTTTTGTCTCAAGTGACTTAGTAACTCCCTCACTCCTGCCTTTTCTAAGAACCATTTTATCCTTTATTCCATCACCGCTTCRTTTAAATTGTCTGATTAACACAATTGCAGTTTAACTCAGTAGAGCTTTTCCCTCTCCTTGCTTTCAGGTTGAAATTTGCTTTTCCTATCCAGAACCAAAGAAATTTTGGCTGTTTAAATGTTTATCTTTCAGTCATTTAGTTTTAGCCAGGTGAGCTCTATAGCACTGGTACCATAGTTAAGAAGAGTTGGGAGTTTGGAGCAAGATGAGGTATTATTCCACCAAATAACAGCTGAAAAACAAAACCACCCTGGCCTGCCATTTAGGACAAAAGGGAGTCCAGAGGAGCTTTGWGCAGCCAGATTTCCCATTTTCCCAGGTAGCTGGAGGGATGTTACTCATCCCTGGCTTGCAGAGGGGCAAGAGGTCTCTTCTCGAATCCATTAATTCAGTGATTMGGGGTAAAAGTCTCCAGATTCACTCCAAACTCACTTTGGCAGCACAGCCAGGTTGGGGATTTGCTTGGATTTTTATTTTGGGGGGTGTCTTTTTTATTCTGAAGATATGAACAACCAAGAAGTGGGAAAAAGGGGCAGCTGGACAGGCACCTTTTCCTGAGCAGGCTGAAAAACTCTCCCACGGAAGGAAGCTTTATTTTAAAAGGARGGAAAGGTAAAAAGAAGGAAAAAAAAACCCATACAGCCTGCTTATAGTTTTAGTGCTAGTCAGGTTATTTTAGGTCACAGCAGTTGCTTAATGGGCTCTCTTGGTTGACTATGAAGCATTCCAGCAGGGAAAAGAGAGTGCTTTTCACCATTAATTTTCTCTGAGCTTGCCTGAGCCTCCCAGGGGAGAGCTCCCCTCCCTGCCCAGAATGAAAATGCCTTTGTAGGGAGTGCAGGAGCCCAGCACATCCTGCTCACACTGCCGGGGGGTCCTGCGGGGCACCTCCCTGGGGAGGGGGCTGGACTTTCCCAACCATTCCTCCTTTTTCCACAGTCACTGGTGTGCTCATTGGTTTCAGGATTTCAGGACAGAAGGTGCTAGAATGGACAAAAAAGGCTCCATAACTATTTTCAGGGTTGACAAAAACTCTGGAAAYTTCCCAGCAGGGTTTCAGCATGGGAGAGTTTGGCACGGGGGCTCCACACCCTGCAGCACTCTCCTCCTGGCTCTGCCTTCCTAGATTAAGGATTTTCCCCTTCACAGGCACCTGATTTTTGGGCCAGATGGTGGGCAAGGGGACAAGTGACAGGGAGGACCCTGAGCCAGAGCTGACTGGACACAGCCAAGGTGAGAGGGGACAGATTTCCCTCCTGTTGGAGCAGCCAWATGAGCATAAAATGCAGGTCTGTGTCCCTGCAAAGTGTTTGCAGGTATTTGTCCTGGTGCTGCTGGACACACACTCAGAATTTCTAGCCAGTGATTCTTTAAATTATTTTTTTATTAATGGGATATATGTGCACATGAAAAGATTTGAAATCTCCGTGACTGAGCACAAGAGGGAGAAAATKATCCCTGCCCTTGCCCATGGGACAGTAATGCCAACACCAGTTTCTCACAGTACCTAAACTAAAAAACTTGCATTGAGAGGAATTGGCAAAGTCCCTGGTTTTACACTGGAATCACCAATATTTCATCCTCTCAGCCTGTCAGAAAGCACAGCCCACCCCCTCCAGAGCTCRAACCTTTGGACTCTTATTTAATTGGAAGTGAGAATGATAGGTGTTTCATAAAAAGAYAGCACATAATGGTGAGAGAAATCCACAACACAACGGCAAGAAAAGGTGGGAAACCTGAAGAAATGCTGTCATTAAGGCACCTTGTCATCACAGCAGTAATATGATTTTGGAACATTGCCCAAGCTCAATCAAACCACATCTCTGCACCTTTTCTTTGCACCTAAAGTTTTCCTGTATGCTTTCTTTAGGGGTTTCAGTCTCAGTGGGATAGCAAAATCACCTGATTCAACACTTTTGACAGGGAAAGCAGAAGTTTCAGGGCTATTTGTGGTGCAGTGGATGCTTTGGGTGGTGTGGGGAGCAAAGAGAGCCTTGCAGCAGGGGCTCGGAAATAACGAGCCCRTATTGAAACATTTATTGCCATCATTCTTCCACTGCCTATGGCTGATCCTGCAGATYTTCCCTGAAGAAAACACACGAACAGCTTGACAATTATCTCTCCTCCCACACCCTTCCAGGTCTCATCCTTTCTCCCCATCCCATCCTGCCCTCACTTTTCAGAGGGTTGAAGAACCTCAGTGCAGCTGCCTCTGGATCCTATGGAGCAACTTCTTCCCCTCCCCTCTGCTGGCATCTCCAGCATCTCCCAGTCCCTCTCGCACCCCAGGCTGAGCTCTTGCACCCCTGGTGTCCCTTCCTCTGGCACCTACCACCCTGCTTTTGTAAATACACAAAAGTGGGGCCAGGGGCTCCCCATGGCCAGGACAAGTCTCARTGCAGACCATTCCCAAAAATCTTGGAGCCTGAGGCACAGACAGCTCAGCTCTGATGGAGAAGGGTCTGTCCAGAAATCAAAGCCAGCAGTGCCCTCCTGGCCCACAGCTCCCAGCTCTCCCCAGCAAAGCACTCCTGTTTTATTGGAGAGGATAAATAGCCTGGCAATGTTCAAGACCTCACCTCTATTCCCAGGTGAGGGCAGATCTGCTGGAGCCCTCCTAGCTCTGGGCAGGTCCCACTGTCACCCCTGGTCTGCCAGAGATGTGCAGGCAAAGTGGGAACTCACTGGGACTCTGGTGGATTTAAATAAAATTCTACCAAAAAACACAAGGCAGGGACATTTCTGCTCATGAATAGAAGCATTAGAGAGCTGTAAGGTTCTGCTCTGAACYAGATTCCTCACCTCTGTGTAATTGCTCCAACATTAGTAATAGTAAAATTATATGCTTCCATAAAGAAATTTAAATTAAATGTAACCTAAATCTATTTAAATTTTAAAACACTCAGCTCATGCCACCTGTGCTTCCTATAGAACAAATTATATTTAAGCCCCAAGGTCAGCAGCAAAGGGAAAGCTTAATTAAAGTTGATAGCAGACTACATAATCACACCTGAACCTACATACAAATAGATGAAGAAGCACCAGGAGCCATTTATTTTATCCTGATATCCTTGCCTGGGCTCTAATAAGATTTTCCTTTCAAAATGGCAACAGCTTCAGTTGCATTTCATCTTACACAGTACAGAAGGGAATGGATACCTTGGCAAGCTGCTCTCCACCAACCACAAAAGCTCCTTCATTAGTCTCTGACACGTTGGGCCATAGCTCTTTGCACTTCTAATTAAAATATCATCTCTGAAGGTGAACCCTCTCCAGTATTTGTAAGCAGAATCACCTCAGGTGGAGGAGCCAACGCGCTCGGGAACACAGAATTGATGAGGTGCTGCTAAAAATAACTCTGCAGCTTTCCTGTCACTTCAAAGAGAGCCAAGACAACACTCCAGAGAGAGGGTGAAGCTCGTTTCAGGTTTTATTGGAGGGGGATTTGGGACTGAGCAGCTGGAAAAGAGTGGATGTGTCCCCACAAGGGGGTCAGCTTGCAACACGCGGGGTGGGTTTGGGATTTAGGCTGCTCTTCTCAGCCCTGGAGCCCAGCACAGCTGAATGGGGTTTTCAGGGCAAACAGGGGGAGTTGGAGCWCTGGGAAGGGGTGGGATTGAGGGTTGTTTGTGCTCAGTCTGGCCTTGCAGAGCCAGGTGACACCTATGGTGTGGGCACATCCCCAGAGCACTCGTGCTCTTGGCCAAGATCCCGTCAGAGTGACCATCAGAGCCCTGCCCTGCTGGGAAGGGAGCAGGGACAGATGCTGAAACCACAGCAGCAGCTCCCTCCAGCCACATCACTCCCCAGGGCTTGTCTCAGCCCTGTGTGTGCACACAGGCAAATCTGAATTTTTCTGGCCCACCCTTTAGCCAGCATTGCTCTGTCCAGGAGAAATTTCCCCTGGTTATCTTTATAATTTTTTTTATTCTATTCTTTCCCCCTCCCAGCATAAAGTTGAGCTCCTTAATCCATTCAGCAGCAGATCACAAGTCAGGGACTTGGAGAGACAAAAGCTCAGGGCAAGGTGAARGGAGTAATTTACACTGAGTAGAACTGGAAGAGAAGAAAAAGAATTGGCTGAAGTCTAAATGCTAGGAAGTTTCTGCATCAAAGCTTAAAGGTATAGAAAGCCCATGATCTCCCCTCACAGCTGTGAACCACTTTTCAGGCCCACATTCTGCATTTTCATCTCTGATGAGAACTCTCACATTCACATTTCTGCATTCAGAGCTGTCCCATCCCCTCCAGAGCAAACAGGAACCCCACAGCCATTTCTGAAGGTGGCACATGGAAATGGTCAGTGTTCTCCATCCCAGGAAAATGCAGAAAGAGCATGATGCCAGAGCTGCCAGTGTCAGGAAGCACAGATTTGGTACAAAGATTACTGCTACTAATTATGATTATTCTCAGTASATTTGTTCCAGCACAGCCTGATGYTTAGGGRTCTCACTAGAAAAGTCCACACAGTRGAYGTAAAATTTTCATGCCAGTCTCCTATTTTCAGTAACAACCAGCTTAAAAACAACCTGGTTTCCTTCCAGTTCAATCAGCAGGCTCAAGATAAATGAAAGTTATCTTCATCTGAGGTTCTGAGGCCAACAAAACCTCTCCTGGCATYCCAAGGAATGGCTACCAAAGATGCCTGTTGGTAGCCTCTTTCTTCTGGATTTGGGGTCCAGCAGAGGCTTGTGGGGTTTCAGCTTCTGGGTKGGGCCTTTGAGAGTCCCTTCCCAGCACCCAGGCAAATCTCCAGCCTTTGGGTGACTCTGGACACTTCCCTGAGTTTCCAGGAAGCAGCCCAAGGCACCATCTGTAGCCACAACAGGCTGGRATTGGAAAATAAACATTTGCATTTATTGCAGTTTTTTCCTTATAAAATGAAGTAAGGCAAATTTCAGGATTTCCRTTCTCCTGGGAAGCTGCAGATCTCTTTTCCCTGAGAGGCAAACAAAGGATTTCCAGCACTCCCATTATCTAAGAAGAAAGAGTGGTTTTGRCCASATCCAGTGATGACCACACTGACAGATTTTCTCTGTGCTGCTTTGCCTGGTGCCTTGGTTKGAAAAGCCAGGTGAGYGCTAAGGAAGGCAGGAGCCTSCCCAGAAATGGAAAATGTAAACCCCCTCCTCTGAATTGTTATAATTTTGAAATTAAGGGGCTCTCAGGCAAAGATGTGGGAATAGGAACAACAGTTCTTTATTAGGGAAGAAAATAAAAATAAAATTAGAAATGCTGTAATACAAACCCCTGCCAGAGTGAGAGCATGCCCTGGCCCCTGTGTGTCAGGGGGTGTCCCAGCCCCATCCCATGGGGGCTCAGCCCTCCTGCAGTGCCAGCTGTGGCTCTGCTGCAGCAGGGATCCTGCACAAGGGGGGAGTTTTCCTCTGCAGCTCCAGGGCTGCTGCAGATGGGCCTGGGCTCCCTCTGCCAATGCAGGGCAGCAGAAAGCTGCTCCTCTGGCAATGCAGGGGGCAAAGGCTGCTGGGCCGGGCCAGGCTCAGATTGGATCCAGGCAGGAATGCTTGGCTCCTCCCCTGGGCGCAGCATCTCCCCATGGGATGCTGGAATTGGATCAGCCCTGCAGGGACACTCCCTGGCCATGGACAGCAGAGATCTCCTGSAGGGAGGATTGGCTGTGGGAGAGAGAAAGAACAAACTGCCCCATGGACAGCAGAGARCTGCCCCAGCTCTGACAGRTGGRGAYAGAACACACACCCCCAGCCACAKCTTCCAGCCCAAGACATCTGGAAACCAGAGCAGCCAGGACAAGGCTGGGCAAGGCCTGGGGCTCWGCAGGTTTGGTGAAATCAGCCCTTACTGAGCCCAGGGTACCAACAACTTTCCTGGAGCTTAGTGAGGGTTCCCAAGCAGAGCTTTATTTTAGCTGTCCATGCTGAGAGAGCCTTGAAATTTTGCCATGCAAATCAACAATYGCCCAAATGGCCAGGCAGCTGAAGCAGCAGAGCTGGAGCTGGTGCTGACCTGTCKGAACTTAGCAGGGAGATTGAGATCCACAGAGCTCAGGGCACATCCCAGTCCCAGGAACAACCTCCAAACACACTAAAGAAAAGCACAATTTCTGGAGGAAAACAGCACATTGTGTGCTTGAGAAAGAAACCATTTCCAGCCCATGAGATCTGAAGCAGTCTTTGCAGCTCAATAAAGAGCATTAGCCTGGAACATGTAAGAAAAGAGCAAGTCTTGTCCATTACCTAGCAAAATATTGACTTGTTTCTTATGTGGTTCCATAACAGAAACTSCTCTCCAAAGCCTGCATACTTCCAGTTTTATTTCCCAGTAAAACACACATCTAGCTCTGACAGGGCAAATTATTTTCACAGTCACTGAAGTCCCAAAGTCTTTAGTAGGGGTTTATGAGGAGAGAAGCAAGCAGATAAGTGGGTGATAAAGACAGAAAGTGACCCACTTGGGGGGAAAAATGGCAAAGACCAGGAGTTAAGGCTTTGGCAAAATTCACCACAACTGTAAATTCACAAAGGTGTGCACAGGTGATGTCTGTGTCAGGATGTTGTTTGACAATACAGCTTCTATCTATCTTTTGCAGTTTTAATAAAAATTTTCAGCATTTAGTAACAGGGGCAGTGCTAAATATTAATGTGACCCTGAGAGTGACATGATGCAGCCTCCAAGACAGCAAAGTGTTAATGTCAGATGTCTCTGAGCTTTTAATTTGGTCTTATTTGCACTGAAAAAGATGATACTCTTTATACCATTGTATAAAGAGTGTATATATATATATATATATATATATATAGTATGTACTTATACCCTGTATAAGTACAGCAACATTTCCTGTACGAAAGGCTCAGGAGCTGCAGAGCTCAGAGGGGAAAAGCTGCAGGTAAAGTAAAGGTAAATTAAAGATAAAGTAAAGATAAAGTGAAGGTAAAGTAAGGTAAAGGGGTATAACCAAATAATTCAGGAGCCTTACAAGCCCCCCAAATGATGGTGGTGGAAGGGAAATATGCAGGGATCAGGTGATTTCCCCAAGGTCATTCTGGACACAGAAGGTTTCAGCCCTCTCTGCTTTACACAGAGGGGATTTGGTTCAGCCTGAACCTTGTGTTAGGCTGCCCAAAGAAGTTGTAGATCAAAGAATATCAGGATCATGGAGTGGTTTGAGGAGTTGGAAGGAACCTTAAAGATCATCTCTTAAAGATCAACCTGGCCWTGGAGACTTCCAGGGATGAGGCAGCCACAGTTTCTCTGGACAACCTGTGTCTGCAGTTGGTTGGTAAATGAGGGGGAGGCCAGAGGAAGGAGCCTTAAGGTGAGACAGGGGAAATTCAGATCATATATATAAAAAAAAAAAATCACTGTTGGGTGGCCAGGCATGGAAATAAGTTGCCCAGGGAGGTGGTGGAGTCACCATTCCTGGAGGTGTTTAAGGCATCAGGAGGTGGTGCTGGGTGATTTAGTGGTTACGGGGTCGCAGTATCAGGTTTAATGGCTGGACTCCATGATCCTAAAGGTCTCTTCCAACCCTGATGGTTTCATGATTCCATGATTCTAGGAGGAGAATTGGAATGGGGAGGGAGAGGGAGAGGGAGAGGGAGAGGGAGAGGGAGAGGGAGAGGAAAGCAGAGAGTTCCCAGTGCCAGTTCTCAGGAGAGGAGAGGATGTTCTCCATGCCAGCTCTCAGGACTCTTCTTGCCTCACTGGCTGGCAGTGAGGTGATCCTGGCCAGCCCTGTTTGATCTGTTACAGCCATTTATTTACCTTGGCTTTTCACATACAGAATGCTCCAAGTATGTCCCAGCCAATGTGAGGTCCCAAAAGCCAGGTGGGGTTTTGTCCTTCACATGCAGGCATTTGCTGCCTCGTCTCACCATGACCCCGTGCAGAGGAGCTCAGGAATCTCTGTGGAACACTTGGACACCGTCTGACAGCGTCCGTGAAGTGAAATTAGAGTCAGGAAATCTCCAGGGAGGCAAGGAATAAATTTTATGTTCATTTCAGCCTCTGAAACAGTGAATTCTGAATAAAATACAGGTAATAGAAAAATGTCCCTTTTCCTATGAATAGGAGAGGGCTGGGGGAGGGGGGATGGAGGGTGRTGGAGTCAAAACCTGTGTCATAACACATTTCATCATGGAAGAGCAAGAACCATTAATACTGCAGGGGTATCTAATTCTGGCCTTTCTCCACTTCAGATGGCTGCCTTTGCAACCCAGTTATTTTTGATGTGCTTTATAGTGTGCAGAAACTTTCTGATGGGTTCCTAACCAATGACCTTGCCTGAAAAGATCATTGATGGTATTTTAATGACTTTCAGATAACTTTTATAGAGCTGAGGTTTTCAACCAGCAGGGTAGTTTTGGGTCTATACCTAAATATATTCTCTGTGAAGAAGTGTCAACTTTAAAAAAGCAGTGAAGGATGCCAATTACATCTCAACATTCCCCAGAGTGCTGGAAAATATCAATACATATATACATTTGTTAAAAAAAATCACAACAAAACAGCAACAAAGTATGCTATGCTGGAGAAAAACTTGCAAGCTTGACTTATTTATAAAAATTGAAATATTTTCTGTTCTTTTAGGAAAAGGTTGCTATTTATCCATCTCTCTTTTTTTTCCTACAGTATTTACTACATGATTTCTACAGGCATTATTTGCCTTATGGAAGTAATTTTTTATGCTGTCTGAATATTTCAGAACATTTAGTATAAGAACATAACCAGAATATCTTGTGAGCATATTCAGGGTATATTCAGTAGGCTTTTACTGCCTTTATTCCAGTACTCCTCATTATCAAAATAACATTTTCACTTGCACAGAAAACATCCCAGGATTTTCAAATATTGGTCACATCAGAAGATTTCAGGTATAAYTTCATTCTTCAAACAGGCAATCACCTTAGAAGAAGATTTAAAGGACAAAGACAGAAATTTCTTTGACACATGCAGCCCAAATGCCTTCCAGCTGCAGACACAAATCTGTATTTATGATGGATTTTCAGCATTAAATGTCCCAATGGCATGGTGCTGTTGGCTGGGCTGGGTTTTTCCTGGCCACTCAGCTCCAGGGATGGTGGATGGGACAGTGGTGCCAAGCTGCTGCTGGTGGCATTGGCTGATGCCACCCTGAGGAGCCCCCAGAGAGCAGAGGGGCTGAGGTGGGGAACTCACTGAAGTCATGGAAATGCTGCTGCAGGCTGCTACAGCCACGTGCTTTGGGCTTTTTTTTTTTCCTTTAAATGCAAAAACATTTTAAAGGTTACCATCTCTGTGACATTTCCATGTCTCTCCTCTTGCTGGTGGTGGTGCAGCTGACAAATTGAAGGCAAAGTGTAATTTGAATTACTGCTCTCTGGAGTGCCCTGTTTTCCCTCTGAGAGCTGGGCAGTGTTCCTGGGGCTGCTCAGAAATGCTACAGAATGCTGAATGCTGAATTGGACCCCTCACAGCCCAGAGAGTGTGGGAACCCAGGAAATTCCTCTGGCTGCCCCTGGAGGACTCGAGACCCTGCCCAGGGGGCTCAGAGACCTTGGCACAGGGCCCAAGACCCCTGTGCCTTTGATTTAGCCCTTGGAAAAAACAATTACCAACCTCAGATGAAGAATTACAAGCCCTGACAGTCTAAGTATAATGATAGTGAATTTATCACGAGGTAAAAAATAGATTTTTAGGGGTTTTTAGAATGGGGGTTCAGGGGGCARGATGGAGGAATTTGGGCATGTCCAGCCTTTCTCCTTCTACTTCTTGGCCTCCATCTTCTGCTGTGATGTTGTCACTTTTAGATTGGTTTAGAGTAGAAGCTCACTGTCTAACATAGGTGATAGGTACTGGAAAGTAATTGTAAATATTGTACACGTAGTTTTTAGTATAAAGACATAACACTGCCCCAGGGGCAGGCAGAGTGCCTGGAACTGTCCTGCTGAGCTGGACCTCAGCAGGAGAGGAGAAAGAATTTTATAGGTAAGGAACAATAAACAACCTTGAGACTGAGAAATGAAGAGCTCTGACTCCTTCTTCAAGTGCTGGGCTGAGAAAAGAGACTCTCTAACATTTGTGGGGGTCACTCTGACCAGCGAGAGAACCTAAGAGAGAGCATCTGTCAAATCCCAAAAAACAGCTCCAGACTAAGGGAAGAGCAAGTAAAAATCTTTTAAACCCATGTGATCATATGAGAGAATATCCAACAAGGCTATTCCATGTTTTATGAAACCTTTAATAATTGTCATTACACTTTTGGGTGGGATGTTCACAGCTGTCTCAAATTTAACCTCCAAAAATCTATAATTTCTTCAAGAAAGCTTTTCCTGAGCAGCTCCTGCAGAGAGAGAACCCTGCCTCCCTTCCCTGTGTCCCATAAAATGGGAGCTCAGGCTGCAGACCACATCCCCAGCTGGTAAAAATGAGCACTTCTTGTCCAGCTGAGGACAATTTATTGATTTACACTACTAATAAAACCAATCTCCTGCTTTTATTTTGGTTTTTAGGGGGATCTGCCTACAGGTAATGAAATATTTTTGTACCTCTTTGTATAACCTGCACCCAGTAAGTTACAGGCACCTATGTATGGACACACATTTAAATTGATGTGTGCTTGTAACATAAACAACAAATCTTCAGTTCACATGCAGGTATTAGGTAATATATTACCTTATACATAAAAGTAATTGAGGTAAAGTGTATGGGGAATAACTTTTGTTAGACTAAAGGCTTGAAAAACAGAGAGGTTTCAAGGCAGGTGAGTTTTCTTCAGGTCATTTTCAGGGCTCTTGTACCTCCAAACTTGTCTTTCTTCCATTTTTTATGTTAGGGAAGCTAAAAATAATTGTATTTTTACCCCCAACCCTTGTCTCGCCTCATAGCCTTAACCCACCCTGGTTACCCAGGACTGAGCACAAATTGGTGCTTTTTCCTGGAGACATCACAAGCCTGAAACAGCCCAAATCYCCTCTCTTTTTAACTTTTCTGGGGTGTGTTTGGCTTGTTTGTCCTCTCACAGGACAAGCTGCACAGCTCCTCTGGCTGGGGACTACCTGGAGCCTGAGATCTGCTAATTTCTGTGGTGACTGAGGAGAGAAGGGTTAATTAAAACTGCCCATCAGGAGGTGAAAAGTTCCCCTTTTTTTGTTTTTTACAATGGGAAGATACACAAATAATTGCCTGTTCCTGTGTCACCTCGTGTACTGGGGCTGCTGGCACAGGGCAAGGAGGAATTGTCCTCTGGGAGTCACAGGGAAAAGGGGAGAAAATGGGGGGGATTTGTCCAGGTTTGGAAAAGCATTTGGGAACAGCCTGGGAGAAATTCATCAGTTCTGCAAGATGAAGCTCAGAAGCGGAAGCCTTTCTCCTTYTCTAAGAGCTGGCTAAAAGTAAACCAGATTCTGCTGCCATGAATTATTAAAAGCAGTTCATTTAACATCATTGTGATTTGGCTGAAGTACAGACAGGGCAAAGTGGTTTCCCAAATCTTATTGACTTCCCTAAGTGTCCTATTAGAGGGCAAAAATGTGAGTTTGTCAGCAAAAAAAATCTGCTGGACAAAAGAACACAGARTAAAATGCTCTTTGGAGAAAGAGGAGAATTGCATTGGAGCTCCCGGTGAACAAACAAACACACAAAATTTTTTTAAGTTGCAATGTTTTATTTGTAAGAGGCTTGATAAATAAAAATGTGCTCTGACAGTTGTGTCACACATCAGATTCCCCCTCCCCTTTGCCATTTTCTGCACAGGTCACTATTTTAATGAGTCATGTTTCACCATCAGACTAAGAGCTGACTGTGCATGGCAGAAGTCATGGAATCGTAGAATGGTTTGGGAGGGACCGTAAAGATCCCCCAGTTCCATGAGCAGGGACATCTCCCAGAGACCAGATTGCTCTGAGTCCCATCCAACCTGGCCTCCAATGTTTCCAGGGATGGGGCATACAGCCTGTTCCAGAGCCTCATCCTGCCCATCATAAAAAAAATTCTGCCTTCTGTCTAATCTAAACCTGCCCTGAGTTTGAAGCTATTGCCTCTTGTCCTGCTGCAACAGGCCCTGCTAAAATGCTGCTCTCATTCTCCTCCATTCTTACAGCAGAATTTTTACTTYCTCCAGTTGTTCTTTCCTTGCAGTTCCATTTCTCCCAGCCCTGTGAGCTTCATCTGCAGGGCTYTGAACTTCTGGGTTTTGCAACCAGTCCCAGATCACTGAGCAGAACCAGGGTATGCCCAAAACCCAGGCTGTGAAGTTCAGTCTCCAAGGCAAARCTCCCTTTAATTCAGGATGGGCAGAACTCCTTGTAATGGATCTCACATAAATATGTGTGGGTAACTCCCATTCCTAAGTGCTTTAATAAATGGATAATGATGCAGAAAGGCTTTAGGGCTCCTCTTTTCTCTCCTTCCCTTTTTCTGCGCTTTAATATATGACAGAAAATATTAACTATCCCTAAAACAATTAATTAGAAAGGAAATAAAAAYTGTAAATACACATTACCAACTGAACTGTTTAATAAAAAACATTTAAATACACAATCCCTGAAGACAGTTCCAATATATCTTGCATTGCTGCTACTATCAGGAAATAAGTAAAATATGCAGAGAACCACACTCAGTTTGTATCTGACTAAAGATTTATAGGGCTCTGTCAAAAACTATTACCACAAACATTTGTTTAATTTTTGTTTCCTTCTGATTTCCAGCAGGATGGTCCAACAAATATCTGTGGAAAACTGACATATTTAACATGAATTGTTGTCTTCAGTAAGTTCTAATCATGCAAAAGGCTCTGGATCTGTAGAAATCCTGGTGCTTTCTCCCAGCTCAGTGAGAACAGCTGTTGGAATTCTCCATTTTCATCTCTTTCCTTCCTCATTTTCCCTCATATTTTATTAGCATTTTGTACAGATTTAAGTAGATCTGTAGTGAGGGGTCTGTCCCTGTGCCCCCACAGGTGATTCCCCACCTGCAGAGCTGCCCCAGCCCTGAGCCCAGCCCAGGGAGGAGCTGGAGCTGCTGCAGAGAGCCCAGAGGAGGCTCCAGGATGAGCAGAGGGCTGGAGCAGCTCTGCTGGGAGGAAAGGCTGGCMCAGCTGGCATTGTTCACCTGCACAGGAGAAGCTTTGGCCTGAGCTCAGGGTGGCCTTGCAGGGCCTGGAGGAGCCCCAGGAAAGCTGGAGAGAGACAATTGCCAGGGGATGCAGGGACAGCACACAGGGAATGGCCTCAAACTGAACATTTTTCAGGTTCAGATCAGATTTTAGGAAGAAATTGTTCCTTGGGAAGGTGGGAAGAAGCTGCAATAGAATTCCCAGAGCAGCTGGGGCTGCCCCTGGATCCCTGGCAGTGCCCAAGGCCAGGCTGACACTGGGGCTTGGAGCAGCCTGGCACAGTGGAAGATGTCCCTGCCATAGCAGAGAGTTTGAAGACCATCTTTAAGGTCCCTTCTGTCCTGCTTTAGGGCAAATTTGGGAGAAAAMCTCCAGAAGGGGGCCCCTCCAGAAAGCAAACCCACACGGCCCCTCACCCCGAGTGGTTCGGGAAGGATTCCTCGGAGAGAAGTGGAAAGAACCTGTTTATTTAACAGGCACAGCACCCCCAGCACACAGAATGAACAATACAGGATGACACCACTCTTTCACCGCTCTGAAAAAGATGACAAATTCAGAAAGTCTCTCCGGTGGGTGGTCACTCTGTAATTAGTCCCGCAGGCACTGCGGCAGCTGCTGCTCAGAGCAGGCCCCGCTGGGCCACAGGGTGCAAACTCTCGGTGTTCCCAGGCCCCAGTCCGGAGCAGGCTCGAGTAGTTCCAAGAMAGGGAAATGTCCTRGGYTGACTATATGATGCT
This sequence comes from Cardinalis cardinalis, assembly GCA_014549065.1. Classification (NCBI taxonomy): domain Eukaryota; kingdom Metazoa; phylum Chordata; class Aves; order Passeriformes; family Cardinalidae; genus Cardinalis; species Cardinalis cardinalis. The sequence goes on along the minus strand of JACDOX010000207.1, from coordinate 761,223 downwards.
TTTATCCCCAATTGTCTGTTCTGTTTATGCTGAATAATAAGTTTTGCACCTGTAGGACTTGTTCCAGGAGTRAAGGGGGGAGAGAAGAAGCACAGTTTGTTTTCAGGCGCTGCACTCACTCCTCCACATTCCTGCTCCTGGCTGTGCTGTCTGCGGATGGACAGACAGCAGGACAGAGCTCTCCTTTGCTTTTAGTTAGTTTAGCTAGCTGAGGCAAAGAAGTTCCCTGGATTGTGGGGTTTTTTCCCTTTTCTTTGGAGCTGTTTAAACCTGCTCTGGCCTGAACACCAGCAGAGCACCAGCAGCTCCACCTGTGGCCACTGGGCCGGGCCTGGGCTGCGGCATTTCCAGCACTGATAAGAGACTGAGTGAGCTGAGCTGCAACCCATGGAGGGGATTTTCTGAGTTTGTCATCTCTTTTAGACCAGCAAGGGGTTTTATTGATTAATATTGTTTAGGTTTTACTGTTTAATAAACAGGTTTTTTCCACTTTTCTCCAAGGAGGTATTTTCTCCCAAACCGGTTGTGGGGAGGGGGCGATTGAATCTGCTTTCCTAGAGGAGCCCCTTTGGGGGTGCTCTCCAAAATTTGCCCTGAACCAGGACAGGAAAAAAAACAGTCCCAGGAAAATTTGAACTGCCTAGTTAAACAGACTAACAAGCAGAAGCAAAAGCAAGAACAAAGCAGGAGCAAAAGCAAAGCAAAAGCAAGAGCAAAGAAAAAGCAAAAGCTGCACTATGTACTGCCCCGATGAGGTCTCTGGTGTCGAGATGACCCCAAGGTGTTAGAAAGTCTCTTTTTCCCAGCCCCARGACTGAAGAAGAAGTCAAGATTCCTCGGCTCTGGTTTTCAAGGTTGTTTATTTTCTCTTATCTATTACATTCTYTCTCTGACCTGCTGAGGTCTGTCCAGCAGGTTGGTTTGAGGCACAGTGACCGCCCACAGGGCAGTGTTAGCTTTTTATACGAAGAACTACGAGTACTTTATTTACAATAATTTTTSAGTACCTATCACCTATGTTAGACAGTCTGTCTCTACTCTAAACCAATCCARAAGTGCCACCATCACAGCAGAAGATGGAGGACAAGAAAAAACAGGAGGWAGGACAGGACACGCCCAGATTCCTCCATCTTGCCWCTTGAACCCCCAATCTAAAAACCCCAAAATTCTACTTTTTCACCCTGTGACAAATTCACCATCATTCTACTYAAACTCTTGTGGCTTGTAACTCCTCACACAAAGTTGGTAATTGTTTCCATGRSTTAAAATCAAAGGCACAGGTGGTTTCAACTCTGTGCCAAGGTCTCTGAGCCCMCTGCCAGGGTCTCRAGTCCTCCAGGGCAGTCAGAGGAATAYCCTGGATTCCAGCRCTGCCCTATCTCTGTGTCCCACCCACCTTTGGGGGAGTGAGCAGACTGATAACTGATAACAAAACAAATTTTCACTCTTCAGAGCCAGTCTTGAAAGTACAGAACATAACATCCAGCATAAACAGAACAACAGCTGGAGATACAAGCATCATAACATCACCCTAGGACACCTTCTAACCCAAAGCATCCCTTGCTTCCATTCTTATATGCTCCTTTCTAAAGCATGATGGGCAGTCAGAATGTTTGACATCCACAGGCAGGAGGATCCTTGGGAAGCACCACAGGAATGCTGTCCACACTAAACCTAGGACAGGTAGAAGAAGACATATGGTGCTTTTAACTTCCCTACTGATGCTGGTAGTTCCCTCAATCTCTTCAAGAATCAATGGAAATTAGTTCCCTAAAGAAGTGCATTTTACAGCTAATGGGAGTCTTTGGTTATGATTATTTCCTAAATGGAAAAAAAATGCACATTAACACGAAAATTCAAATGAGACTGCGAATCATTAAAGACCCATTTGTTCTACAAATAGAGCTGCAGTGGCTTTTTGAATAAATTCCTCAAGAAAAGCAGTTTCCTATAGATGTGAGAGGCCAGAAATTATTTACTTACTCACAAAAAAGGGGGAGGTATCAGTTGTTTTGAAAGAGAGCAACTAAACAGACCTAGGAGATCAATCTGTTTTTCTGCCTAGGTTTTCATAATTGCTGGTTTTTGCCATTTTCAACAGGATAATCAAATCCCTAGGYGAACTTGAATAAAATTCTGTGTTCTTTTGAGTTTGATGGACTGGTTATTTTTAGTCAGGTTTAGATGCTAGAAGGAAATTCAGATTTTTTTAGAGAGTTTGCACAGATCCTTAAGGATTTTTATAACACTTCAGAGGCACAGGGAAAAGCATTCTGCTGCACTTATGATGCTTTCAAAGTATTTTAAAATGCTTTCATTAAAAACTTTACAAAATCTTGCCAAGAAACAAGAAAGATGCAAGAAAAGYGSGGATTATTTACAAGGGATGCAGTGACAGGACAAGGAATGGCTTCAGACTGAGAGAGAGTGGGGTTAGGTGGGATATTGAGAAAAAATTGTTCCCTGTGAGGGCTAGGGGCCCTGGCACAAAAAAGTTGTGGCTGCCCCATCCCTGGAAGTGTCCAAGGCCAGGCTGGACAGGACTTGGAACACCCTGGGATAGTGGAAGGTGTCCCTGCCCATGGAATTGGGTGATGTTTAAAGTCTTTTCCAACCCAAGCCAGTATTCCATATCTCTATATATACATATATGAGTATTTATATTCACATATCCATGGAACTGTACAAAAACTGTTGTTAAAATAAGGAAAAAATAGGGGAGCCCAGGTTAGCATCCTCAGACTACTTCAAAGTATTTTAGTCTGCAAAAATGATACGTTTGGGCTGTACCCTTGCATATCCACCAGTGTTTATGTGCAGCCTAAGGCTCTGGGCATTTGCAAGCCACAGSTCTCAGCTAATAAACATTGCACAGACTCCTGGTACACGCTGCAAATTTCCCTTCCTATTTCCTCCTGATTTTGCTGGGGAACTTTACACGTGGATGCTGAAGCACTAAAACACGAGGTTTGCTCTTTCCTTCACCAAGGCAGGCTGGAAGTGCATGTTTTCCTCTTTTGATGGCTTTTAAGGCTTGGAAAATGGATATTGCACTCTCAGTGCACAACTGATGCACAGATGCAGAGCCTTGGAAAACATTTGCATTGACTATCATGATGCTTTCCTAATTAGATGCCTCTGAATGCAGATCTATTTCCAGCACGGTTTTTACGTCGAACTGCACAACAAATTCAGTTCAACTGGCAGTTTAGCTTATCCAAATGCCATCCACAGGAGGTAGCTGAAATAAATTAAAGAGGCAGTAATGCGCTCGTGGCGTTAACATTAGCATTTGGTGGCCTTTAGCTAGCTCAGGCAATAAACAAACCCGGATTGGGAAAAGTTTCCTGCTTATGTGGACAGAAGGGTGTCTGATGGCTGAGGGCTGAGTGCTGCTTCTCATCAGCACTCCTCTCTCCTGACAGGGCTCCTGAGAGCCCTCAGCACGCTCAGATAGCACAGTCATATTTTCTGAAAAATCCCTTCRCCCAGGATTTTTCTCCTGGGAAGCTGAGAAGCCTCAGAGAAAAATGAAAACAATGATTATCTGATTTGCTTCTCCTGTGTTTTGCTCATGTGGAATGTGKTTGGAGATTGTTTACCCACAGGTGATTGTTTCATTGGATTCTGCYGTGAGTTGTTTTCACTCTTTGGCCAATCGGGGCCAAGCTGTGTCAGGACTTTGGAGAGAGTCACGAGTTGTCATTATTATCTTTTTAGCCTTCTAAGTATCCTTTCTGTATTCTACAGTATAGTTTAGTATTCTTTAATGTAATATAGTATCTTAAAACAATAAATCAGCCTTCTGAGAACATGGAGTCAGTATMATCATTCCYTCCTTCGTCTGGGGGCGAGGCAAATACCCTCAGAGAGGGTTTCACCCTCCAAGAAGGGTTCAAGGTGGGAAATCAGTGGATCCATGGGAATTTCATGGGGTTTCATGACCTGGTGTAAGGTGCTGCAGCTGGATTGGGGAAACAGCTGGTAACAACACAGGGTGGGGATGACAAAATCAAGAGCAGCCCTGCCAGGAAGGACTTGGAGGTGCTGGAAGGTGAGAGGATGGATATGTCCCAGCTTGGCAGTCCAGAAACCCCCATGATGTTGTGGGCTCATCCCAGTGTAGCCAGCAAGAAGGGGGGAGACTCTGTTTCTTTGTCCCCTTCAGGTGATTCCCCACCTGCAGAGCTGCCCCAGCCCAGGGAGGAGCTGGAGCTGCTGCAGAGAACCCAGAGGAGGCTCCAGGATGAGCAGAGGGCTGGAGCAGCTCTGCTGGGAGGAAAGGCTGGCACAGCKGGCATTGTTCACCTGCACAGGAGAAGCTTTGGGCTGAGCTYGGTCACCCCATTATTTGTGGAGAGGTGGGGAAAACTCTCACCATCACTCTCTGTGTCATCTCAGGTCCCTGTCCAGTTGCAGGGCATGAAGGAGCCCCAGGAAAGCTGGAGAGACAATTTCCAGGGTATGGAGGGACAGCATACAGGGAATGGCTTCAAATTGCCAGAGGATGGGGTTAAATTAGATATTAGGCAGAAATTCTTCCCTGTGATAGTGGTGAAACACTGGAATAGGTTGCCCAGAGATTTCGTGGCTGCCCCTGGATCCCTGGCAGTGCCCAAGGCCAGGTTGGATGGGGCTTGGAGCCACCTTGGATAATGGAAAGAGTCTCTGCTCATGGGGGRATTGTTAGGACAAGATGATCTTTAAGTTTCCTCCCAACCCATTCTATGATTCCCTCATTCCATAAAATAGAGGAAAGGGAGGCAAAATGGGATGGATGGCAAAGGAACCCTGCTAATGACCTGATGCATGAGCAGCTCACCAGCTGGGGATGCAGCAGGTCCCCCTCCCTGGGTGCTGCCTGCACTGGAGGGGGTTTGCTGACAGAAAGCAGCCAGGGTGGATTGCAATGAAGGCATTTTCCCTCTGCTTGTCCTTCAGCAAACAGCTCGTGTGAGGYAGCGGCTGCAGGGAGAGCCAGACGACCTCTGTCAGGATTTCTGGGGAAATTCAGAGGAGGCATCTGTGTTTTCTCATATCATCCTACTCCTTCCACAGCTGATGGAAGCAAAAATTGCTTTGAAGTACCTGGAGCTGCAGATATAAATTACAGCTGAATTAGGATTTTAAACACTGCCTTGGGCTGGTTTCCTGGAGTCTCAAACAGGCAGGGACATATGTGGCAGAGAAGTTGCTGCTGATAGAAAGTGGTTTTTTCTAGAAATTACCCACCACAGTGAGAAACATGATTTTGCTCAGTAATTAATGTCATGACTTCATCAAATTGAAAAACAGGAAAAGAAGGGACAGGGCAGAGCTGGCAGAAGAAACAAAAGGGATGGAGGAGCTCTTCTGGCAGGACAAAATGGTGCCAAAAGCTGAGATGGAAATTAGATGAGAAGAGAAGAAGAAAAGGAAAAATCTCACCTTTATGAAAGCCCAAACTGTGTGGAATTGCTGTCATTTTATATCAAATTGCCTCTTTTTCTTTTTCCTCCCTGAGGASCATGGATTACCTCAAGTACTGGCACTAAAGAAGTACTGCAGCAAAGGAAAAGCTCAGAAGGGAGTTATTTAAATAGGTGAACCCTATGCTTCCCCAAGAGTTGTGTGCTGGAGCCCCAGGGTGGGTAAAAGGAGGGGAGCTGCTTTCTGCCATGCTTGAAGCAGATTTCCTGCCCCAGGTTTAACTGCAGATGGGCAGGAATGAAGTTGGGCTCTGACAAGAAACCCTCAGGGAAGAGGGGACAGGGAGGATGGGTTTGTGGCCACTRGGGCCTCTGCTGTAGGGGGATAGAACATAAGTAAATAAATGTTGTATGGAATGTAATCTTACCCCTAAGGAGTTGCAGCTGAGCCAATTATTRGAGATTAGGAACAGKCCTGACTTTAACAGGCCACAGCTGTAGCCAATGAGAAGAAGAGTGCTATARAAGAATGGCWTGGCTGGTTGAGAAGGGAMCTGGAGTCAGTTGGCTGCTGTGAGAAGAAGGGWGAGTCMGTGCTTAGAGGAKYTGCCYAYGAGAAACACCAAGGAGGTGTGAAACTCTTGCAATAAGGAGAYAACAATGTGGAACCTTTGCAATGTAATGACAACACTCTGCCATGCCCTGCTGATGGGGCYCTAGAACAACTCCAGAGAGGGGCAGGGACTTGGGATGAGCCAGAGAGTGATGGTGAGAGCTTCCCCCACACCCCCTGAAATCATGGAATGGGTTGAGTTGGAAAGGACTTTAAAGCCCATCCAGTGCCACCCCAGCCATGGTAGGGACACCTCCCACTGTCCCAGGCTGCTCCAACCTGGCCTTGGGCACTGCCAGAGATCCAGGGGTGGAATTCCATCCCAGCCCCTGCCCACCCTCACAGGAAAGATTTTCTCCTAATTTCTACCTAATATCCCATCTGAACCTGCCCTCTTTCAGTCTAAAGCAATTTCCTCTTTTTCTGTCACTAAATGTCCTTGCAAAATGTTTCTCTCTACCTCCTGAGTGTCTGAGCTGGCCACCACCTGCTGCTTTGTTTCCCCCAAATGAGGTCATTGCTTGAGAACAAATTCTAGGTTGTTATCACAAAAAAATTTACATATTGCCACCAAAGAATCATCGGTATTTCCATTAATTTATATAAATATGCCTTCAGCCACCACGAGGACTGCAACTGCAAAGAGCAAACATTTTAATCATGTTCCAGAAGATTGCAGTTTGCTCAAGCACCTGCCAGCTTTATCCTGGCAGGCCAGGCTAGGATTGCTCTGGCATTTTACTGTGGCTTGTGTTTGATGATCAATTTATCCCATAATTTTATTTTTTTTCCGAGCAATGAATACTTGCTGTGTGTGGCAAAGCATCTGCAGCCACTTGTTAGTCCAGCACAYGAGGGATGCAGAGCAGTCAGCACAACCACTGTCTAATTTGGAAGCTAGAATTTATTTATGTCTGCTGGTCAAGCTACCTCCTTTCCTGTACTGTGACTGGAAAAGTAACTTTTATAGTCATGCTGTGTGATTTTAAAAGCAGAAATGGCCCATCAGGGAGGCAAGCAGCACCTCCAGAAAGGAGAAAGGGCTCCTGCAGCAAAAATGTGGACAGGTTTGTGTGGCAGAGCAGGGAACAGCCCTRAGATTTAGCAGATTTCCAGCTGAAGGCATTGGCAGCTCCTTGGAGTGGGGCTGAAGCAGGGGGGCTGATTGCCAGGCAGCCTGCAGAGCCTGGGAGAACAACAATCCAAAACCCACTTTTGTTGCCTAGACATGTGGGAATACAGCATGAGTGCTGTACCATAAAAAATACAGCCTGGTGCTGTCCAGGCTTGATCTCATCTTTTAGTTAGACAATGACAAAAGGTTGTTTTTCCAGGACTTTACACCTTAAAAAAATAAAAACCTTGCCAAGAAGTGCATTCCTTGCATTGTCAGCAATGCAGCAGCTGAGGAAGGTGGCAAAGACCTGTTGAAGAGAGGGGAGCTTGGTTTGGCGTGGCCACTGCTGACTCAAATCCATGTCAAAATGCTCCCAGAGTCTGGTGTACAATTATTTCAAAGGGGAATAGGCTTGGATAAATATTTCCAAGACTGGAGTGGATGGTCAGCACTGTTTGCAAACACAAACACTGTGGCACCATCAAACTGTTTAGGTTGTGCAGCTGGTAGCACTAAAATCAACTTTTGAMGAGATCCCTGCATCTTCAAATGGAAAAGGGAATTACTGAGCRCTTGTTTAGCTCAGGCACTGCAGGAACAGCAGCCACACTCTCTCTGAGACAGGAGTTCAGCTTCTAAAGAAGGCAGGACAGGAGGTTTCTGTCACGTTTCCCTCCCTGCCAGCAGATTGCTCCTGTCAGCCTTGACAAAGGGGAAACTTTGAGGCACAGAGGGCTCAGCTCTGCACGTTCTGCAGATACAGCACATGACTCTTTAATGTTCATTTCTGTTTGCTAAGTTGTGACTCTTAAGCCTCTTAAAGATGGTGAAGATGCAGATGGGCAAATGCAGATTTTTTTAAYAGTAAAAACTATGACAATCTTATAATTAGAACAATCTCATCTTGTACATGCTGAAGTTTGACACAGTACATTAGCTGAAGGTTAAATTACAACAAAGTACAGCTGAAAAGTTCAGAAGAGTAAAACTTCTCTTAAAAAGAAAAAATTATTTCAATCACTGCCACACATTTGTTCTCCAGTAGCTGGATTCACATTTTGATTTCTGGGAGGGAAATTTTTATTCCCTGTTGGAAGTAGTTTCTGAAGGAAGGAAAAAGGTCACTTTGAAAACTGTTGACGTCTGCAGACGGGGGAAAACTCCTGATTGATTTATGTTTGTTTGTACCATGTGTGATGGGAACTGAAATATTAAGTAAAGGGTGTGGGGAGGGCATCAGGAATCCTGTATTAGAGAAGGTCAGGTTCTATTTTCAAACATCTTAATTTTTCAGGACTCTGGCTTTCTCTCACACTTAATAGTTATGGCATTTGCTGTGTAAATTCCTAACTCAAATATATCAGCAGAAAGATGACCTTGCCAGATTGCAGAAATATGCTAAATATTAAATCCCTTAAGGCTTAGGCTTCGCTCACACATGCAAAGAAGTTTCAAGAAATGATTATGAAATACAAATACGCATCACAGCTACACTGAACTTACATAATATCTTAGACAAGAAAGTTAAGTTCAAATAACTGACTTTTGGATGTCACTGCTACTGGAAAATGCAGGAAAAAAGATCACCTTGGGRTGCTAAGGGAAACATACTCCACCAGATCCCCTATTTTTCATCCAAGAAAAGCAGAAGCTCACTTAGTTTCCCTAAAACATGAGCTGAATCAAAATACCAAATCAAAATGCTTTTATCTCCCAGAATTCTTTAAATGTCCACGTGTTTGTGCCCGCATGGGCAATATTTGGAGCTGAACACAACTGGCTAAAAACTCACCTGGTATTTTCATATCTCAGAGCTGCTATCACCTTTAATTGATTGATTGTCCAGAAAAAAAGAGCTGGAAATAACCTGTGCTTTGACTGACAGTTCAGTTAATGAGCTTAACTAGATAATCCTGGGAGGTCTGAAGATAAATACCACAGCTAAGGAAAGGTATTACCCCTGCTTTTCTCCTCACTCTGACTTTACCAGGTGCACAGTTCCAAGACAAAAGACAAGGGGCACAGCCCAGTGCCCAGAAAAAAATCCCAACTGCTTCAATTGTTTTATTAATGAAGAATGAGGACAGCCAACTTCCACYAACATYTCAACAAAGTTTTAAAAAGTGGCTKCTYCTTTTTTTCTAGGAGAAATTACATGACTCTTCAAACACTCTAGTAAACAAAAAAAAATAGAAAAACCCACAAACAACAGAAAAAAAATAGAGAAAAAGACCTTTTAACCCCAGAGACTGCAACTTGCTTCTTATTTTAGCAATGCAGCTCTTACCAAGGTGAGGTAGCAGAGGTGCAGTGCACTTTTCTRAAAGTTCAGCTAAATCCAGAATCTCTCATGTTGCACTAAGTGGGAGAACAACACAGTTATTCTGCTGAACAGGGTATTTAGAAAGAAATCTCTCTCAGATCAATTAACTTGGCTGACTGTATGTAGGCGAGAACCAGATTTCTCTGAAATATTTGGCCTTAGTTAATCAGAGGAGTGATCAGGCTGTGGCAGTGTCAGGCTCTAGCAATGAGCTCTTTTTCTTTCTTTTCAGGTTAGAGGAAGAAGGATCCTGTAGAAATTGTCAATTTTCTCAATTATGATTCCCAACTAATTTTTGACTGCAGAATGAAAATCCCTAAATTGCCGTGAAGTCATAAATACCCTGGGTTATATAACCCAGGCTCACATCCTCATTAAAAGTGATGTCTTCAGCATCATTTACTAATTCCTCATTTTTTCCCAACTTTGGTGAAAACTGCCTTGCAAGGAGCCCACCTCCAACACTTGGCCCCTGTTCTTGAGGGGCTTATTGGATAAGCTTCCAAGCCTCCATTAACTGTGAATTTCCAGTCTATTAACTCTTTAGCTCTTGGTATCACRTGGGCATTTCTAACATAAACCCTGCTGCAGTGAGTGTGGATCCATGATAAAAATAAGGAAGGAGCAGTGGATTGGATCAGCTCCATCTGGAAATGGGATAAACTCCTCTCTGTCTCACCAAACTGAGGTGATTTTGCTGCAGAAGGAGGCTGGACACTTTCAAGGGTTGGAAGCCAGACTAAAGCCTGAGRAAAGGCTTAAATGGGCAGTGGGTCAGCTTGGTTTGCTGGCCAAAAAAGGGAATTTCAGCACCAGGAGAAGGTCCTGTTCCTCCAGAGCTCCTCCAAACTCTCTCTGCAGGCAATTCCTGCACAGCAGATAATAGATGCTGATRTGTAACCAGACAGAATTTGTTTGGCTTTGTTTCTGATGCAACAGCCGTATCAAAAAACAATCAGATGTCACTGCAGCTATATTTACAAATGGATGGCTAATAACTGGAAGCTGGTGCAAATTAAGTCAGATTTATTTYGCTCTAGGTGAGAGCTTGTTAATAACAGTGAAATGCACGAGGAAGAGAGGCTCTGCTAAATCTCCCTGCTTGGCAGAAGCCTCATCCATCACAGAATTGCTGCAGTTGAATATGGCACATTTACACAGTCTGTGAAAGATTTGCAAAAGCACCCAGGGGATTAAAGTGCACGAGTGCCAATGACTTTAAATGGTACTTGCTTTTGCAAATTTCATCCCCTGAGACTTCAGTAAACTTAATAATGCACAAAAATACAGTCTGAAGTGCAATCCAGCTTTACATAAGCTGGGCAAGTCTCGCTTTTGTTTTAATTTGATTGATATTTTAAGGGGAAAACACAAATGACTGGTTTTTCTGGTTTGTTTTTTTTTTTACTAAATGATCAGACTGGAAAGTGGATTTTGAACAATGCTTAACTCCAAGGCTGACAAATACAAAAATTCCTAACAGCCAACAGATCAGATTTTTTTTTTCAGTGAGAATCAACAAGTTTTATGTCAGAGAGGAGACAGGCAAAAGGAATTAAGTGGGCTTGACTAATCATCTCACCTAAAGAATATCACTGCTGACAGAGCACAGGAAAAAGGAGTTACAAGAGGGAACAGAATAGCCTAAAGCACACAAACAAAAGTAACCTTTTAAAGTTGATTTGCATCAGAGGCTGTGGACCATTGTCTAAAAATACTAATGTTGACTCCAGCAACCCAATCAAAGCCTTATGCAGTGTATCTGGAGAAAAGCTTTTCAGCTGGGAATGCTTTAGCAAGGAGCAGCAGGAAAATTGAGAGTGAAATTCGGTTGCTAGGACAAAGAACAAGCAACACAAGTGCATGCCTGCTCATGCCATGATAACTMAGGCATGCCCTACCAAACTTTCTGTGTGCCTGAGTCCTCCTTGGCCGTGTGGTTTTGTATTCCTGAGCTGCAAAACATTTTTCAGTGGCATTTTGCAAGTCCCAGATCCATCACCTGCTTATTGTCAGCTCTTTCCAGGGCAGAGAGGGAGAAGGACRCTGCAGAAGTGGCAGGCAGGTGGGGATGTCTTCAAGGTTTTCTGGTGAATTATCCTGCTGGATGAAGCAGTGGCTTCCACACACACAGAGGGTGTGTATCATGTGCATCATATTCTGTTTTGTATCATATATTACAATTTCACTCGGGTCTGGCTGGGTGGGAACTCACCAAAGCAGCCCAAGGGCTGCCCCCCTGTGCCTGCAGAGTCACAGAATCACTGAGGTTGGAAAACACCTCCAAGACTGAGTCCAACCTGTGACCCATCCCCACCCTGCCAGAGCCYTGAGTGCCACATCCTTGGACACCTCCAGGGATGGGGCCCCCACTGAACATCTGTCCCAGTGTTTAACAATCCCTTCAGTTGGAAGACCTGAATTTCAGAGGAAATTCCTCCTGATGCCCAGCCTGAAGCCCCCTGCCCTCYCCAGCAAGGGGGGCTGAGCTCCAGCAGACTCTCAGCCTCGGGGTGATAAATCCTCAGGTGATAACTTCCAGCAGCAGGAGCCAGGCAGCAGCTCCAGGGATTGTATCTCACCTTTATGGAGCTCATCCTCCCTCGTGCTGCAGCCCTGCTGTGAGGTGGCACCTGAGGAAAATCAAAATCAAGGGCAGGAGCAAGGTTTATGTCGTGCTGGTGCAGCCAGGGGAGCAGCTGCTCATTGCTGCTGTGCACATGAGCCTGAGCTCTGACTGTGCACTGGCACTGAAGGAAATGCTGTGCAGATGAAAAATGGATGTTTATTATTTGGGTTCTTTTTTTTCCTCAAAGGAGAATTATCTGTTTCTGTGCAGGCAAAAAGAAAAAAAAAACACAACTAACTGTCATCGAGAGAATTTCCCTTCCTTGCTGGATGCTTTCAGGATTTCCTTTATTCTTTTACTTTCTGCTTTGTTGCTAGTCCTTGAAGCTCTGGCAGCTCTAAACTAAAAATACTATTGGAAATTAGTACTATTGACTACAAAGTGTGCAGGATTACAATTTCAATGTGCAGCACAGAATCAAGATAATGGACTTTTAATTCAGATGACAGGCACTAAGTCATGTACATCTGTGAGAAAGAAGCAAAAGAGGTAGAGCTCTGATGCCAAGAAAACTTGTTTTAATGGAAAGTGCTTCTGTGAAAGGACCATTAACTTCTTCTGTATAAAAGTATGAAGAATATGATGCATAATCCAAGCTTTCCCCCTGTGGGCATCCACACAGCAGTTCTGAAAAAGAGCAGAAATAGAGGAGCTAATCATCCATCTTTCTGCTATGCAGCAGATGTCAATAAACTGGAGTTTGTGTTCCATTCCACTAAAATCCCAATGTCCCAGGCAATAACCTGTCCCTCAATAAACACAGGGCTAATGTCCATTGAGATGTGAGCTAATGCTGAGTGGAAAATGACTTCTCTGTTTACCTACACCCAAATTGCATTTTATTCATTTTCATTTACCAGATAAAAACAATTGATTGCCTCAGCTCATCCTTTGTAAAGAAAAGGCCTTTGTGAACAGGGGAGCATCGATGGCACAAGAATTCTAGCGGAATCAAATTGCTTTTCCCGCAAACAATGATTTTAATTTCTCCACAGATGATGTCTCCCAATTCTTTTAAGCCCTGGATGCAAGAGGTGGTTTGGGTGCTCTCCAGAGGCTGTAGGCACCATATGTCAGGGGGAAATCTAGAGGGCAAACTCCAGGCTGGCTGATCAAAGAGTGAGGCTTTTATTTTTAACTCTGCCAGAATTTGCAGTGCACAGCTGTGCTCCTCACTGCCTGCCAGCTGCCTTGCATAACCTGGGCACCGATACCTCASTGCTGCTCCCAGGTATCCCTGAAGGCACTGCCACGTGGCCCCCTTTACATAACCCAAGGGGAAAGCTCTGGGGCACGAGGGTGGGTGGGGAATGAGGAGCTGCAGCTCCCTGGCACCATCACCTCCCTCCCATCCCTGCCAGGCTCGCTGCCCACACCCTGTGCCTCCCCTCAAGGAGCTGTTCTTACACCTGTCCCCTTCACCTTCTCCAAACYCCTTTCACTGCAGAAATCCCCTTCCCTGCTGCCAGGCTCTGCTGCCATCTCCCCCCACTCCATCCCCTGCCTGATGCTGGGGCTGCTCTGGGCTTTAGGGCAGGGTGGTGACTCCACAGCCCCTTGGCTGATCAGCTCAAAGCTCTCATGCTGATGCCTCTTTTTGCTTCCAGTCTTCTGGAAACCTGTCAGCTTTCCCCTTGCTGTAGTAATCATTGTATGTGTTATTAATCATTGCCATCATCTGCTGGTTATTTTATTTTTTTCAGTAATTCACTCTATTAAATACAGGCTTGGCTCCCAACAATAAATTACAAGGGTKCAAGGAATGCAGGGATATAATTTTGCCATCCCCTGCCCTGCCAAGTGGTACCTGATGCTGGGGCTGCTCTGGGCTTTAGGGCAGGGTGGTGACCCCACAGCCCCAAAGCTCTCAGGCTGATGCCTCTTTTGGCCTTTTTTGCTGGTGTTTTTTATTATAAATGGATGATGAGATGATTGGCTCTCCCAATTAAGGGATAACTATTGTGTGAATATTAATAAAAGCTTTAGTGATGTATAGTTGTGTTATTGTCATGAAGTCATGGAGTGCTTGGGGTTGGGAGGGTTCTTACAGATCATGGAATTCCACCCCTGCCATGGCAGGGACACCTCCCACTGTCCCAGGCTGCTCCAGCCCCAGTGTCCAGCCTGGCCTTGGGCACTGCCAGGGATCCAGGGGCAGCCCCAGCTGCTCTGGGAATTCCATCCCAGCCCCTGCCCACCCTCCCAGAGTACAATTTTTTCCTAATACCCAATTTAAACCTGATTCTTTCCCCCTTGTCCTTTCACCAGTTGCTTCCASTCTTCTGGAAACCTGTCAACTTTCCCCTTGCTGTAGTAATTATTGTATCTGTTATTAATCACTGCCATCATCTGCTGGTTATTTTATTTTTTCAATAATTCACTCTATTAAATACAGGCTTGGCTCCCAATGAGAAATTGCAAGGGCTGAAGGAATACAGGGATATAATTTTGCCAAGATCTGCAAACCAAGCACAGAAAGTCACTGTACTTTGTGTACTTGATGAGGCCAAGAGATCATGTGCTCACACCCCCTCCCTTTGTCACATTAGTCCTGAAGATTTCTGCAGGAATATTTGTGCTGGAAACTACCACTGAATGTGAGTAATAGTATAAGTTTGGCCTTTGTGAAAAGATCATTAAATCACAACGCACTGAGAAGGGACAAGAGTCCTCAGGCTTATTTCAAAAGCTATTTTTAGCTGTGGATATGAAGACTTTTCTTATCAAATAATTAGTCATCACCAGTAAAGGCAAGTTAACTTTTCAGAATAAAATAGGAAGTCATTGAAACCTTTTCTGAGTTTCCAAAAAAGGTTGATATAGACATCATTGAAGCCTCTGCACCTGACTGCAATTATTTAGGAACAGAAAATGGGAAAGCACAAAAAAAAAATTGAAACTATTACAATTCCTGCCTTATTTGAAGGAAAAAGTGCTACAGATAAAGACATTTACCCAGATTTCTGTGTCATCCCAGTATTGCAGAGGTGCAGGGGGATTGCAAGAAAAAAAAAAAAAAAAAAAGTGAAATCCTGACCAGCCATAGAAATCACAGAACAGCTCCATGTTCTTGGGAGATGATGTTGTGAGTACAAGACAGCAAAATAATGCTGTCACAAAAAAATGCCAAAAGCTGTGTAAATTTGTGGTGGGGGGCTCATCACTTGTAGAACAGTGGAGATAATTGTGCTGCTGTGCCTGGCACTGGGTGCACTTCATCTGGATGGCTGCATTTCATTCCAGGCACACACAGATAAACTGGCAGAGTTCAAAGGAGAATAACGAAAAATAAGGAAAAGGGTTGAAAAGGAGACCTACAAGATAAGATTAGGGAAACTGGGTATAGCTGGACTGGAACAAATTAATCTAAATGGCAGGAGGGAGGATTTAGGTTTTAAGTACAAACCAACCTTTATAGCTTTAAGGAAAGTTCAGCCATGGAACAAGCTGCCAAGGAAGGTTTTAGCCTTACCATCACTAGAGATACTAAAAGGCAGGAGACCATCTGTCAGGGAGAGTTTGGGGATTTAAAAAAAAAACCAGAGAAAAAAAATGCAGTGCCTTAATTTAAGAATTGAGCTAAATAACCCATTCGTGACTAGACTTTAATGGATTAGAAATGGCAGAGGTTCTCTTTTGAGGGGAAGTTCCTGGATCTTCCCCCTCTGAAGATTGTCTTGATCATATAAACCCATACAAGGGATTTCTGCTGTTTTCACATTGAGAAGGATGTTTGCATTTAAATGCTTCCAGGAGATTATTGTCTAAATATTAATTTCATCATATTGATGGTACACTCTGCTTTTTTCCCATCAGGCTTTGAACACTTGTATAGAGCTAATATTGAAAAAAGAATTCTAGAATCATGGAATGTCCTGAGTGGGAGGGATCATCAAAGCCCAACTCCTGGCCCTGCACAGACATCCCAAAATCCCACCCTGTGCCTGGGAGTGTTGTCCAAACACTCCTTGAGTTCTGGCAGCCTTGGAGCTGTGCCCACTGCTCTGGAGAGCCTGTACAACAAATTGTCACCTTACTTGTTTTTCTGTGGGACCCTTTGTTCCCACACCTCAGCTCCTCTAAGAGGCACTCAAGGGATTCCTGTTAAAACTTCTGGAAAATCCAGGTTTCCCTGGGTTCCCAGTTCCCACCTGTCATYTCCAGGGATGCAGGTTTTGGAATCACACCAGCCATGTGGCTGGGGATGTATCATGGCTGGATCACTTCATCTCTTTGGTTCCCTCTCCAGACTCCTAGTGAAGTTGCTCTTTGGAAATCCCTGAATTCTGCTAGAGCCCTTTCTAAATGACATTTCTAAAATATGTTGTTAATTTTCCCTGGAGCTGAGGCCAGTGGGAGCAATGGTTTGASCAAGGCAGATGTTTTGCATCTGAGATCCTCCACCAACCATGGGTGAATGTGCCATTCACATTCTCTGAAAAAATCCCTTTGCCCAGGATTCTTCTCCTGGGAAGCTGAGAAGCCTCAGAGAAAAATGAAAACAATAATTATCTGATTTGCTTCTCCTGTGTTGTGCTCATGTGGAATGTGTTTGGAGATTGTTTACCCACAGGTGATTGTTCCATTGGATTCTGGTGTGAGTTGTTTTCACTCTTTGGCCAATCAGGGCCAAGCTGGGACTCTGGAGAGAGTCACGAGTTTTCMTTATTATCTTTTTAGCATTCAGTAAWTATCTTTTCTGTATTYTTTAGTATAGTTTAGTCTAGAATTCTTTAATATAATATAGTATTATAAAGTAATAAATTAGCCTTCTGAGAACATGGAGTCAGATTCATCATTCCTGCCTTCATCAGGGCATCCCTGCAAATACAATAGGTGAACCTCGTGCACTCCTGGTGATTTGTTGGTATTCATTTGTTGATACTGAGAGGGTCAGTTCAGATGGGATATTGGGAAGGAATTCCTCCCTGGCAGGGTGGGCAGGCCCTGGCACAGGGTGCCCAGAGCAGCTGGGGCTGCCCCTGGATCCCTGGCAGTGTCCCAGGCCAGGTTGGACACTGGGGTTGGAGCAGCCTGGCACAGTGGATGTTCCCTTCTTATAGAAAAGGTCAGAAAGAGCTGAGCTTTAAGAACCCTTCCAACCCAACCCATTCCATGGCTTGATTCTGTGATTCTGTGACTTTGCCAGGTTGCTCCAAACTCTGACTGAGTTGTGGGAGCCTCTGCTCTGGGCATTAATCCAAAACTCATTTCTACTTTCTGTAAAACCTCCATTTCCCCACTTCCCCCACAGGTTTGGCTGTGGCTTGCTTTTCTCTCTTTAACCTGACAGACTCCACATTCTTTGCCGTTTTTCTCGTGTGGGCATTCCTGTGCTTTTTCATGGCTTTTGGTTCCTCCTGTTGGTCTCCTCTGTGTTTACTTCCCCAGGTTATTTTACAGTCCAGGCAACGATGTGAGCTGAGGATTTCACAGGCTCAGGYAATTGTTCTGATCACTCAGCTGTAGGTTATTCTCTTTTGGGATAATCTGGCAGCAATTTGGAGCAGAGGCAGCGTGGATGTGTCTGGGGAGGGTGTGGGTGTCAGTGGTGGGAGCCATAACCCCATTTCCTGCAAAATCTACTGCTCTGAGTATTCTTCCATGTTACCTATGGGAACTTTGGGCTTATCAGCACAGAGATCTCCCTAAATTAAATCTTTCTTTCCAATACTACATTATTCAGTTAGGCAGAACTCAGTGAGTGTCTGGAAATTAAAAGACCCACATTATCCCTGGAATATTGACTGTCTTCCCTCGCCCATCCTGGTTGAATCCAATTCCTTTTCTCACCTCAGCCAAACCCAGAGAGGTCTCTGAAAAGTGTGAGTTAGTGGTAAGAAAGAAATTAACAGCTGTCACCATGGATATGGGCAAAAGATGAGTGAAGAGCAAGACTCAGGAGCAAGAAAGCTCTCCTGGGAACATGAATCTGTGTGCAAACACATTTACATGGAAAGGAAATTGCCTGACGGGGCAGCCACAATTATTCCAAATTCCATGCCAGATCACTGTTTCCTCATTATGTTTCTCTGTACATTAGGGCTGTGTCTGTGAGATGCACTCTGAACTGCACATTGAAGGAAAGCCCTGCTGCTGAAAGAGCCATAATTCATTTACTAACAGCCCCTGTTGCTGTGCTTCAATAATGCAATCATTTTCTCTGTGTCCCAACCATATGATTATTCCTGTTGTGTAGGAAATTTAAGTCCAAGGAATGTCAGATCAAATATAAAAGCCTAGTGCTTACCCACAGTTTTTATTCAATTAAGTAGCCATTACAGAGCTCATGCTGTTTCAAATGACATAATGCAGAACACAAATGCAGTCTTTTATTACAAATATATGTTCATCTAAACAAAATGGCAGCAAAACAATCCAAAGCCATTACAATTTTTAGATTATTATGCTTAGGCTATCATTATATGGTGAGCAGTTGCTGTGAAAGACAAGTGGGGGAACTGGGGCCTCCACAAACCACACTTTGAGCACAGCAGCACTGTCATTTGAGGTTTATTTSTGAAATTCTTAAATGCAGAGGAACAGTGCTGATAAAGAAAATAAATAATGAAAGCACTGAGCTGCAGCTTGGAGGACATTGACTTTGCAGGTGATGAGTGGGAAAGTCATGCCTAGGACCTGACACACAGAGAAAGAGGTGCCACAGCAGGGTCTGGGTGTTCCCCTCCCAAAATGACCTCTAAAAAACTTCTCTGTGCCTTCCCACCCAGCCTCAAGCAGCTCACAAATGATGTTTGYACATGCTTTCTTCACTGCCCACAGGATTTCTCCTGCTCAGCATYCYTGAGGGCTCCCTGTAACCAGCACARGGCCAGAKCTYTTGGCACCATCTCYAAAATGATGCCCAGCACTTCAAGTGCCTTAACCTGCAGAAGGTTTTTCCTTTTCCTTTGTAATCCCCCAGCTCTGCACCTCTCCAGCACTGCTGCCCTGATGGGCTCCTTGGGAAGGCCACGAGATTCCCTCCTTTCCCTCTGTTCCTGCCCCCTGCTCCGGATTTCTGTTTAAATGTGATTAATGATGCATTTGTCCCTTGCCCTGGTGATCAAACACTCCTGTGGAAGGAGGGAGAGGAAGAAAAGAATCCCCCTGGGCAGAGCTGGGAATGACACCTGGATCTGTGCCCCCTGAAGGGGTGAAAGGCTGGCAGGCTGTCACCACTCACTTCCCCACTCCAGACATGTTGTAGCTGATTTTTGTTGATCCAGAGCTGGGCTAACCCAGCAATAAAGGGGCTTAAAGCTGAATACAGAACAGTGCAAATGGACACAGGAAGCCTGGTATGATTTACTCCTCAAACACTGAAAATAATACTGAAATAAAGAGATGGCACAGAAGCAGTTGCTGATTATGTAGAGACTGAAAAACCACATGAAGAAATAGAGTTTAGATGGTCAGTTTCTATTTTTACAGACAAAAATCAATCCCAAACTTCCAAAGGTATTTTGTGTCTGGTTTATTATTTTCTTTCCATAACAGTCAATGTGGTCCAAGATCTCTGAATGTTATCATGCAAAGAGGAAGGACAGGCACAATTTCCCCACTCAAACCACTTTATTGACACRCTTGCAAGACAAGAATAAACTGCTCCCTGCTTCCTACACCCCTCATGCCAGCTTCTGTCTGCAACTTTTCTCTTTTTTTTTTTATTTACTTTCAACTCATTACAAGAAAGTCATTTTATTTTCACATTTTGCTGGCAGCTGGAGTTCTCCAAATGAGGGAAGCAGGGCTGAGATGCATCTATCTCATCCCTCAGCAAAAATCCCTGCAACATACGGTGCTGTTATGACTCTGAGCTTTAGGTGGAGAGGGAAACAGGCATCTGGGCTGGGATCATTTGTAACGCTGCACTTGCTGGATTAATATGGAAAGACAGATGAAGGCAGACACTTTAATTACTTCACCCTAACTTTTTATTACAACATCAAGTAAAATGGTGAGTTACAGAGGATAATGGGCGTGAAACATCTGGGATGAAGTCGCACACAAGCTCATGGGTTGTTATCTGCCAATGGGGTTTTAAATATTGATAATTTCTGTACATGCATCTTTGTGTTATTTCTGATCTTGATAAATCATCTCAGGATTACTTTGTTTTGAGCTGTGAGGTAGCTACTAGGACTGGGACCCAGCTTTTTTCTTCTGGAATTTTCTGAACTGGGACTGTATCGCCACGGCCGCCCGCTCTGTCTCTGGCGCGTCCATGTCTATGTCAAACTCCTCTTGGACCTTCTTTTGCCCATCTGCTCAAAGGAAACAGAACAAAAACATCAACAGCTTTTTCACACAGGGATGATCACTGAACAGCACAGGTGGAAAATTCTGCTGCTTTCTGCTTCTTCTTAAAGATCCTTGTTAAATACCGAGGTAAAAGTCCTTTATCCCTTAACTGTATCTGGCTCTCCATTTTCAGACCAAGGAAAAGGCATTATTAGACACAGCCATGGCAAGGGGGAGCAGATTCAGGGAAAAAACCTGGCCCAAGTCACATCAAACCCCTCCCAGGACAGAGTCTGGGGAGCTGGGCACTCATCCAGCATCTGGGCAAGTCCCCCCAGCCCAGGGAGCCAACGGTGAGGGACAGAGGGACGACTCTGAGCCACCCAGCAGGGAGAACTTAACAGTTCCTTCCCAACCTAAATTATTCTATGCTTACTCTAAAAGAAGAGGCAGATTAAAATATTTTAAAGTAGAGGCATTAAGACCCTGTTCTTATCACACCTCCAACATGAGAGGAAGAGATAATACTTCCTAAGGCTAATTTCCATCCTTTCCCCTCGTTTCCTGCCTCATCCCTCCCAACACGCACATCCCTTCCCCTCTGAATCATTTATGTCCAATCYCTCCACCACTGTGCTGCTTCCCTCACTTCTCTCCAGGCTCTGCTCTTGTCTTTCATCCTCAATCCTTGGCTCTTTGCCTTCCTTTATTCCCAGGCCCCAGCTCTCCCTTCAGCTGCATTCAGCCTCCACATGGCCACCCCAGCTGACTCTGCTGAATTTTCCTTCACCCACCTTCAAGTTAAAAGTGCACCCCTGGGAAAATTCCTGTCCTGGTTGCAAAGATAACCCAAAACTGCCTGGACTGAGTTGGTGGGAGCATGTTTGCCCCACTAACCTTGTCACAGCACTGAGTTTTTCACCATAAACTGGTTGGTTAAACTCYCTGATGTCACTGTTGAGTGCCAGCCTGCAGTGCACGTCACACCAGGAGTCTGCAGGGAGCTCTGCTTGGGGGAATTCACCCATTTTGAACCACTTTGTTTTTAATTCTTGACATTAATACCTCCAGGATGTTCATCTTCAAGTAGTGTTAATGCAAATAAAGGCAACACATTCAATGTATTATTACAATGAAAMTAAACTTATCCCCCATAGTCTCTGTCCTGCACACTAGAAAACAGGGATGCCATTCCATGGTTTTAGCATGAGTCCTGCAGGATTTCTTGCCTTTACTTCTTGTTCTTWCTCAAAACTCAGTTTTTGTGTCCATTTTCTATTCTAAACTAAAGAAATATTTAAAGGGAAGGTTTTGCAATCTCCCATATGGATTTTATTTTAACTACAGTAATCAAATAAATGCAGCTATGCTAATGTAAGATAAATGTTCACTTAGTATTTTGTTTTATTTAGAAAACATTTAAGAAGAAAGATGAAAATGGAAGAAGAAAGAAAAAATCTGGATAAAAAGAACAGCTTGAGAGCTCACCAAATTTTATTACACAGGCTAATCAAAAGCCAAGCTATCAAAACAAAGACTTTTGTGGAACAAAATCAATCCATTAACTTTATGTCATTAAATCACAGAATCATGTCATTAAATCTGAGAATCTGCATGGTTTGTGTAGCTATTCAAGCAACACAACAACCCTGAGTACAGAAATACAATTATAGTTTATCTTCCGTGGGGAAAGGGACGTGAAGGTYGGAAATGACACAGCCAAGGAGAAACTGGAACTGATTTTTATTTGGTATTTATGGGTTAAAGGCAACCTAACAGCAAAATTGGAGTCTATCCATTGATTTTAGCCTTTCAGTGGAATMATTGCTGTCCTTTGGAAATGCCAGTTGGGCAAACCAGATGGGTGGATGAACAGACACAATTGGGTCTGTACCTCTTGAAGAATTCTGGCTTGTACAGCTCATTTCCTATTACAGCCRAGTTTTAGCACTATCTTAACTTGCAACAGTGACTCAGCAATCTCACGTTAACACTTAACAAAATGCAGCATTTAGTGTAATTTGTYTCTAAATTTCCAGGACACTTAGATCTTTGCTTGATGTGTACCATCATCACTGCCTTAAAATCAACTGTAATACGTAATTCACACTATCTTAAGGTCTAACTTCCTTTTATTTAACCTGCAGTTGTTGACATCAAAACCAAAATTCCATATGAGCTCTTCCTATAATTCTATTTTCCCATCACCACTGAGAAATGCTAGGACAAGAAGTTTTCAGCYGTGACTTAAACTTGTAATTAAGAAATTAGTAGTGTTCAAATGGGCCATGATATTTACATGAATAAAGGAGAAATTGATAATTAGCAGATGGTAGGGAAATAAAATGATGACACATATGTGCATAATAGATATTATAAAACAACATGTGCATTATCTATATAGGAAATGTAATATAATGGACATATCTATATAATTTTCTCTTTTTCCCTATGCCCATATTTCACTTTTTTTATACATGGATGGTCCATCCACATYTGCATACATAGAGAATATATATTAATATATAATTGCACAGACATATTTGCTTAAAGAGTTTAAGTCCTATATTAAACTGAAAAGAGCTGGATTGGGTATTTCCCAAATTTTGGGAGTGGATTTTCTTGGAGTTCTCCCCAAACCATTTCCTATTGATACCTGTCACAACACAGATACTTTACCAGATGGACTGCCAATCTGGAGAGAAAATTCAGTGAGGTGCCAGCTTGGGCTTTGTCTAAGGGAATAAAATTTTAGCTTTTACCTAGAGCTGCTTCTCTAAAAGCAGCCTTGTGATTTTAAAAGTATCACACCCTGCAAACAACATGGTTTTAATGGTTGGGAGCAGGAGTTCCAACTCCTTTGTGACRGGGGAGCTGGAACCAGGTGATCTTTAAGGTCCCTTCCAACCCACACCGTTCTGTGATTCTGCAAATTAAGAATTAACCAATTAATTACAATGAAAACCCAGCCTGGGCTCAGGACCTGCACAGACTAGAAATCACCTCACTGCACTGATAAAAAGATTAAARTCTTTTTGCACCCTTCCTACTCCATATCCACCAGTAACTTTTACCTGTCAGTAGTTGTTCACATATCTCAAGCGTTGGATTTGAGTCCTCAAATSATTAAATTTCTGCAGAGAGCTGAAAGCAAGCCTGTAGAAATGCTCCTCTTTCATGCACTCCTGGTTTTCCTTTCACAAGGGATAATTAGCTTGGAAATGGTCTGAAAACCCAGGAAATTCTTGCTCTCAGCAGGCCAGGGCACAGGTAAGCAAGGCACAGGTTTTACTCCTGGACTTTATTTTTCCATTCCTGCTGGTGGGGGCCAACCATTCTGATAACAAACCACCTTCTTCCAAGCTGCCTTTATGTGGCAAAAAAGGTGCATCAGGATTCCCTCCCCACCTTCTGCCACACACAACCTTTTGTTGGTATCTTCACTTTCTAAATTTAATGATGTTTTCTTCCATGCGGGTATCTGAGGATACCTGGACTACACCCACCCCCAGGAGAAAACCAGGGAAAACAAAACTGTTGTCAGACTTAAATTCATTGTGCTTCTTGTGATTTTACAGGATTCAGAAATGGTTGATAAGCCATAGCCTGCATTTTCTGCTTTCTGAGGGGAGATCTGCTTTCATTAGCACAATAATAAATAAATCCCCCTAACCCTTCCCACTAAACCCAGCTATTGCAAGGCTTTCCCTGAAAGATTCTTTTATACTTTGCTGGACTTTTCTGAACACACCCTGGCAAACCAGGGCAGCCAGTGCCTGTCCCTGCTGGGCTCTGATCACTGCCAGCAGGGGASGTGACAATCCCACCCCAGCAGTAGTTGGGCATAACAAAAGATTWGTTACCTAATGAATTTCCCAAAATMACATTTAACCACAGACTGGCTCTGGYGCCAATTGAGGCAAATCTGATCAGTGGTGGGGCAAACTTCTTGGAGAGCTATTGTATTTGCTGGGAAATGTCCCAAGGAAGGCAGGAGTGATGAATTTGGCTCCATGTTCTCAAAAGGCTAATTTATTATTTTATAATACTATATTATATTAAAGAATACTATACTAAACTATATTATATTAAAGAATACTATACTAAACTATACTAAAGAATATAGAAAGGATACTGAATGGTAAAAAGTTAATAATGAAAACTCGTGACTCTTTCCAGAATCTTGACACAGCTTGGACCTGGTTGGCCAAAGAGTGAAAACAGCTTCCAGCAGAATCCAATGAAACAATCACCTGTGGGTAAACAATCTCCAAACACATTCCACAAGAGCACAACACTGGAGAAGCAAATGAGATAAGAATTGTTTTACTTTTCTCTGAGGCTTCTCAGCTTCCCAGGGGAAAAATCCTGGGTGAAGGGATTTTTTTCAGAGAATGTGAATGCCACAGAGAACAACATCAAATTCCTGCTGAAAAGGGGCTTCCCACACCCCAACACCACCACACTGCAGGGCTGGAATCAGAGACAATTTATGGGGCACAGGTTTTCCTTCGCCACAGGCAGCACTCATCCCAGCAGGAGAGCCTGAAGCAGCAACTAATGAGCTGCCTTCCAAGTCTCCCATCATCTTGCACCGCTRCAGCTGAAAAAAGATCTGTGTTTTCCTTTCCAGATGAAACAGCATTAGAATGCTGTCTCCATGATCTGCTACAGTGCCTTGTGATCCATGGCAAACACTGGATGGATAATGAAGCTGAAGGAAAACAATAAAATCTTACACATAAATCTACCCATCAAACTCTGAAGAAATGTGGTGCAAATGTAATTATTCACAAATGTGCCTCCAGCTATTTCTTTCATTTACTTTTCAGCTATGAAGTAAAATGAATTGTGGTAACGCTGGGAAAAGGAAACATTGCTTGTTCCTTATGGGCCAAAAGTTTCAAGCAGTCTTTTCTGACATTTAAACACAGCCTAAACAGASCAGTCCTTCCCAAAACTGCTCAGGGAAGGGAAAAGGTTAGCGGGGTGGAAAAGGGGACTCAGTCTTTATTCTCAGAAATTCCCATCTTCCAGATTAAACAGAAATTGCTCGTCACATTCTGGAAAACCATTCAGCATGAAAAATCACATGGGCTGAAGCCTCTACCTAGCATTKCATGGCTCAGGTGCCATCCTCTGCCCCTGCTCACCCTGCTCACATCTAACAGGAATTATGGGACCAGACCAAAGATGGAATACACTCATAAAAATACCGCATTTTTCAGGGGCTAAACTGCAGCGTTTGGGAAAAAAGATTCAATGGAGTGTGGGACAGAATCACAGGGCCAGAAGCACTGTGTGCCTCAGGCAGGATCATTACCTCCCACTGCTCCAAAGATTTTTCAAGCTGTGACAATCTTTATCCCAAGCTATTACACCAGCCTGTCCAATGAGGCAGSACAGCCCCTAATTAAAGAGGACCAAAATGGGCAGGAATCCCATGGATGTTGACATCCACGTGCAGCGTTATCTTTATGTGATGGGAAGAGTCATTTTGTCTGCCCAGACTCCACAGAGCAACCAGCCAGCTGGAGAAAGCACATGGATGCTCAGAGGTGGGGAGGCTGCACTTAACTMCTCACAAGGAACAGCTTTAAAAGCCAAGACTTGGTGTTGGTCACTCTTTCCCCTCTGGATCTGCCTGAGGGTGAGGAAGTAAAAGACTCAATTTTAGGGGAGTTATAGAAAGATGGAATGGGCTGGGTTGGAAGGGACCTTAAAGCTCATCCAGTGCCACCCCAGCCATGKCAGGGACACCTTCCACTGTCCCAGGCTGCYCCARSCCCARTGTCCAACCTGGCCTTGGGCACTGCCAGGGATCCAGGGGCAGCCATAAAATTGCTGGGCAAACTGTTACAGTTCCTCACGAAGCTCACAGTAAATTATTTCTTCTAATATCTAACCTAAACATACTCTCTGTCAGTTTGAAGCCATTCCCCYTTGTACTTGGAATTGTGTCTCTCTTCCCAGCTCCTCCAGGCCCTGCAAGGCCACCCTGAGCTCAGGCCAAAGCTTCTCCTGTGCAGGTGAACAATGCCAGCTGTGCCAGCCTTTCCTCCCAGCAGAGCTGCTCCAGCCCTCTGCTCATCCTGGAGCCTCCTCTGGGCTCTCTGCAGCAGCTCCAGCTCCTCCCTGGGCTGGGRCACCCCAGGGCTGGGGCAGCAGAGCCCCACAACCCTCCTGTCCCTGTGCCCTGGGAGCAGAGCCCGACCCCCCCGGCTGTGCCCTCCTGGCAGGGACTTGTGCAGAGCCACAAGGGCCCCCTGAGCCTCCTCTGGTCCAGCCTCAGCCCCTTCCCAGCTCCTCAGGGATTCTCCAGCCCCTTCCCAGCTCCTCAGGGATTCTCCAGCCCCTTCCCAGCTCCTCAGGGATTCTCCAGCCCCTTCCCAGCTCCGTTCCCTGCCCTGGACACGCTCCAGCCCCTCCAGGGCTCTCCTGCAGCAGCAGAACTGGRCCCAGCCCTGGAGGGGCCTCTCAGAGCCAGCACAGAGGGACAATCCCTGCCCTGCTCCTGCTGCACACACAATTCCTCACCCAGCCCAGCTGCCAGGGGCCTTCCTGGCCTCAAACATTTAGCCTCTTCWTTAATAAGCACAGAATTTTTCTCTRTTTAGATTAGGAACAACAAAAATTTTCCTTCCTGCTCATTAGAAGTGCCACAGGGTGAGACGCTGGTTTTGTGACAAGGATCCCATCCTTAAAGCTGCTCCTCTTTTGTCACTCCAAAGGGAACCCAGAGCTTCCAGGGCCGCCTTCCAGAGTCCAGGGCTCCCTGTTGGGTTTGTCAGGAGAGAGGCACTCGGTGGTGGGGACTTACAGCTTTACACAAGGGGCTTTTGTTTTCAGGTATTTGAAGGTGGAAGATGCTGGGGAAATGTAAAGTCCATAAAGGAACCATCTCTGAAACTCAAAAGCAACCCCTGGAGCTCAGCAGTCTCCTGAGACTTCAAAAGCTCCATGTGGAAAAAAAAAAATAAAGGTTATCATTAATGATAAGACTAAATGTAACATCTATTTTTATCTGAACTACACCAATTGGCCCCAGAATATCACTCAAAGCTAGCCAGAAATAATTAATATMATTTAATTCAATTGTAAATTACAATTTGGTATAAAGAACATGACCTTATTAGGCAAGCAGAATCTTTTATTTTTCAAATTGACCTTTACTTTCAGAATATGGTGTTGCTATCTCAAACTCGAAAAATTAGTTTTGCTGTGAAAAATAATGGTTGTTCTTCTATAATTTTAAAAATGTTATTTCAGCATGAGGCTTTTGAAATGTCTGATTAATCTTTTTTTTTTTCCTAGTTGTAATAATGTTGGAGAACAGGAATATTATTTCTGACATAAGATAAATGAAGTAGCACAAAAAATATGTACATTGGGGTAATATAATGGAACAGAAAGGAATAGCAATAAAATTCAGTTTACAAAAATTGCATTCTCTAGATTGTAGCCAACTACAGATGAATTGATTTTGCTCAACAATTAATATAGAGACAAATATTGTTTTTCCTTAAATGCTAATATTGTTTAAGCAATTATTCCTCATCTTCAAAGTAATTAATGGATCACTGCCAGCCTTTTAAAATGGTTTACAAACACATAACTGATGCACAGATAGGTACATAATTCATGGGAGGCATTCTGGGAATGAAACCAGAGGCCCTAATTCACATTCCCACACGGAGATCCAACTTTGTGCAAGTTTAACTGGGAACCTAGCAAACAAAACCAGCCTGTTTTCAGCTCTACARTCTCATCTCTTACCAGCTGTAGCTGTGTCTGAGGGATGCTAAACTGGAAAATTCAGTGGGAGCTCTGGGAGCTGAAGGGAAATGGTGCTGGGGATCAAGTCCTGGCAMKGACATGGAATCMCAGRATTTCCTGAGCTGGAAGGGACCCCAAGGAGCACGGAGCCCAGCTCCTGCCAGGTCCCTGTGCCCTGCAGAACATGTCCCACCTGTCAGGGTACCTGTCACCAATTCCTCGACTTCTGGGACTCTGGCTGGGGCCACAGAGACCCTCCTGGAGTGGTCTTGTGTCAGGAAAGAGAGACACACTGGATCTTTGCAGTCTTCAGGTTCTTGTTTATTGTTATCTTATCTAGAGTTTTGCAYGCTGCCCACAGCAGGCTCAGCACGCTGGAAAAGCACCACAAAAYAGCCAAGAATCTCTTGGTACAATGGCTTTTAAAGCTWAACTATCCAATGAAGAACTGACACCTAGATTACTCCTTTTTTTAACCCAACAACTGATCCCCAAAAGCCCACAATGGGGACTTTTCCTTCCAATCACAAAATGCCACCCAAACCCATGAAGAAGGAAGAAGAAGAAGCATGAAGAAGAAACCCAGGATGACACCCTGTGCCCTCCATCTTGCTTCCATCCACAACACACTAAAAACCCCAAAACCTCCATTTCCCACTAAAGTGATACACCTACCCTGCTCTCTATAATCTGTTTCACACTTTTGTGGATTCCAGTCTATTTTGAAGCCTGGGAAACTTTCTCCATGGATGAGGGTCAGAGTCAGTGCTGCCCTGGGGGTCAGGGCACCCCAGAGCAGACAGGGAAACATTCCCTGTGTGCCCTGGGTTTCCACACTCACCAGCAGGTTTAACACACCCAGCCCTAACTCAGCCTCTCCTGCAGGTCAGGATGCCAAAATCCTCCTCACAAATTTAGCCCAGAGCTGTGGGAGTCTCATTCTGCAGCYACCCAAGGCTCCAGCCAAGTTTAAAATGGGAATTGTTACAAGGTGGTTTTAATTTCCTCTGCCATTTCCAGGTCTCATTTCCCAGTTAAACACTGTGCCTTTAACCAGCTTTGCTGTGGAGGGAGCTGCGTTTCAGCAGAGCATGAAGCGAGCTGCCCTCCTGACTGGCTCCTCCACTGCTTGATTAATATATGATCAGTTATTTCCCTATTATGGTAGCATGCAGGCGCTCCCAGCCCGAGCTGGGAGCCCTAATGTGGTTACAAATGCAGAACAATAAATTCTTTCCCCTCCACCACCCCTCAGTGCTCTGACCTTTGCAGAAGTGTCTTCAGCAGTAACGTTTAAAATAACAACGGGAGAACTTCCTCAGGGCTACCTCGACACCAGCACATTATCCCAAGGCCCCAGCACAGCTCAGGCATCATCCACAGCTTCCCTGAACATCTGAGAGCTGGTGCAGCCACGGGCACGGCTGGGATTGCTCCAGACAGACTCTGCCAAGGGACTGTGGTGGCAGAGGGTGGGAGCCCTGAGGGAAGGASAGTTGAGCCCTTTTGATTCAAACCATGCTGCACCACTTTGCATCAAAGCCACAGAAAAGGCTCTCAACCCATTTTGTTTTCTAAGAGGGATGTTGCCCCTAGCACTGTGGAAACCCAGGGCACTGGGAATATTTCCCTGTCTGCTCTGGGGTGCCCTGACCCCCAGGGCAGCACTGACTCTGACCCTCATCCATGGAGAAAGTTTCCCAGACTTCAAGATAGACTGGAATCCACAGAAGTGTGAAACAGATTATAAAGAGCAGTGTAGGTGTATCACTGGGTGAGAAATTTAAGTTTTGGTTTTTAGTCTGTTGTGGATGGAAGCAAGATGGAGGGCACAGGGTGTCATCCTGGGTTTCTTCTTCATGCTGCTCCTTCCTCCTTCTCCATGGGTTTGGGTGGCATTTTGTAATTGGGCAGAAAAGTCCCCATTGCAGCTCTGTGGGATCAGTTATTGGGTTAAAAGGGAAAATAATCCAGGTGTCAGTTCTTCATTGGATAGTTTAGTCTGAAAAGCCCTTGTACCAAGAGATTGTTGGCCATTTTGTGCCTTCTAATGAAAAGCTGCTGMACTCACAGCAGTGAGACTGWTTTACTGATRAGAAATAAYAAACACCYGAGTCTGRACATGAAACACCATCTCAAGTGCCTTCAATCCAGACCCARAGAAACCCACAGCTGGCACCCCCASACAGCACTTCCAAACCCTTTCCTGCTCCAGACTGCAGAGGAACTGCTTCAGAATGAGCTGGCACTCGCTGTTAGTTGTGGGATGACCGGTGATACCTGAGAGCACTCGCCAGGAAAACACAAAACAGAGGATTTTATCCTCCAGTGTGGCTGTGCCTCCCTCAGCTTTGCTTTCCAGGGATGCTCCCTCAGGAGCAGCTGGGRAAGGAGCTCGGAGAAGTGGCAGCTATCACAACATGCCACCCAGGAGTGGCAGGAAAGGGGGATCAAACCCCTGCCTGCCAAAGTGACAGGAGCTGGGGAAGGTGGCACGGGTTACAGAGCAAAACCTGTCAGTCACACAAAGAACAGGAATCAATCAAAAGCGCCGTGGTATGGAGTCAGAAGGTGTTTTTTTCCACACACAAAGAAGAGTGAGACTTTGCCCTGCTCATCTTCAAAATGGAAAAATGAAGCCATTTTCTTGGAGTCACTGGATACCAGCTTATCTGTTAGCAACTAATGAGAGGCTATTTTAAGTTTACAGGGTGATTTTAATAAAAACTACTTTATCAGCACTTGGAAAGTCTCAGTGAGAAAACACTCTCCTCTTGTAAAATCTATCACAGCTTTTAATTACAAATGACTTAATCCCACACTCAGAGGTAAGGCACAGGAACTGAGCTTTGCCATTCAATATCTCATTCTGAAGCAAAGGAGATTTTGCAGAGAAATTCTTCCCTGGGAGGGYGGGCAGGCCCTGGCACAGGGTGCCCAGAGCAGCTGGGGCTGCCYCTRGATCCCTGGAAATGTCCAAGGCCAGGTTGGACACTGGGGCTTGGAGCAGCCTGGGACAGTGGATGTCCCCTTCCTATGGAAGAGGTGGTTGGAACAAGATGAGCTTGAAGAACCCTTCCAGTCCAAACCATTCTATGATTCTATTTCAGTATCTCTTCTAAGCCTTGTAAATATTACCAGTAAGAAGCACTCTACTGCACAGATAAGTGCAAGAAACAAACAACTTAAATAATGACCAAGCAGTGCAGCTTTTATTTGCACAAACATGGGCATTGTCCATGATACAATAGGATAAATTAATTTAGCACAATCACACCACACAAAAAAAAGCCACTGCTTTAACACATGTACCATGTTTCTTTAACATCTTGCACTACCTGCCAGTTTGGGGATGCTTGTGGAGGCAACTAGTCAATAACTGGGTAGAAGTGGAGCTTGAGAGGTTAAAAACGCCCAAGGGAAGTACCTGGACTCCTTTATTGACAGAACAGCATTATCAGAGGGTAAAAATAGGCTGGGATGAACAAATCTGCTCCAAGAGATTCCTTTAGGAGAGCATTTGGCAAAACAAAGTTTGTCACCTCTCCTTAAAACCAAACTCATCCYTTCAGGAGAGCCCCAGAGATGTGATGGATGTAAAATCCAGGCTTCTGGAGCAGCTCCAAGGTAGTTCAGCCTGAGCAAAGACCAGGAAACTCTGATGGACATCAATTTACCATGAAACCTGGCCTGCCACTGGGTCTCACATGCTCCTGCATCACTTGGCTTTGTCACTGCACTCCAGCATCCACAAGCTCAGCCAGAGTGCTGGACAGACTCAGTCTGACCAGAAGTTTTACTGAATATTTCACAGAATGAAGTTTTCTCACAAAAAGTACAGAGTTTTAASATCTCTGACTCCTGAAAGCAGTCACCCAGCTGTAGTTTTCCACCATAAAGCAAAGAAATCCTGTTGCAGAAGGGTTGGTTCTAGGAAATTTCCACTGTTTTCTTTTGCTTGGGCTGTTACCCGAACAGAATCATTAATTTGAGTTTACATGTCTCCACTGAACACAAAGAGCCACAGTCTCTGTTTATTTCCCCTGCAGGCTGGCTTGCTTAACTTTCTTAGGAAGAGAGGAGGGGCTGCTCAGGAGAATKTGGGATAACACTGGAACAGCAGCACAGGGGAGATAAATTCAGATCCAGTGGCAATGTGGCTCTGGAAGAGGATGAGAAGGAATTAAATGCTGCAGGGTACTGTGAGTGTGTTCCAGGCTGTCTTGCCCAAGAGCCACTTGGAAAGCCATGTTACACGTTCTGCAGAAGCTCATGAAGCCAAATATTTCAAAATCAGATTTTAGGTAAAAAAGGCCTGGCC
This sequence comes from Cardinalis cardinalis, assembly GCA_014549065.1. Lineage (NCBI taxonomy): Eukaryota > Metazoa > Chordata > Aves > Passeriformes > Cardinalidae > Cardinalis > Cardinalis cardinalis. The sequence continues at coordinate 728,792 of JACDOX010000207.1, read as the reverse complement.
AATTTCCAGGAGAGGAAAAAAAAATCCTTAATCTAATTTAGAATCATAGAACCATTTAGGTTGGAAAAGATCTTTGAGATCATCAAGTCCAGGTGTAAAGGAAGCCAAACTTGCAGGTGTTTAGAAATATAGAAAAGCAAGGATTCCAAGGGTGCAATTGCAACATTTTTTGGCAGCATGAATGTCACCCTTGAATCCCCTCCCTTCACTGGTTAATTCTCCATTAGTGTTAAAGGCAGCTCAGAGGGACTGGYTCAGAGGTAGGTGTTGTTCTTTAAATGAGTTACATTGCCTGAGCCTGAGTGATGCCTGAACTACACACTGTAGAATTTCAGATGAACACAGTTATCTACTATTTCATGAGAAATTCCTTCTCACCAAATGAATTATTTAGCCCTTATAAAAAGTACTACACTGCAACTGCAGCAGCTAAGAAATCTTGTTTGCTCCAGGAAGGAAGAAAAGAAAATAAAGGTAGGTACAACTTCTCTCACAACTCTGAGTGCTCCGATCCCATGGGATGGAGAAGAAGAGAACAGCTCACCTTCAGCAGAGGGTCAGAATGAACATTTGTTCCCTCTGCTGAGATGGCCAGGGAAGCTGCCAGTGGTGGAGCTGATCTGGATCCTCTCACGCTCCCTCAGGAGCTGACTGAACACTGTGCATACACTTTTTTCTTTTTATAGAAATAGAGTTGAACAGACACAAAAAAAACTGTATCAGCACTCTCACTCTCCTTTCAATTTAATTCAGAGATAGTGAATTTTTGTGTACACTGTGTGCCTTTATGTGTACATCAATAAGACTCCTTCTGTACCTCTAATAAGGGATTACAGCTAACACCACGACAAGCAATATCAAATGCTTCRTGTGAACAAGCAGCCAAATGACAGTTTCTGAGAGAGCTGTAATTGAATTCAGCAGCTACAGCAAACACCAAACCTTGCTCTGCTGCTTAGCTAAGAGTGAGCCAGGTGATGGCTGCTGCCATCCTGAGGGGTGGAGGTGCTCCAAGGAACCCTGCTGAACCAAGGAACCCTGCTGCACCCAGCAYGTGGCAAAGGCAGCCAAAACAGCACTGAGAATGCAGGAGGAATGAAATGTGGGACAAGAACACTTTAAAAGGTATTGCCAGATTCCCATGGCTGATCCAAGCCAAGGATCACTGATATCACACTGGGATCTGCATGCAGAGCTCAGAAAACCATAGTGACCACCTCTCTGAGCAGCTCCCCAACATGGTGCACTCAACAGAGAATTAAGATTTCACAGCACARTTACACTCACATGTTCCTTCCATGCCAAAGCACACAAAGTTACTGCTTCATCATTCCTTAATGGAAGAAATCCAGCCCCACCACACATCCTTGCCATGTTTTCCTCTTTTCCCACCCCTACTGTGGAAACTGATGCYGAGGTGGACACAACTCTTGGCTCTGATGCAGAACTGGAGCACAGCTCTGCCCTTCCACTAATTTCCTGTCCCAGAATAATAAAAAAGACCTKATTGTCACATAGGACAATTTACTGTTTAGCATAAGGGAGTAAAAAAAGGCAGTGAGCAGATYCTATAAAAGAAGGGGGGATGAATCCAGAAGGGCAAGGTGTCCTTCTGAGCCCTTTCACTACCCAAAGGCAGTTCTGCACTGGGAGGCTGAAGCCTGGAATTGTAAGGAGTCAATACCAAAGCTCTGTGGGATTTCTTGTCCCTGCCTTTGGCCTCTGTATTTATTGAGTGAGGACTGATGGTTGTAGGGTAATGTAATTTTCCAAGCCTTTCCAAAGCAGCAAAGATAATGAGCAAGGTCGGGCTCCAAAGCCACTAGACAGTACTTCAAATCCTACTTCTGCTTTTTTTTTTCCCTTTCCCCCCACCTCATAAAAAAACAGAATTCCAAACCCTCTAGCTCCTAGGCACTGACTCAGCAACATCCTCTTTTAAACTCAATGCTATTTCAGATAAAGAGTGGAGAGGTTGTTCTCCCCTAAGAGCTCAGCTCTGTGTTCTGACAAGCAYCTGACTAAAGTGTAGATCATTAATGCTGCCTTGCAGTGGGCTTATTCTCAGGTGTGTAGCAAGGAGGAGTATCCACCTTTTTATAGCCTGTGTATTGATTAATCACACCCACACACCTCTTTATTTTATTATTTTTTTAATGTGSGTAAAAGCAAGCATGTTTTTCCAATAAAGGAAAGAGAAAGCAGGTCCATATTCCGAGCTCTGCATCTCCATCAGGAGGTTATGGAGCAGGGAAGTGAAAATGGTCTCATTATCCTGACAGATGGTGCACTTACCAAACCCACACAGAACACGGAGGACACAGAGGAAGGTTGTACGTGCTGGAAGCRTGGTGCATTTCTGAGCTGCCAGAGAAGTGGTGTGTGAGGCACCACACTGGCCCTCCAGCCTTGCTGCTTTCCAGCCCTCAGAGCTGGAACAAATCCCTTTTGGCATCCTCTGCCTCCTTCTCCTTCTGTCCCCCCTTTTAASCCTCCCATCCTCAGAAAGATTCCTCTGTAACTTCAATTTTTTTTTCAATGCAAAAACATGTTAGGGCAAAACAAAACAAAGAAGCAAGTTTTATTAATATGAGCTGTCCAGAAGAAAAGGAGGCTTCCTATTAATCTTACCTTGGTTTTCACCTCACTAAGTTTTCACCTGGTGCCTTTTAACAACGCCTATTTAAAATCAATTTTATCAGGAGGGGTGGCCATTGATTTAGCTAAGTGCTGCAATTGCAATTAGAAAGTTATTAAACCCTGTGCCAGATAGACTAATTGGCATGAAAATCTGACTGAGGCCAGGGGATGAAGGTTCCCCTCCTGCTTCAGCTCTAAGTTTATTGCACACATAAAGCCATCTTAAAAGAACATTCAGGYTACAAAGTTGAACACAAGAAAGTTAATAAATGACAAAAAGAACTGAGACCATTAGGCAAAATGAACTGAATCACTGAGTGGGCAACTTGAATTTTTGACATTGAAAGTCCCACGGTCTTAGGAGCACAGAGTTTCCTAGATTTAAAGCACAAACAATGTATTTTGATGCAACATATGGACACCCACATGGCTCCTCAGCACTGCTGCTTGGAACTGTTAAATCAACACCAGTTTAATGGAGTAACTGGCAGTGGTGGGAGGCTGCTGTCCTGTTCCTGAATCAGCAGCAAAGGGGATGACCTTGACTATTTYTTGGGTGGGATTCATGAAGCTGATGAGAAAGGAACAATGAGAAAGCTCTGATGCTCTCAGGTGTGGTGGCTGCTCCTGCTCCACCTCGTCCATCCCAGCTCAGGGCCACCCCCGATGGTCACCACAGCCCCCAGCAAACCTCAACAATGCTGTGTCTTTACTTGGCTGCTCCTGCTCCCCAAAACTGCTCCAGGACATCCCCTAACCTCAAAATYCCAGCCCAACCAGACCATATTCCTCCCAGCCTGTCACCATGATATTTTATGAAAAATCCCTTYGCCAGGATTTCTTCTCCTGGCAAGAKGAGAAGCTTCAGTTCTCCACGTTTTGCYCCTCTAGAATGTGATTTGGAGAATTGTTCACCCCAGCATGTGAACTGTTTTTAATTAATGGCCAATCACAGCCAGCTGTGTCAGACTCTGTCACAGGTTTTTATTATCATTCCTTTCCAGCTTTCTGATGTATCCTYTCTCTTTCTTTAGTAAGATAGTTTTAGTATATAATTCCTTTTAATATAATAAAATATCACGRTGACACAGCCAGTCCATATTCYTCCCTCCTGGTCCTGCTTCCCATCCCAAAAGGATCAAATCCTGCCTAATCCTCTGTGGTTCCAGCTTCCTGAGGAGCCCCAACTGAATTCCTTTGTCATCCCATCCTCTGACCTCCCTGCTCCAGCTTCTGGGACCCTTTGCTCCCAAGCAAGGGGCACATTTTTTCCTAAGCAATTGTGGTGTTTTGGGAGCACAGCAAGGGCACRACTCTGCCTCTGGCTTCAGCTCCTGGCCAAAGCATCGCTGAGTGTAGCAGCAATTAAGGAAAACTATGATTTCCTTAAGCCTTTCAAAGACAGTGTTGGTTTAATTGCTTTAGTGTTTACTATTTGGATCAGTGATGTTGAGTTTTCACAGAAAAAAAAAATAATAATTAACTGCTTCACTGAACTCACACAAATKCAGGACTTGTATAACAGATAGAAAAGTCACATCCCAGATGACAAATCTTACATTTCTGTTTAAAATGACAAAGGCTCAAAGCAGTCAGACAAAAGGCCACCAGAAATTGTTTTTAATTTCTTGATGTGCTAACATTTTGCTCAAGCCTCATTTTTGGAAAGTACTGGAATGACTTTGCTGAACCCTTCCAAAATAATTCTGCTTGAGGCAAGCAATCAAAATGACAAATTTCAGCCTGAGCAATTGGATTTTGGCAAGGTTGTGTACAACTGAAAAGGGAGCTTTTAACCAGCAGAGTTCAGCAGCTGTTAATCGGCCTTGCCACCAGTCCAGATTGCAATAAACAAAATAAGTGCATGTAATAACAGTGAAGGAATGTAAACCAAATGAAATAAAAGTTACAGATAGCTGGAAAATCTTAGAAGGGATCAAAATCAGAGGGTGAATGTTACTCTGCTGGTGTTTTTAGAGTTGCCAATGACTTCTTGAAGATTTAAGCACRGGAAAAAAACTGAAAATAGTTGAGTCACTTAAAATGATTACATGGAAGACAGAAATTAATCTGAGTAGTGCTTTACACATTCTATATTGAGAAGTTCTCTCAACTTATCTCTRCTAGTCATTTAAAAATTCTCTAGAAAACATTTTCCCTTGTGTGACTTTAAACCCTGGCAGGCACTTTTGAAGGTCTGTCTGGATTTACAGACATGTCAGCTTGTCAATAAAGCTGACCAGAAAGAGCATCAGAGCTGCCACACACGGCTGCCCATCCTCAGATCATCTCTCCAGCCGTGTTTTCTGATCCAGAGAGATCCATGCTTCCTCCCCCTGCTTCTGAGGATTACAAGGACAAAGCTTACAAGCATCTGGAAGAAGGACTAAACCTTTCACGCATCTGCTCTGCTTCAGAAAACACAAGCTGGGTTGGTGCAAGGAAGGACTGAAGATGGGACTCACATCCCTCACTGCCTCAGAAGTGTTGGCATGGGCAGAATGCACAGGATACAGCACACCCCAGTCCCTGTTCCACTAAAACCCAGATAATTGTCTTTACTGCTCAAATTTTAGATCTGAATGTAAACAGAATCAATTACTTCTTTTTTTTTCTCCTCTTTTGCTCA